>JAWWEV010000115.1:85164272-85278111 GCA_035583235.1 Hafferia zeledoni | reverse complement strand
GTTTTCAGCATAAACCTGGGTTTTTAGAGTTTTTTTTCCCTCTCCCTCTGCTTTCTCCTTTAGCTGGTTGGGGGGGGAAGAACTCTTTTCACTCTGTCTCGGACAGTTGGCGTTTTGCCAGCTCAACCCAAGACAGTGTAGAGAACAGTTTAACTTTGAGAGGAGGATGAAGTACATGAGCTTTTCCACTTCGAATATCTACAATTTTTCAAGTAAGTATCATCAGCACTAAGTCTTTCATAGAACATTAAAGTATCATTTTAAAACATGTATTATGTCTTAGAGACTCCTGAAAAGATAGGGAATCAGTTAGGAATTTTGAAAAACATCTGAAAAATTAAATTTTGTTTGGAACAAAAAAACAGTTAATATACCTTACAGAAAGTTTAAAGTTGGTTTTGGTGCCCTTAAAGGTATTCATGTCTAATAAGAACTGTATTTCTTCCAGAAAAACTCTAACATTATGAATGCATGTGCTCCAAGGGAAGAGAGAATAAAATTCTGTTAGCATGAACCTCTGCTCACAAAACTTAGAAGACTGTCTTGCTTAGTACGTTTGGCTTTACTGCTTGTTTCAACAAATTAATGACAGGGCTGACTTCACAACTGTGTTCCTTTTAATTCAGCCACTGGGAATGTGCTGAAGTTCTGATGCAAACTACATAGGAAAGACTACCAGCTTGTTAAATTTGGCCATGTAATCCCGTGGATCAGACTGCAAATAAAGTAATCACAGAGTCTGTTCCTTGTTAACCATGCCTACTGCTGTTGAGTTGGGAAGCAAGGCCAGCAATAAGTTCACAGGTCTCCTTCTTTCTGCTTGGACTTTTCTGGACTGAAGGACTTTTTATTAGACTGTTTTTGCAATAAGAAGTAAGGAACTGATCCAACAAAATATTTAAGTATAGTTTTTCTTTCTGACACCTGGCTGCTGGTCCTTAGAAGTGATACTTACACTCATAAAGGTAAGCATGTGCTGAAGGGTTTTTGCTCCGGACTCTCTACCCATGCTGTCAATGATGAGTTTTAACTTAGTACTGGGATTACTTTTCTCTACAAAAGAGGTAAATCTACCATACACATGTTTAATAGGAATATTCCAGATGAAACCTCAGATAACTTTGCTCCTAAACTTCTCCTATCAGCTAGACAATTAATTTCTGGGGTGGTTTTTTGTTTTGTTTAGGGATGTGGTGGTGTTGTTGTTGTTTTGTTTGTTACTTAGTTTTTTAAATATTCCCCCCAAAATGTGTCCTAATACACTTTAACTAAATTAGATTTTGAATATGTGCCTGATGTGAGGCCTTGATACCTACTGTTCTGAATTGCACCACACATTTTAAGGTGAGGCTCTCCCTACCTGTTAGTAAGTAATTATCTCTTCCTTTGCTGCAGGCTGAAACTAAGCTTGCATGCCTCCAGCTGGCCAGACTTTTCCCTTTAAAATTCTTTCTGACTTTAGAAATTTTTCTACATTTGGGCCTCCAGGACATACAACCAGGTACAGACTACCAGCAGTTGCCAGGGACCACAGCAGGCTGTGGGCTGCTGCTGCCATCACCACACCTCCTCAGGAGCAGTTGTGGGCTCCCAGTAACTTGTATTTTGATCCTGTTTTCCTCTCGAGGGGAATGTTGCCCACCACTAACAGCTGTAATATGCATACCATGGTTATAGAAGATCAACACCCCTTATTGACACAAATATTTTCTTCATTCTCACTGCTGGACAGGACTTTTGGGATGACTGAGAGGCAGAAATCAGGAACTTTCCTGTCCACAAGTTCAGCAAGAACTGAGATCCTCCAAAGTGTCTTATTTTTCAGTGGTAGGTATGAGGAAAGCACCGACTGAATTAAAGAATATTTGGTGCAAAACATCAGTAGATCCTCAGGTGAATCCAAAGGCATGAAGGGTTTAGACAGCAATTGGGCTCTACTGATTGGCATTGCAGTAAAATTATTAATGGATTGTAGAATTATCTTGACCAAGATATTATGAGAGTTGACGGTATCATAATCTGCCAGAAAAAGCTTTAAACATATCTGCAAACAGGTTTTAATTATGTGTGATATCTTCCATCTTTCCTTTCTCAGGTCAACTTGTGCCTTGAGTTGGTGATACATTTGGGTAAATCTCATTACATGGACTGATTTACTCCAACACTCTGAAGCTCAAACTGTTGATATATCCAAACAGAAAAATTCTGGCAGCCAATATAAAAATGTGTCCCCTTTTCCAAGGGAGAAACACACAGAATTCTCATTACCCAAGATCTTCTTTCTTCATCCAGGTAATTCTTCCCTGTAAGTGTTGCAAATGTTGTTGCAGTACATGTTACAGCAGACTGTTTGCCGGTGCCTTTCAGACCATTTCTCCATCAGAGCATGTCCCAGCCTCTCCACTGAAGCAGCATCTTCTGTGACAATTGAGTTGGGAGCCCAAGCTGAGCTCTTATGTCAGTCTGACCCCTGAACATCCACAAACAAAATGTTTGAAGTCTTCAATGTCTGCCAGGCCTGTTTACACATTGAAGTGTACTGCTCATCTATCAGTTGCATCATGCAGCTGTGGAGCCTTTGGGTTATGCCCAAATAAAATCACTGCTGGAGTGAGACTGGGGTACTCTTGGCACCCACAACAACATAGTCATGTCAAAAATTAAGAAGAACAGCTTGAGGTCTTTCCTTCTTTTTCTTTTGGCTTTTAATTACACATATGTTGGCTACCCCTCCTTTCCTTTTTTATCTGTCTGCTGTTTCTCACAGCGTTATGACAAGGAGCAGAAGAAGGCATGACTCCCACAAACAGAGGACAGCCAGGAGTCTGGAGGATAGGCAGGGATGTGGGAATGGAGGCCTGGACATGTCAACAACCCTAATGTGGTAAGGTGTTTTGCTGGGTACAGCAGTGCCCTGTCAGGGTGTTTAAACAGTACACAGCATTTACATCCAGTCTTGGCCTTTACTCTTGCATGAACAAATTTGATGAGAAAACTTGTCTCAAAAGTGGAATACCCTAGAAGTTTGAAAAGACTCAGACTTGGGTTTTGAAAAAAGCAAAAATGGAAGTTTAAAATCCAACTTTGATATCCTGAATGCCCACACTCGGGGAAGTACTTGGATGCGGCAATATATTTTTTCAGTTCAAATAAAATATTTTATAATTGTGGAAGCTCCAGTCTCAGGTACATTTGGGTTGGAACTTCTTAATGTAAACAAAGAACCTCCCTTTTTCTATTTTAATATTGAAGATGGAACAAGAGTATTTATTGTCCTCTCAATTACACATTGTATTCAATGAAAGCAATAAGAATACATATGCATTTTGGAGAAAGTCCTTCAGGAAGGAATGTTTTGGATCATGGCTAAATGATGTGAGAACTTTTTATGGATGCCAAGATGCGCTTCCTGTTTTATTCACATGAATGCTCAGTAGTAGAGACATGCAGTCCCAGTCTAGATGTTCTTTCAGTAAACTAAGAAAATAACACTAGTAAGGGACCTAGAGTCTTGCAGACACCAGAAATCTTAATTTTTAAAACCACACCCTTTGGCTGGGAAATATCCACAAGCATTTGTGTGTGTAAAACATCTGAAAGAACAGAGCAGAAGTGACTGTGAATTCCCTATTTTTGACAATGTTTTTCTGAACACTGAAATGTGAGACCATTTTCATAAAAGTTTCTTTCTGCTTGAAAAAGACACCACAAGGTGGAACCTTCTGAAAACAGTATCTAGCATCTATATTAAAAATAAATTATCATCTAATAAAGGCCTGTTACAGAGAAACAGGGGATAAGACTGAAAAGTGCAACAAGGCCTAAACAGTAAGATGGGGAAACATAATGTAATCACTGACATTTATAAATATGTAATCCATGACTGCAAACGTTTATATATTTTCATTTGTGTCAAGCATAATAGGATAAAAGCATATGTACCGGAATGATTAATGAAGGCAGGGGAAAACAGAGAAATAGATAAAGGCAGGAGCCACTACCTTGCAAAACAAAATGTGGAAAAAAGTAACTACTGTAATCTGAGTTTCCTATCAGTCACATTGACCCATAAAAAACTTCTATATTATGTCAGCCTTTAGAAATGCATTGCTTCACTCTCTAGGTAAATCAGTGATGTGTGAGTTCACTGAACACAATGCCTTTATAATTGCCATTAATTTTCTTGGAAAAAATACTCTATGTGCTCTGGAATGCACTGCATTCATTCTCCTCTAAAACTTCATCTCTTTGTTCCAAGTAATTACCATCTGTTTCACATTTCTGACATTCTGTGTCACTGGCAAAGACTATTCTAGCTTCTGTATACAATATGAGCTAAGATAGTTAATATATATTTTCTATAGTAAGGCCATTTCTCTAAAAGCAATAAATAAATTTTATCCTGTAAAGTAGATATAATGTATTTCTGCTCATGCCAATTGAAACAAAAGTAGGAATTGGAGACTATTTACAGGTCTTGCTGTGAGCAGCCCATACCTTCCACTTACATGTATGTCAGGATTACTAAAAGTCCTTACAAAGTCAAGCTTTGTCATAAGAACGAAAGAAAAAAACCCCTGTATCAACACATTTTTCTAACATAGGCTATTCATTAATGTAAATAGCATCCTTGTGTAAAAGAGTCAAGTTATATTTCACTCCTTTG
This sequence comes from Hafferia zeledoni, assembly GCA_035583235.1. NCBI lineage: Eukaryota > Metazoa > Chordata > Aves > Passeriformes > Thamnophilidae > Hafferia > Hafferia zeledoni. The sequence goes on along the minus strand of JAWWEV010000115.1, from coordinate 85,273,445 downwards.
CAAAAAGATTGGACACTTATTGAGAAAACTCCAAGATTTTGCACTTTGGTCTTTGAAACAACTCTTGGAATCTCTATTTTAACATAAATCAGATGGCTAAAGGGTCACACTGTAACAGTTTTGGTTTTTTCTTCCCTGGCTTTCATTTAAACTCTTGCGAAACTTGCAAATTTGAAGAGTATTTAAAGGGATGAAATAGCTTGACCAGCAGGTGGCTTCTGTCACAGGGTTCCATGCTTAAAGGTTTACTTAGATTGTTTGTTTTAACCCCAAATGGTACAGAAACATGTGTCCTTATAACCCACATGCCATCAACTTAAAAGTAATCACTTCTCTACTGACTGACATATTAAGCCAAGCTTTGAGGAAAACATGACTCTCCTCAATGAGCCGCTTGCATCTCTGCTGATTCTATAAGAGATTCTAACAGTGAAATAAAACATTTCAAGAATATGAACATATGCATTTTGGGGGAGTAGGGGGAAAGATTTCTCCCTTGAAGACAGCTGGCCAATACTTTTAAAAAACCCCACCGATTCCCCTATTGAATGAACCAAGAACTTGTGTCAGTTTGGCATGTCAGGTAATTTTGGGGCCCGATTCAAAATGCATTGAAATAAATGGAAACAATCCAATAGTGAATTTCTCAGTTGGCTCAGTTAAGCCAGCCTAATCCTGTTACCTCACATCTACAATCTGTACTTCACACACACGTGCACGCGCACACACACACACACACACACGAGAAAAGACAAGAAGGCAAAAATAAAAGACAGAACTGTCATAGCTTTAAGTTGAAAAGATTTTACTTGTTCTTACAGGCATACTCATTTTATGCATATACAGGCCTAGAATTCCACATCTGCTCCATTTTGATGTATTGATGGACCCTGATTGCAATTCTGTCCCACGTGAAGAAAAATGTTCCAGGTTCTTCTTCAGGATCTTCCCTGGCAACACTTCCCAGTGTTTAGGAGAACTAAAATACTGCTGTTTGGATGAGGGCAACAATGAGTAGGATGGATAATATGCATGGGTTGGGAGATAATAGGTATTTGCCAGTGCACATAATTTCACTTATTTGTCCCAGCTTGACAATGAGAATATTTTCTTAACCTGATGCCAAACTATCAGCTTATCTTGGCCTTCCTTTGAATTGGGATCTGTATAATATATCTTTGGAGAAATACAACTGTAGATAAAAGAGTTGCTTGTTTTGTCCTTTTAATTACTGACTATGAATGCATCAAGAGATTAAATATTGTGGAAAGAGAAAGGATATCTGTTAAAGAACAATGTTGGCACAGGAACTATCATGCATAAACCAGCCAGGAGCTTGGTCTGGAAACCATAATAATTCAAATAACCAAAGCAATGCTATTCTGTAACTACTTTCCTGGGACTCCAGTATGGACTAGAAATCTAACCAATTTTAAGATACATTTATGAATAGGATTAGATGAAGTGGTTTAGGTAGCAGGGGACTTGAATCAATGACACAAGAAGTACTTTCCCATGCTGGATCATAAGATCATAAATTAAACTACCGCTGTTCTATCTCTATCCTTCAAGTAGCAGCACGAAGCAAGAAATTTTCATGTCTCTGTAGTCACTTCTTTCTTATCCAATATGTTATGAGATTGAGTTATCCTGGATTATGGTAGTGGAACATGCTAGCCAGGTCAGATTGAGGCTGAGTCTGGCAGAAACTTCTGTGTTGAGCTTTCTACATTCATATTCCAAGGAAATAAATTCTGACAGACCAGAACTGAGCCCTGGAGCTCCTGGCTGCTGGTGTTGGGTTCCTGAATATTCCAGGTTGCAGGGAAACTTAATCTGGGCAAAGCACTTAACAGAGTGAAATCGCTACCCCATTAGATGCACTGTCATGGTCAAAAACACTGGGAAGTTTTCTGCAGAGACCTAGGCAGCTCTACAGGGCTGGGCTTATTAACTTTGGCTTAATGACAGATGTACCAGACCTTGCTAACTCGATAAACAGCAACCCAGTTGTGACTATCTTTCCCTTTTCCAGCTCTGAAGTGCAGGATCTGCTTTTAGCCTGAAGCAGAGCTGGACCTGACCTGACTGTGTGCAGCTACTGGGCTGTAATAAACACTCTCAAAACACAGTCTGTTGCAAAAAGTTAGCACAGACCCCAGTGTGATCCCTCAATGACTAGAAAATCCTGAGGTCCTTTGCAGACTTTCCTGGCATCCAGTGAATCATGTTGGGAATAGATTATTTAACAGCCTACAGATAATGTGATTATTACATTGTGATATATTGACGATGCACGTTACATATATACTGCACAAAAAATTTTAAAGCTGATTTTAAAGACATTCAGCTTCTAAGACACAACATAAATTTGCCTTTTAGTGGTCCCGACCAGTGACAGAGTCTTTGTTTCTTTGCTCCACATTGTTATTTTATTTTGACTTCTTCCATTTAGTGTACAAGATAGATTGGTACATATTTGAGTGAGGTATAATTAGTATACATGAACATCCAATATTTTTCTTCATTCTCTCTCCCAAGGAAATGAAAATTAGAATTCTTTTAAAGCTCTTTTTCCCCTCGATTTTTTTTTTATTAGTGATCAGTAAATCAGTATTTTCTTTATCTGTTTTGAGCAACAACCGAACAATTTTGTCTCATATTTTATAAAACTATTCAACCAAAAGAAAGATATGCATCACAGAAAATATATGGTTTACATTTGCATCATTCTAAATGTCTAACTATTAGAACATGGAATGTACCAGAAAATCTGACAGTCCTCCCATACCCTTTATCCCCTAGCTGCTCTCTCACTTTATTTCCAGTTAGTGTCGACAAAAACTTCAAGATAATGTCCTTGTCTCAGGAAACCCTTTTACTGTTTTTAAAAGTCTTCTCTATAAAACAGTAAGAAAACTTAATTTTAAAAGTATTTTCCTGGAAAAAACATTTTCTTTCCCATAGCCAGTTCCTCCTCATGGTGCCTGGAAACATTGAGAGCCCTGGCCCTAGGACCAGAAGACAGATACTGGAAGTCCACAAATTCCCAGCCCTTCCATATGGCAGAATTGCTTGTGAAATCTGAATCCTGGAAATTCAGAGTTCCTGAACATGATCTGACAAAAGAAATAGTTTTACTGGCAGAAATCCTTGCTGGCCTTATTTTTACTGGCAATTCAAGGCACTGGTCTGAATTGTCCAGGACAGCAGGTGACTGGATATTATCTCTCCAGTCAAGACGCATAAAGCTGTCTGTTCATGACATTTGAACTGAAGAGTAGGTCCATATTTCTCTCCTTGGGAAAGCAGGTGCTTAAAAGTATTTGACTAGAAATACTGGGCAAAGACAGGAAATGGACATGCTCCTCCCTGAGGCTGGGCATCCTCTTCTGAAGACTTGAGTGCTACCTTCAGCAAACAGACTCTCAATCCTAGATCACAGACCTAATTTCTCTCTGAATCTCAAGGGTTTCAGCCTCAGAGCTCCTGCTTCCCAGAGGAGTACCTCTAGGCTATACTCAGGAATGCAGAGCAAGGGCAGACTCCAGTGACTGTCTGACATGAAAGAAATAAACTGTTAGGTGAGCAAGGAATGGGGTTGTTCTGCACAATGAATGAAAGGAGAATGGTGACTGTAACTACTGTCCCAGGTGGGTCTCATGCCACCCCATCATTTGATGCGATTGCTTTCAGCTGGGGCAGGTCTGAAAGCCCTGAATGTGTCTCCAAGGTTGATTAATGCCTGATACAAAATAATGGCAGGTGCTATTCTCACAGAGGTAAGCTTTACAGAATCAGATTCAATTAGGCTGGAAAAGAGCTCTGAAATCATCAAGTCCAATCTGTAACTTAACACCACTATGTCAACTAGATCACGGCACTGATGTCATGTCCAGTCTTTCCTTAAACATCTCCAGAGATGGTGACTCCACCACCTCCCAGGGCAGTCCATTCCAATGTCTATTCAGCCTTTCTGTGAAGAAATTCTTCCTAACGTTTAACCTAAACCTTTCCTGTCACAGCTTGGGGCTATGTCCTCTTGTCCTGTGACTGGCTGTCTGGGAGAAGAGGCCAACTTCCACCTGGATGCAACTTCCTTTCAGGTAGTTGTAGAGATTGACAAGGTCACCCCTGAGTTTCCTCTTCTCCAGGCTAAACACGCCCACCTGCCTCATAAGATTTGTGTTCCACACCTTCAATCAGCTTCATTGCCTTTCTCTGGACCTGCTCCAGCACCTCAAATTCCTTTCTGAACTGAGGAGCCCAGAACTGGATACAGTACTTGAGGTATGGCCTCACCAGTGCCAAGTATAGGGGGACAATCACTGCTCTAATCCTGCTGGCCACACTATTTCTGATACAGGCCAGGATGTCATTGGCCGCCTTGGCCATCTGGGCACACTGCTGGCTCACGTTCAGCCACCACTGACTAACACCCTCATGTCTTTATCCGCTGGGGTGCTTTCCATACACTCTGCCCCCAGCCTGTAGCACTGCATGGGGTTATTGTGGCCAAAGTGTAGGACCTGGCACTTGGTGAACCTTTAGCAAAACAGTCCCAAAAGCAAGGTTCAGGGCTACATTAGGACAAGATTTGCAAAAAATGCCTCCATATTTTCATCTGGCTAGAGTCCTCTGTTAGGTAAATAATAGGTTAGGGAAGCTAAAAGTCTCTAAACAAACCTGACAGGTTTTTATACATTTCCACAAGGAGGAATTTTAACATGTGTGTCTAACTGGCTTCATCTTTGGTAACTCACGAAAAATGATAGGTAGATAGTTAACAGTCCATGCCAGAATCAACATTCTTTGTTTTCCTAGAAGCAGAAGATTTAAAGATTTTCCCATCAGATGGATTTATGCAAGGATTTATGTATCCTGAAAAAGTTGGCTTAACCTGTATTATTCCTTTGTCTTCTGAACATTTTCTTTTTAACTAACTGGGGCGTTTTTTAATATGAAAATGGTAAACCCTTCTCCATGATATCCATGAGACCACAATGTAAGTCTGGTAATTATATTTTCCTTTTATTTAACATTATTTGCAGACTTGTTATAATACTTATCACTGAAAAGCTGCTAATTGACACAAACTGCATACAATAGTAATAATATTACTACTGTATACAGTCGTAATAATGTTTTGGTCAGTAATGAAACTCAGTTGCACTAAATCCACACATTTCAGAGCTCAAGAAATTGTTATTCAAACTAGTTTCCTTTCTCTGGCAGCTGTTTCAGTTTTCCTTCACCTGAATAACAATGACCTGGAGAGTGTGGCTCTTGGCATATTTTGGTATAAATGACATGCCAATTATGGCTCAATCTATTCCTTTGTAACAGAATTAGTTTTCTCATCCCTTCTGGAACATTCAAAAAGGAGATAAAACCTTTAAAAATCTTACAAATGGTGGCAATAAGAAAATGTAAGTCCATGACGGCATTGCTTTGTCATGCAAAGATTGACTGTGGTCAGAAGTTTATCACAATATCAATAATAAAAGGGAGGAGTTGCAGATAGAATAGGAAAAAATCTTATTTTGATGAATAAGCATCCAACTGGGATGTTGTCAGATCAGCTGACCCTCCTGTAATTCAGCTGAGGACACTTAGAAAACTGATGGAAATAATTTCCAAGCTACTAGCAATTGTCTTTGAGAGCACACAAATAATGAAGATCTAAGAGGCTGGAAAATGGCAAATATAAAGCCTATCTTCATAAATAGGAAAAAGAAAGAGTCAGGGACTTGTAGAGAAATCATCTTAACTTCAGTTCCTGGAAACATACTGGAACAATAACATACTGGAACAGCTAAACTATTTTTAAGCACTTGGAAGATAACAGGGAGGTAAGTAACAGCCAACATGGATTTGTTGAGTGTAAACCTCTCCCAACTAACTTTTTTTCTACTTATGATGGAGTAGGAGGACTTGTGGACAAAAGAAACTCAAGAGATGTGAGATATCTCTTGACTTTAGTCAGAATTCTGACAGTTTCTAGCATAACATTTTCATAAGCAATGTTAAGAAATATGGTCTTAGCAAACTATAGTTAGCTGAATGCAAGAATGCTGAATGGGATAGAGAGTTATATTATTCTTTTTATGGCTAGCACCAAGTTGGGATGATCCTCAAGCACACTAGAAGGAATAGGACAACCATCACAAACTGGAAACATGGCCCAAAAAATAGGATGCAAGTCATTAAACATACTCAGACATTTATCTTTGTAAATAAACTGATCAACAGATTGAGTGGCAATTCTTCCTGAACAGCTCAGAAGATTGTAATATGTCACAAACTGTGCAAGAAACAACGTTTTCATGTAGCTGGGAAAAGAGGCAAATATCATTCTGAGATGTATAAACAGAAGTTTCATCTATAAGGCGTGTCTACTCAGTATGATAATGCCACATCAGGACCACAATGATATATTTTCAAGGTCTTTTTTCAAGGGATGTGTAGAATATTTGGAAAAAGTACAAAGTGGAAGAATGATCAGAGTTCTAGAAAGTATTATTTAACAAAAAATATGCCAAAGGAATTTGGAGTGTTTAGACTGAAGGAGTGGCTGGAGTGGGTGATAACACTCTTCAAATATGTAAAAGGTAATCAATAGAACAAACTCTTCCATCTTTAACAGGCTGAGATTCTAGACATTGCACCTCTATCCCAAGTGGCAAAACACTGTCAGTGAATAGAATGAGGACTGGAACAGGCTGTCTGATGTCACTGTGGACTCTGACACTGGATATTTGGGAGACCAACATTAGACAATCATCTGCCAAGAATGGTTTAGTTATAGCCAGTCTTCTTGTGGAGAAAGATTTGGTGGCTTTGTGATTTGGTTCCTTTCTCTCTGTTTTCTATGGGCTATGATAAACATAAGCTAACAATAAAACTCTGTGTTTTGGCCCTTTAAATTCAGTATGTGGAAAGTTCTTCTGAAACTAGAGATTTTCACAGTATCATATTGCTAAAGAGACCACATCTCAGGCAAAGGAAATGGGGCAGTTGAAAACATCCAAAATGTCTTCAGTGCCTGCTGTGTTACAATGAGAAAGAAAACAAAATGTTCTCAAAATATAGAGTATAGCACATAGTTTGGTTAGTTAATTTGGATGTGGCTTTCAACAACCACATACTTAATGGAAGTTTCTTATAAACTTCAGGGAGTTTATTAGCCATCATTGATGATTGGACTGTGTTATTGAGATAATGTCCTGCAGTAAAGAGTCACCCTACCAAAATCATAACCCACCACAAATAATGAGAAGCAATACTAATGGTCCATCTCCAGCTCAAATTTTTCACTCAATTTTTAAAATATATTTTTACAATTTCCTAATTACAGAACAGAGTTTTAGTAATTATTACATCTTTTATTGCCTATTTAAAGTTTTACTGAAGTTTATAATGCAACACAACACATCAGCGCAACTACTGCATTTAGTCTTCAGAAGGGGAACAGTGCCCTGTTAGCAAAGGATGTTCTGGGACCTGTGTCTGTGAAATCACCAAACCCATGGCACATGAGCCCTGTAACAGCACTGGGAGACTCTCTGCTGTGGGACAGAGCTCCCTGTCTGCCCATCTGACCTGCTGCCTATGGAGTTTTGCTGCATACCAGAAACTTGGATCAGGGATGTTTTGGAGGGGCTGATGAGCATTGTCCTATCCCTGGGACTGCTCTTCCATGCTGCTTTTCCACAGGTGCAACAATGATATTGTCAGAGGCAACCTGGGGCATATCAAGTGTGATTGTGTGTAATGGTCTGGGTTAAGGGTGGCCAGATGCTGTCTTGCCAACCTTGCAGATTCTCACGGAGGACTGGATGGATCCTACAAGTAACAACTGGTTTTGCTGCTGGTGTTAACAACAAGGATTCATGTAACCACAGGACCTCCCTTGAGGACCTTGCTTGTTTGGTGTCTATCTGACTAAGTGAAGCAACAGACTCTAACTTTGCTAAAGAAAGCTTCAAATTAAGAGTGACAGGGAAGATGAGTGACAAACCATTGACCAGGAGAAATAAAGACCCAGCATACACTCCACGCCTGATGAACAAAGGCACAAAAGTGAATCTTTTTTGAATCTTTTTTGAGGAACAACAGGGATATCTATAGGGTGCTGAGGGTAAGGTTCTTGAACTTGGACATGATTGGGTAAGGGTAGGGGCGGAGTGAACCAGATAGCCAATGGAGAACAACTCATCAAATGACAGGAAAACTAATCAAATAGGAAACCAGGGATTTGGGCAGAGGCTGAAAAGGATAGGAAGGGAAGAAGCAGCCTGGGCTCGCCAGGGTAATCCCCTCGTGGGTCCTGGATGCTCCTGTGTTGCAGTGGTGACAGTGGTGGCTGCATCATCAGCCTGAGGCAGTGACGGTTCTCAGGTGGGGCCATCCCATCCTGGGAAGCGGCCCCTGCACCTCAGTGACACGGTGACTAACAGGTGACAAAGCTATAAGGAGAATAAATGTGAGGGGATAACAACCACACAAGGGGATACAGAAAACTTTCCAAACCAAAACCCACACAGTAAAATGCATAACTTTTAAAAGTTTTAACAACAAAGTTTCTCATATATGTAGCTGGTCTGGTCCGAGCTGCTCCCCAGCGCTGTCCTCCTTGGAGATCCGTTTTCTGAAGTGCTCTTTCCATTCCTCATATGTTAATTGTTCTCCCACAGTAGAGGATAGTCAACTACAAAGCAAGGAAGTAGTTGATTGTTAGGCAAGCAAAGGATATGGTGTGATATGAGGATGACAGGGCACAAACATTCCAGTGCACTGATGACAGCTTCCTGACACACGTGATCAAGGAAGCAACATAAGTACATGGTCTGCTGTACTTGGAAACAAAGAACTGCTTGGGAATGTGGAAACTGGGATCAATCTCAACTGCAGTGAGCATGAAGTGGTGCACTTCAGGTTACAAAGAGAACAGGACAAAAACCAGGGTCACAGTCCTGAACTTCAGGAGAACAAATTTGACCTGTTCAGGTACCTGCTTGGAAGAATACTATTCTTTGATGAGAAGAGGGGTCATGGTGAGCTGATTGATATTCAAGAATTACCTTCTTCAAGCTCAAGAAACATCCATCCCCATGTACTGGCAATTAAGCAAAGACAGCAGGTGACCTGCATGGCTGAGCAAGATGGTCTTTGTAAAACTCAAACACAAAAAGGGAGACGTGAAGCAGGCCAGAAAAGCATACAGAGTCACTGTTCAAACGTACACGGAGAGAGCTCAAAAAAGCGAAAATCCACCTGAAGTGGTAAACTTAGAGCTCTTTTAAAGGTAAGTTGTCCATTAGGCACAATCTTCCAGCTCTGAAAAGACTTACTTCTAATCTCAAGGATTATGTCAACTAATTTGTGACATATAAAAATTTCAAAATCTATGAAGTATCACTTCACAACAGGATGATACTAATTTTTAACTTTGTGTGTGTGAGTACATTCCTTTTGGATGTCTCCATGGAAATTAGTTACCATGAAATCACCTTTCTTTTGGTATATGTGGTAGTTTTGACTATAGTTTTAGTGAGGCCTTAGCAGGCCCAAAGGATGTGACATAGATCAGAAGGGACAAGCATCACCTGACTTAAGCAACCAAAGAGGTATTTCATACCATCTGACATCATCAGGAAGTGTCAAGGAGTATAAAAAGAGAGAGAGGTGGAGCTTCTGCCTCTTTTAGTCTTTGCCTTAGTCCCAGAAGGACACACTGTGCCGTCCCAGGAGGGATGGGAGGACCAGGACCAGAGCATCGGCTTACCAACATGTTATCTTAGGGAAGTAAAATGTTTGTTCTTAGCCATTTTCTCTGCTTGGGTCTGTCTCTGGGGAATTGAGTTCTCCAGAATGATTTGTAGTTAGTATAGTGAGATTTGTGTTTGATGGGGAGTGGGGAGTTATTTTTTGTTATATCTAACTTTTGTAAGTGTGTGTTATATTGTAGTTTTCATTTTCTCTTTTCTGTATAAATATATATAATTAGTTTGGGTTTAAACCTGTTCTGAGTTTTGAAGTTTCTTTTTCCTTTCTCCCTTTTCTCAGCGGGACGGGACAAAGCTTTGACTCTGTATTGGGCAGTTGACATTTTGCCAGCTCAACCCAAGACGGTATATAAATACAATTCTTGCTCCATAACTCAGCTAGTCCATGGTACTCATATTCAGTAGGAAATGCCATGCAAGATCTGTAACTTATTTATCATGGAGTCCTGTAGTGTTTCCGTACATTAGCGGCAGTGGATTGTATTATGTCATCAGTAAATCATTGTTCTACTACTTATTGTCTTCAGTTTGCTAAATATGACTCACTGAGTCATCAGTGAAAACTAAGGATTTACAAACAGTGCTTATTATGAGATCAGACAACATTTTCTGGGCCATCACAGAAGCATTATTTTAAATTTATGGGTGGTTGTAAATAGCTTTGTTTGAGTCTTACTTCCCCATCATTTGCAAGGCAGATTTTCTGAGGACTTTCAATTTTTACTTCTAATAAGAGTATATGAATATTACTTTAAAATTTTTTGTTTCCTTTCTTGAATTCAAAAAGTCATTCTTCCACAAGCAGTCAACAAGCACTTTCCACTGATCTTTCTTATGTGACATCAGCAAATGATTTAACAAACCTGTTTGGAGCTGGATTATAGAACATGTGATCTGTGAGTTTCCACAGAATATTCTGAGTTGGAAAGGATCATAAGTCCAACTCTTAAGGGGTTCAACCCCACAACCTTGCTGTTATTAGCACTATGCTTTAATCAACTGAGCTAATTCTGTAAATTTTATGCACAATAGATGTTTTGTGCATGCCTTTCTTTGGTGTTAGAGCATGTCACTTCTTTTAGTCATCTTCAGGATTCCTGGAATGACTCTTTAGACAGTACAGTTACTGAAGATATGTGTGATTGGAATATGGAAAAGCATGTAAATTTTTCCAGGAATCTGTCTGAGTACTGGTATTTGAAGTACTGTTATTCATGTTAGTCTCTACTTTGTCAATTACTCAGTTGCAGACATTCTTCAGTTAATTTGCACTATGCTATTCACCAAGTATGTAAGTTCCAATCTTGCTAGAACAATATTTTCCTTCTTTACTCTGTTGCTGTAGTTTGAGAACTGTTTAGTATGTCCCTCCTGCTATTCAGAGCCATAGTCCAAGTTGTGGCATCATTTCCATCTGCTAGCATGTCTGCCATTTTCCCGTGGAACACTTCTTGTTCATCTGAGATAGCACAAGAAATGCAGGTTTTATTCAATAATATCCAGCTTTCCTTAGTTCAGTTGGTTAGAGCATCTTGCTAGTAACACCAAGGTTGTGAGTTTGATCCCCATATGGGCCATTTACTTAAGAGTTGGACTCGATGATCCTTATAGGTCCCTTCCAACTCAGAATATTCTGTGATTCTGTGAATATATTACACAGTAGTGATGTTAAAATATATAAATATATAAATTTGAAATGCAGTGTTTCCAAAAGAATAAGGATCAGATTTTGACAGAAGCTGAACAAAAGATAATGAACTGAAGCACATAAGCAGAACATTCTCCCTAGTGGGTGGAAAACATTTATAAGCTAAATGAGTCCCCAGCTAATAAACTCAAGTACTAGTCTGTTTCTTAGGAGGGTTGTGAAGGGATATGTGGCAAAGACAGGCCACAAATTCCGCACATACACAGATGTCTCTCAGCAAGGGCTGAAAGGGTCTCACAAGAACTTTGACTCATGTCAGCAAGTCCAGAGGATCCAGTAGATATAAACACAGAATAAAATGTGAAAACAATTGGTAGGGAAACAGCTTGAGATGCAAAGTACTAAGACAATATGTGATGGACACCAGGAAGTCTTGCTGTGTAGTCAGGATATTTAAGAATTAGACCACTTAACCTTGATAACAAATACAGACTCTTAATCTTGACCTGTATGGTTCAAAATCTTGTCCCTGTGCTGCAAAAGCTATATGAATATTGTTTGTTTTCTTGCAGTTTCTACTGTGTTCAATATTAAACCCAGATCCTCATCCACTGAAGCTGCTTTAATCACCACAGCCTCATTAAATCACAAGTGAGAATTCAGCCAATAACACTTCAGCAGAATAAAGCAGTTATCATGTTTGTCACACACAGATGCCTGAAAGAACATAACATGCCTTTCCTTTCTTTAAAAAAAAAATGTTCTAAGACATAAATAGTATTGAAGCATCTATTACAGTTCTTCCTCTTAATTAGCTAGCAATATTGGTCATTACGTGTCACTGAAGTTATAGTGTGACTGGTGAGCTTGCCAGTGACCGATATCATCTTTAATTTTAATGCACTAGACAGCCATACTTGCCCTCACCAGTACTGTTATCATGCAGGTATACGGATAGGATTTCTGGGGACATTTCCTATATTGATGTGCTTAACCACTCCATTGCTTTCCCAGCAGACAGTGGGGGAGTTGCTCTGTTGAAATGCTAAGATGTAGCATTTGCTTGTTTAATGCATCCACATTAAAACAAAAAAGTATTATTACCAGTCTTTCCAAAATAACAGAAATAGACTTGTCCATTTAGCCTGATCTAAACAATCATTTCAGTGAGAAATTTGTTTATATAGCAAAAGCAAGGCTGAGGAGTAAAACTAGAGCAAGAGCACAGACTACTTCTGCCATGAAGACATAACCAAGACAATAGAAACCTGTAAAATGTCTGCAGATAACTATAATTTTCTTTTATTTTTATATCCAAACTCTAGACTAACTTCATTCCAGTCCAGAAAGCACAGAATGCCATTGTTTAAGCTGTCTTGGATCCCTTTGGGCTACAATAGCCACATATATTTACAAGTAGTATAGCCATGAGGCTACTTTCTACCTTTGCCTACCATTGGGATGTCACTTTGAAAATAAGTTGTCAGTCAGGCTGAGCTTTTGAAGATGGTTTTGTTTCTTTAGTCTTTGAATATGAACTACTGATATATAGTTGGGTACAGATGATACAAGACAAAAACCCCAAACAAACAAAAGAAACCCCAACAAAACAAAATAGCATTTTCAGCAGTCTGAAGTAACTATACAGTTATATATAGGGAATAACTTTAATTCATTACCCACTGTATAGGCTAGTGCATGCACAGCCACTGTAGTTGCTTTTCTTTGTCTCCTAAACACAGATTTCCAGACATCCACAAAGCAGTGAAATGCTTAGGAATGTGTCCATTTGCATTACTCCTGGCTGCCTAAGCCTGAACGGGCAATCTTGTACCTAGCCCATGAGGATCAGAGCAAAAAGGTTAGTAAAGGAAATGCTTGGCAGTTATTTCAAACTGTCAGCATTTGGGGAAATAGTATGTCTGGATAAATAGGTTATTTTCAGGGAAGAATCCACATGTGTCAGTTTTTCTGTTGACCTGCTGGGTAGTTTTCAGGAGGTTCTTTCAGTTCTCTGTGATATATTTGCACCATCTGTATATTGGGATTAAAATGTCTCTCCAGAGTGCTTTAAGATTGATGAGAGCTATAAAGATGATTTTCACAGTGCTTACCCATGAAAGATACATTGCAGGAAAAGAAAGATGCCTCAAGCTTCCAGTGATGCCATGTTAATCAAGAGTCTATTCCATGACACAACTTGTTTCATGGGTTCTTAAAAAAATTCAATCTACCCGACAGCTGAATGTGTTGACCCTATGAAAACGGGTTTTTCTTTTTTCCACTTATGGTGTCATTGCTTGAGATTTCTTTAATAACATGAAGTTATGGAAGTATAAAAAATATATCCTAGCAATTAATCTCAACGAGACCTCCAGATAGGGCTAAGATCTGTTTGTAGCAGTCTCTTCATTTCAAATTATGACAAGACCATGCTATTGATATATTATCAAAAGACAGATGCACATAACTTAGAAGGTGAATATGTTTTAATATGAGTATGTCTGGTGAGTATGTCTGGTACATACTATGAGTTTTCAAAAATTACTTGTCAGAAACTTGGTGGGTATCAACATGAAACACAACAGTTCACAATCAAGAGGTACCTTGGTGCTCTTTAATAGTGTTCCTTTAGCAGAAAGAAACTGTATTTAAGAGTCAAACAAAAAGTATTTTTTAATACCACAAGGATGGCCCAAAACCAATAAGGTGCTTAAATGTGGTACGAAGGGCCAGCCACAGATTTATGCTAAGCATTAAGAGAAACTCTCATCCATTAATGTCAGCCAGTGCTCTCACAGACTGGATCACTGGACAGGAGAGCAGCTAGAGTTTTCCTGTTTATGCACAGCTGTGTCTAGCCTTTCTGGATAACCACTCTGATTGATAAAGTGTAGCCCTTCCCTATTAATTTAATGCTACATCATGTTATTCCAGCCAGTTTGCTTTTTCAGTTCTACTGGTGTGCTAGTGCAGAAGTGAAATTATACACCTCAAATGCTGGTAGTAACTGGGTAACTGAACAGGTTTACTTTAGACTAACAAAAACATGAAGCATTTAAGATACTTCTGGGTAAGTGAATACAGGATATTATCATAAAGTGGCCATTCATTAGAAAAGAAAACTAAATTCAATTACCTAGCAAGCCATATCCTGTTCAAGGTTACTCTGAGACAAGAATCAAGGCCAAAAGTTTTACCAAACAGGTAAAATAAATGTATCTCTTAAAAGAGTTCTCAAAATTCTCCAAATGTGTCTCAAACAAAGCATTTCACATACCCTTGTTCCATCATTCATTCCAAACAAAATGAATATGTATAACATTTAAGCTCTGACAATTACTGCTTAGGCATGGATGTCTGGCGTATTTGTCCGTGATACCAGTTGGAGTGAGGTTTAACCCCATATTCTTTTCAATCCAAGATATACCACAGAGCTTTCATAAAAACAACAACCCCAACCAACCAACCAACCAAAAACCCGGAGACTTTACTGCACTATAGGTATTAAAAGTGCCTTTCAATATTTAAATTTTCCCATGTTAAGTAGAATATTTCTGCCCACATTTGCTGAAGTACACATAAAATTGATTAATAGGTAGAGTGGTTATTTTAAAAAATCTAGCTCTAATTGGAAGATACCACTTCATATTATTTGACTGACATTTCAGCAGCAAATGATGAGGCTTCTGTAATGGAGAAGTAGTATCAAATGTATGCTTTGTAGACCTGTCAACACAATATAGGTTTAACAATTAAATAATTAGCAGACAATTATACTAATATTTGGGCATAATGCTCCCAAGTGTTCAGTTTCTTGGTCTCTCACATAGAATCTCCAGACCTTCAGAACGCCATGCAAAACTTGAGAGAAGTTAAAATTAGAGGTAGAAAACTGAAACTTAAGATATTTTCTAGGAATACAAGGCCATATGTGGGATGCTGGTGTGGAGCGATGAAGATCTTAACAGAAAGAGGTTATAGATCTAAATGCCCTAATGCAAGTAGTGTGCTGAGGTACCAAAGTAGGTGTTAGATGGCACCAAGGAAAAACTGATCTGGCTGAGCAGACTGAGCGCAGCACCCCATGAGCTCAGCCTGACTGAATTGTCCTACAGTTGACAAATCGCTGCTAGTTTACAGACTGCAGAATGGCAGTTTGATACTGGATGACACAACTGGAGACCTTTTAATTCAGTCTGCGGTCAGGCACAGCATCTTGCAGAGGGCTGTATCCAATTGGGGTTTGGGATGGAGACTCCACAACCTCTCTGGGAACCCTGTTCCTGTGCTTACTCAGCTTCACATTAAAAATAAAAAAAAAAACATTTTCTACACTTAAACAGAATTTCCAGTATTTCAATTAGCTCCCAAAGCCTCTCTTCCTGTCACTGGAAATCCCAGAGAAGATTCTGGCTTCATCTTTACCGCTCTCTAACGTCACATTCATAGGACCCACCTGAGCCTTCTCTTTTCCAGGCAGAACAACCACAGCTCTCTCCGCCTCTCCTGTATGACATATCTCTGCATAGCACTGCCTTGTACTCCATACCATAGCTGTGCCCTGAAGGAGATTTTTTTAAATTGCATCTTACAAGAATCTTAATTTTGCAGCCATATATGTCCTGATTGCTAGGATCCAAGTACAAGAGTATCATAAATCCATTTTCTTAAAATATCAGAAGAACATTATGTGAACAGGAAGTACAAGTTCAGGGCTCTTGTATCTCACAGACCAACATCAGGGGCTGCACTGGAAGTAAGTAATTTCCTGAGAAATGTATGCCTGAAGCTGAGGATAAGGTTTCATCCTGTGCACATCTGTAGACTCCTTAGTCCCATATGTAAGCAAGACCTTTTTTTAAGGTTAACTGATGTCCTGAAAACTCCTTTTGTCTCCATCTTCTTCTTTCATTCTCTGGATTATGGGCTCTTTCTTCAAGCCATGTCTGGCTGTGTCTTCTGGATTGAGTTCAGAGACTGGGAAATGAACCAGCTATGCTGGTTGGTTAAATCTTTATTGTTCTCTCTTTTGGTTTCAAGTCCATGTTATAGAGGCCTTGAAATGCATTATAAGCATATGTACTGCATGTGAATGAATGAGGTTGGGCAGGCACTTATCCAACAATGACTGTGCCTAAATGCAATTCTGACTCTAACCACTTCACTGCAATGCTGTAATAGAGCAGCATCCTGTTGGCACAGCGCCATGACTTAAAAAAATATTGAGTGTGGTTTCAGCTCCTTGAGGATTTCAGTTTCTACCAGCTTTTAGTCACTAGATGTCAGGACTTTCTCTGGCAGTATCCATCCTAATCAGAATCTTGGGCTTCTGTAGTTCAATTTACTGCAAGCATTTCTTATCAGCTCCAAAAAAATGCACAGGGTATGCTGATGAATATTACCAATGCAAAGCTAAAGTAATGATTTTTGAGTATGTGAGTATGTGACAAAAAGTTAGATTCTTCACCAAAAAAAAAAAAAAATCACTTTCAAGCACAGTGCTTAATGAACTAACTAAAGAAAATAATTGAAAATATTGATCTCTGCAGTGGCATGCCTCAGTAATTGTAGTGGCTCCAGAATTTACCACTGTGTGCCCCAAGCCAAGCACCCAGAAATTGCCTACCTCTTTGAGATTATGAGACCTTCACTCTGTAGCACTGAGTTTCCTCAGAATTTAGAAAGATAACAGCTGGGTCCTCACTGCTTTGTGGGGAGTGTACTCTGATATGTTCAGATGAATAAAGCTAGCAAAAAACAGAGCAAGGACCATTCTCCAGCCATAAGACCAGTAGCCCAACCTCTCACCTGTCACCTGTCCCTAAATCAAGACCTTTTTCCTCTCCCAAACCAGGGAGTCTGCATCTAAAACACCCTGGGAATAGAGCCTGGCAGGGGACATGCCACCATTCTGGGAGAGGGCCAATGGCACCAAGAGGGCATCATGCAGGGTATTACGCTGTAGGGCCAGCCATGTTCTGGGATGTAAGCCTGTGCCTTGAGTTTACGCATGTGCCATGACATGTCTAGTGGAACAGCCTGGCCATGACAGTCTGGAGACTGATGTGAGGGATCTGTCATGCTGACCTCACCAGTTTCAGAGTACCCTTTGGAGACTGGTGTGCCCATTGAGGGGCTAACTCATAGACCGCCTGGTGAATGCATTTTAAGTTGTGAATCATGGTGCTGGGTGTCTTCCTGGTCTCTGCACAGATAGCCTGTGTTTATGCCTCCATCCTGGCTCAAGTGTGCACAAAGTCTATTCCATGGTGCTTCAGGCATGGCGCCATCCCTCAGTAATCCTGTTTTCTTCGGTGTCTGCTGTCACTGAGTAGGGTTGAGCTGTTGTTTGAAATATACATAATTCATCTGTTAAGGTCAGTGAGCTCTGTCTGTATGTCAGTAACCTCTAATCCTACCTTGGAATGTTGACCCTTCTGTCCCTTGATTGCTCCTATCATTTTATTACCATTTGCAGTTGGATTTATGTTTTAATCATAGTCACAACATACACAGATGTATTTCCCATTAATATATTTTAATTGCTCCAATCATTATTAAATTTTATAGCCATAGTATCGTTTGAGTTTAACACCTATCCAAGCTTACAATCCCTTTCACAAAACACATTATTAAGCTCCAGTTATTCTAGAATGAATTGTACATTTGTTGAGAAGAGATTGGAATATAACCCCAAATTAATTTCATGCAGGCTAATAAACAAGTGACACAATCCTGCATTAATCATGACTGAAGCAAAGCCCTTGATTGAGGTGTAGAAGCTTCCAAAGGCTGGTGCAATTCCCAAAAGTAATTCAGAGTCTAAACACTTGTAGGCTTAATATTCTTGTGTATTTTTTTATATACACACACATATACACATATTCCTACCTATATAGATAGAAGCTGTATACATCTTCAACATTAATATGTATTATTTTCTCTTGTGTTAAATCATTTGAAGACTAACTCTTTCCCTGACATAATAAGACATAAATACAAACGGCAGAATAAGAGATGAATGCTACTATAGAAAGGAGTACTGCGGGTTTTAAAAATGGAAAGCAGAAATTTTATAATTGGCAGGTATGTTTTTAAAAGTCTCTAAGATGTGGGACTGGAAATGCAGCCATCAGGCCTTATGGGACTGTCATCACTATGCACTAGGCTTCCCTTCCCTCTCTAGCACATGTGGTCCTAATTGCTGTGTTGGCTAGACCATGAAGCTGGATTCTTCAGGAACTGGCTGTAACATTGGCAGACATTTACTCATCCACTGCTAACAGTTTTTAATGGAAAATCTGTATCCATTCATGCTAGAAAAATGCTTATGTTAAAACAGAGGAAAATTAAATAGAGAAAACCAGATATCAGTAGCTTTTCCAGCTGCCAATAGTAGATATTCTACTACTTCATTAGCATTTATTGTATTAAATTTGAGGAAAAAACAGTCAATGTGATCAAACATTAAAAAATATTTTGCAGAATTGTATATATTTTTAACCATATTTTTGATTCTGCATGTGCTGCAAATTTGGGATTATACAGCATGTGATAGTAAATTCAAAAGTTGTTTATTTCTGACTCAAACCTATGAGCAAGATACCCAGGAAGTAACTTTATCCTGGCAAAATTGCAGCTGCCACATAGGATGACTAAGGCACATCTCCTTAGAGAGATAAAAGCACTTCACTCATGATTGTTGCACATAATGTAAAGCTACGTGATCAGTGGAATAATAATTCCCAGAAGCCCCACTTTCCTCTTCCGTTACTATGATTTTTCCCACACTTCACAGCTCCAAACACTCTCCTGGTATTAAAAAATTCTTACATTGATTCTGCTTAGAAGGATATTTCTGCAACCACAAGAAAATGGGGATCATGAAGGGAAGTCAGAAATCTTCCAGGTCTTGACTCACAGTGATGTGAGAGGTAACACTCAAATGTCTGACATTAAGTTGCAGCAGAAGCTCAAGTGCTATAGGAGCAGAGGTTGAATCTATGGACAAACATAACAGTAAGACTGGTACATAGTAAGTAAGAGTAATTAAACTGGTGCAGAAAACTGTGTGGGTGAAGGGAAACACAAGTAGCGTATGTTAAAAATGGTCACTGGGCTGAAACAGGTTTATAGCTGGAGTTCCTCAAGGATCAGTCTCCAGGGCAATATTATTTCACATTTTCAATAATGAACTTGGCACAAATAGTAAAAATCATCTAACAAAATTTTTTGATGACACAAGTATCCTAAAATACAGGTAGATATTTATGTGATTTTCTGTATTTGGAGAGATCCTAAAGTAAGGTATTACTGGAGAAGTATGCTATTTGATGAAAAAAAAAATCAGTCTAGAAAGTGTAGAGAGGAGGACAATGAAGTTGATGAAGAATCTAGAACAAAAGTCAGCATGAGTGCCTAAGGGAACTGGAGCTGTTTAGCCTGATGAAAAGGAGGCTCAGTAGAGACCTCCTCACTCTCTACAACTACCTGAAAAGAGGCTGTAGCCAGGTGAGAGTTGGCTTCTTCCAGGTGAACAGCCACAGGACAAGAGGAAACGGCCTCAAGTTGCCCCAGGGAAGGTTTAAGTTGTATATTATGAAAAAATTCTTCACTGAAAGGGTGGTCAGGCATTGGAATGAGCTGCCCAGGGAAGTAGTGCAATCATCATCCCTGGAAATATTCAAAAGGCATGTGGATGTGGCGCCTGGGGATATGGTTTATTGGTGAACACAGTGATGGGTTAACAGTTGGACTCAATGAACTGAGAGGTCTTTTCCACCCTGAACAGTTCTGTGATTCTATGGGTGAACAAGGGCTACTGGATTTTGCAATAGAGAGAAACTTTATTTCCAAAGGGATAGTAAAAGATATTTTTGGCATAATGGAAAAAACAAAGTTTAGAATGGCCATGATTTCTAGCTCTATATACATTGGTACACAAATTCCAGGGAAGAAAGAAGACATGTAACTCAAAGGACATTATTGCAAATAAATGTAAGATGGTAAATTAGTGCTTTTTGATTAATGGAGAAAAAATATGTTTGGAAATCAAAGAAATGAGGTTCTGGAACTGTTCCCAGGCACATAGTCTCTTGGATAAAATAGCATTAAAATGTAGTTTGATCTTTAAAACAGATCAGAAGACAGAGTTGGCAGCTATGTCAAGGTGCTCAATTCAATGATCTAAAGTCTGCAGAGTCCTGGGAGCAGAGTGTGAATTTGAAACTTGATTGCCCACATCTTTTCAACATCCTTTGCCACCAGTAATCAATCACAGTCTATTTGATCCCACCAATACTAAATGTCAAGCTGTTATCTTATCCATTAATGGTTTGTAGTTGGTGTTTCTGTATCTTGTTCTGACATACGCTCTGGCCTCTTTATATGATTAGACTATTCAGACAAACTGGAAAAAATGTGCATACATAGTGGGCTTAGATATTCAGTTCCTTCCAGTAATCTGGACCAAAGCAACTTGTCCAAGATAACAGGGTAAGTCTGTCTCAGAGCAGGAAATCAAGTCTAAACCAAATGGCCATCTTTCAATGGGAACTCATGAGGGACTCAGAAGAATTAAGTTCAAATCTGTTTGCAAGGACACTCTCACATCTTGAATGAGAAATGTTGCTTTACAGCTGAAAATTCTTCTAACAACATTGTGATAAATAGATTTGTTTCCCATTTTAACAAACTGCTATTTTCCAACAAAATGCAATTTATTGAAAATCTTCCAAACAGATTTTACTCCAACATCCTAACCACTGGGGAATAGAGTGTTTTGGAGAACAAGAAAGACTGTCTCTTGTATTTTAAATGAATTATTTCAAGAGATATAATTTTTATTCTATTTTAAAATGAAACCAAATGTTCAAACTTCACCATTTTTTAAAGTTGTATTCTTATTATCCACACAGGAACATTCCAGCTTGCTTCTAATTTGCTAGGCCATACTTCGTATTATTAAATAAAATAAAGTAAATTACAAAATTCTCAGCAAATCTACTATCAGTATTTCTACAGCATCTTTATGACCAAGGCTCAGCAGTAGCTTCTTAAATGAATCGGTCACTAGAGGTAAATGGAATGTAGTATTTGGTACTGACATTTCTTTTTAGATTCTACTGTTCCTTTTAGACACAATCACTTTCCAAGGGTAAAATCTAAATGTAAAAATACACAATCATAATAAAAGTCTTCAAAACTAATAGAAATACACACTTTCTGACTTTTCTGTCTCTATCACCTTATAAATTTATTGTTAATCATTAGCTCTTCTTTTGCCAAAAGGTGAAATGAAAGCATATTTAGTAATCAAACAAGTAGAACAATGCTTAAGTAGAAAGTTGCAGCTTTCTTCTTTGTAAAAATTGAACAACAATGTCTGCTGAGCTGCCAGCAGGTAAAACTCCACTAAGACAAATGAAAAGAAAAATGTATTCTGCTTTTGCATTAACAGTTTTTGCATTGAATCCTGGGATACTGGATGCTTGCTTTGAGGACTAGTTGCTTGAATCATGAGGATTTAATCCTTCATTTCTAATGACAGATCTAACCTTCACATGAAATAGGTAATTCTTACTGCTCTGCCCTTTCCTAGATCTTAAATTAAACTTAGTAATGATTTACTTTTAGTTAAATATTTGTGTACTGGGCTGAGCCTGGCTGGACACTGGGTTCTCACCGAAGCCAGTCTTACTCCCCTCCTCAGCTGGACAGGGGAGAGAAAATATAACAAAAAGCTCATGAGTTTAAGGGAGGTCACTCACTAGTTACTGTCAATTTGAAAGAATTAATTCCATTTGTTACCAATCAAGTCAGAGTAGGGTAATAAGTTATAAAACAAACTCCTAAAACATATTCCTCCACCCGTCTTTTTTTGCCTGGGCTCAGCTTCACTCTCCATTTCTCTACCTCCTCCTCCCAAGTGGCTCAGGGGAACAGGGAAGGAGGGTTGTGGTCAATTTATCACACATTGTCTCTGTTACTCCTTTCTCCTCTGGGATAGGACTCCTCACACTCTTCCCCTGTTCCTGTGTAGGCTCCTCTAGAGACTCTAGGTGGACCTCTGCTCCACATTGGACTTCATGGGCTCCAGGGGGACAGTCTGCCTCACCATGGTCTTCCTCACAGCCTGCGGGGGAACCTCTGTTCTGGCACCTGGAAGACTTCCTCCCACTCTTTCTGCACTGACCTTGGTAGTTCCTCACACATATTCTCACTCCTCTCTTCTCTGGCTGCAATTTGCTCCTGTGCAGTAAATTTGAGGCACTGCCACTGTCACTGACAGGCTCAGCCCTGGTCAGTGGCAGGCCTATTTTGGAGCTGGCTGACATTTGCTCCATTGGACACAGAGAAAGCTTTCAGCAACTTCTCACAGAAGACACTCTTGTAGGGATCTTGCTCCAAAAGCCTTTCCGTGCAAACCTAATACAATTTGATATATGTTTCTGCTTTCGGCTCTTCTTTTTGAGCAGCTGGCTGTGACATGGCAAAGCAGAGCTAGACAAAAGGTAATATCCTCTCTAGCATGGGATGTTGTACTAATGAAGTGCTCTCTATGATCACTTTCAGTCTAGGAGATGTCTGCCATCTTCTGCCTGCTGCAGTCGTTCCTTTCAGTGGGCCTTGGTGAATATGGTGAGTCATAGGTATGTGTTCTCTCTCTCTGTTTTGGAAGCTTAATATCTCCAGGGAATCAGCAAGAAGCAGTTCATGGCTGAGTACGAAAAGCTTGAAAGACTGTCACTCTTGTGTCTCACTAAACTGAAAATACAGCTCAGAGAAAGGAAAGGCTTCCCCCAAAAATACACCTTCAGTCATAAAATCTTTGATAAAAACTTTTCAAGCCATCTTTTCATCTTTGTTGATATCACCATGAATATCAAACTTACTAAAAGAATTTCCAAAATATGGTGTAGCTGTAAAATGTAATCAGCTACTCTGCAAAAAAAAATGGGGAAAATTCTGGTTAAAAGAGAATAGTCAACACTCGTCAGCATCATCTGGGAGCTAGCACTCATGCCTTCCAAGCTCATGACTTGGCCTTGGAAGTCACTGAATATCTTTGTCAATGCAATAGGGTGGTGCTGAGTAAATTAAATGCTGAATTGGTAGCACTGGTTAGTATTAAGGCTGCAAATATTTCCTGTTACAGGACCTAGTTGCTTATACTTTTGCCAAACTAACTGTTTAGGTTGAAATTTTCCATGCGTGGCATTTGCCTTATGAAAAAAATCTTTTGGAAAATTTCAGCCAAAATGTTTCTGCTGTGAAGAAAGCGAAAAACATGCTATTTTTTGCTGTTAAGAAAACAATCCCATAACATTTACTTTGGCGACTCTTGTGCCCTTCTCATATGTTGGAGCTGAATCTTGACATCTGGCACAATGGTGGTCTGTGTGTCAATGATGTGCTCTTTGCTATCCATACGAGAAACCACTTAAAATGTAAATCTTGGAAAAGTCCAGTTTGTATGAACTCACTAGCAGTTTGCTAAAACTTGACCACAAACATGCCAGAAGCTGTTGTTCTTACTGAGCATACTGACATTTCAGTCCTGTTTAATATTTTTGTCACTGATCTGGACGAGGGAATTGAGTGCACCCTCACTAAGTTAACAGATGACACCGAGTTGGGTGGGAGTGTTGATCTGCTCGAGGGTAGGAAAACTCTTCAGGGGGATCTGGACAGGTTGGATTGATGGGCCAAGGTCAACAGTATGGGATTCACTAGTGGAAAATGCTGTGTCCTGCACTTGAGTCACAACATCCCCATAAAGCACTACAGGCCAGGGGAAGAGTATATAGAAAGCAGGCTGGCAGAAAAGGACCTGGGAGTGCTGGTTGACAGTCACTGAACATGAACCAGCAGTGTGCCCAGATGGTGAAGAAGGGAAATGGTTTGTATCAGAGATAGTGGCCAGAAGGACTAAGTGATTGTCCCCCTGTACCCAGCACTGGTGAGGCTTCACCTCAGGTACTGTGGCCAGTTCTGGGCCCCTCAATGCAGGAAGGATGTTGAGGTGCAATGAGAGAAAGGCAATGAAGCTGGTGACAGGTTTAGAGAATAAATCCTATGAGTAGTGGTTGAGGGATCTGGGATTGTTTATCCTGGAGAAAAAGAAAGCTCAAGGGTGACCTTATCACTCTCTACAACTACCTGAAACAAGGTTGTAGCCAGGTGGAGGTCGACCTCTTCTCCCAGGCAATTAGCAACAGGATAAGAGGAAACAGCCTTGTGTTGTGCCAGGGGAAGTTCAGGCTGGACATCAGGAAGAATTTCTTCACTGAAAGGGTGGTTAAGCCTTGGAAGGGGCTGCACAGGGAAGCTATTCCCATCATCAAATTTGTTTGCTGTTACCTTAAAGTAATATCAATACATCAGTAAATCAATAAATAAAGTTTTCTGTGAACCTCTCTTTTCCTCTTTCCTATGAACTTCTCTTTTCCTGAGAATTTTATGTGATGATCTTTAACCATCACCTTGCTTTCCATTGCTTGCAAGAGACATTAAATTCTTTTACTTTCGAGAATCAAACCTTGTATTATTTTTTCTGGTCTGTATGACAGTGAGTCACACCACAAACCTAGTTCTTCTGTGGCAGTTTCTGGGCTGTGATTGGATTTGTCAGTAAGTGGACAAAGAAACGCAATCCTAGTACAAGTTGTGAGATTTTCTCACATGGATATGGAGACTGAGAATCAGCATCTTGGAGCTGGCAGGGCTAATTTGCACAAAAGCTGGCACAATATCAAGTCTATAGCATCTTTTAAACTCATCCTCAAGATGGTCAGAAACTGATTTTAAACCTAGAGTAGGTTAAAAGCCTTCAGATTTGTGACATATAGATGGTCAAAAACTGAGAAGGCCTATGACAAATATGTAATATCTCTCCTAATACCAACTCACACAGAGATGGACTCTGAATACAGTTTCCTCTGTTTATTCATAATACTTTGATGGAGTATTCCTGAAGCTAATAGACAAATGTTAATGATGGAACTCAAGAGAAATTTAAATTAAGAATAAACCATCAGCAGAGAAGGAAATAACCATTGCTCTTGGGTGGCACATGCTGTGCCAGTGCCCCATACAGGCTACTTGAGAGGTGGAGATATTTCCAACCTGGACAAGAAGAGAAGGCAATACTCCAGAACTCACACTTGCACCCCACAGTTCAAGAAAAAATACAGATGCTCCCCTTGTTTATAATAAGAAGCACATAGCTCAATAAATATTCTGATCAAAGTGGCTGAAAGGGTGTGTTAATGTGAGATAATTAACACACTGAAGTAGCTATAGAAGAATGCCTGATTTTTAAGTCCAGGTGTGAGTTTATGTCATTCTCTTCCTTCAGAACTGACTAATCTGCTGTGCTGGTTTCAAGGTAAACCAGTAGGAGAAATGAACTTGACTCACAAGAGATTATGAGTCAGAGTTAAAATTTACTTAAAAACATCACAATAAATACAATGCTACAGAGAAAAAATTGGTTTTAACCCAAAACCCCCAGATATATAAGCCAGCACCCTGGGGCATGGTGTTCATTAGCCCCTATGCTGAGTGCCACGTGGTCTCCCTGAATACAAAGTAAAGGGAAAGGAAAAGATGGTGATGAGGATAATGGTTGCAGTATGACTGAGAGAGGCAGTTGCATTCTTGTTGAGGTTCTGGTCCTCCTCTGTGATCTCATGAGTGGTATCGGAATTCCCAAACCCTCAAAATTATATATGCTCAGGTTCAGGTGGGAATGCGCAGTACCTCCCTCTCAGAGTGGTGAGTTTCACAATGGATGATTTAACTCTGTGAATGATGGGAATCTTTGATGGCCCATTAGCAGACATGACCTCTCAGCCTGGGTGTGAAGGTGCTAATGCCTCCTTGGAGGGGACTGATCACACCTGAGTCATTGGTGTGAAGAAAGGAACACTGTCCTATCTCACAGGGTTCCTTAACACCCAGCTTGTAGCCTGAGGGGTCAGGTGTGCCCTGTGCAGCTGCTGCAAATGATCCATTATTAACAGAGGGTGTTAAAAATGACACAAAGGGTGTAGAATACACAGTTTTGGTTAAACCCCTACAGTGATAAAGCGGTGCCTCCTGCTGTAATTAGGACATCTTCAAATAATTTTTAATGATAACCTTGCTAAAACCAGTGTTATTACATCTGTATGTTCTATTCTAGTCTAGCAGTAAAGGGACTCCTATATGGTCTCACAGCGACAGGGCATGTGTTCAGTGGAGAACAGTGAATGAATCAGAGAAAGGAAACACAAAACTTCAGTGTGTTTTTTGACGTGAGGATCTGAAGCCAATCTCATTGAAGTAAGAATGATATAGAAATGATGTAGGTTGACATAGGAAGCATGGACATTCATTTACACCACTGAATCACGCTACCTCATTGGATGTGATAATCAGGACCTGTTTGTCAAGAAAAAAGAAATATAGAAATGGCTTCTGCCACAAGGAATACAGGCTTTCATAAATTCATCAGTCTCTACTTGGTTTCACTGGCTCCCACAGGGATTAATTTGGCAGCCAGGTGTTGTTGAGAGAGTACTATGAAAAATGTTACACAATTTGATTACCTGTGAAAGCAGATAACTTAGTCCAATCACAGAAAGTCTTCTGTACTGTTTTTCTTATACTACCCCTCCCCTTCTCATCTCTCATATTCCCTCTCCAGTTGTAACTCCCGTATGTGTAGTAAATTCTGGTTAGCAGACTTGGCGGGAAGAATCTTGCCTACATTCAAAGATACACAGCCACCACCTGGCTCTTAGTGGGGAATAGAGATGACTGTGCACTGGAAACCATTCATACACAATAGCACAGGACTTTCCTCTTGAGAGGAAGCATGTATCAGTGCAATCACATGCCAGCATATCAGAACAGCTTCTGGACCAACGTTGGCTTGGACCCACCAGTCCAGACTCTGGTAGAGATGGTCTGTGTTTCTCTGCTCCTAAATATAGATGCACCTTAACTCCAGCTTCAGCAGAAATGGATTTTGTGTAACTGAAAAAATAATAATAATTTTTCCAGTAAATTTTCTATTATTCTGTGCTGCTGAGTCAAGGCTCATTTACTGTTCCAGGCATCCATCTCTGTAATCACCAGTAATCAGAAGCAGAATATGTACCTTTGAGTCAATAGCAAAAGGTGTTTTAGTTGTGAACAAGCAGCCATAACAGTAATTGAAGTTCAAACCTTTTCAATGAAGGTTTACACTAAGAGTAATCCTACACATGTTCTTCATAACAGCTTTGGAATTTTATTTTGCTTAGCCACTTGACTTTTCAAATTAAATGTATTCATATGTGGCATTTGATGGCAAAGCCATGCAGAGGCTCTTTGGGTTCATATGTGACTGAGGATCAAAACAATCCCCACTCTAAGGAAATGAAGGGCTGCATTCTAGCTTAGCTAGAGAAAAGGCTAGTCTGAATGCCAGGGTTGTGGCTGGTATTAGCCAGGATGGCATAATAACTCAGGTACTCTCTTACCCAATTTGATTTCTAAAAGATCTGTGCCCAGGAATGGGCACATTTGGTGCTCAAGGACATCATTAGATGTGCCAGTAAATCAGGCATAGGATCATACACTGGACTAGAGGATGAATGCTCAAAAAAGGAACGTTACCCCTTCTCTAGTCTGCTAAACGGGAAAAGGATTACAATGAAAAACTAGCATGTGATCACAGTATCAAAGAAGCATTCAAAAACAAACCTAATCCTACTTTTTATAACTTCTAACTGCTTGGCTTTGCAATAATATTCTTTTGAAGTTTGAGTACGTGAGTAGTGCACATGTGGGATATGCATATTTACCATGAGTCATACCAAATATGTATAATTTAAACCATTAGAATAATAATGAGAAAATACATATTATGTTGTTAATGCTTAGTGTAGATACCAATGAGTACATGTGGTTTTACAATATTTACAAAGTAGATGCCTTTGGTGTTACCTAAACAAGAAACAGTTTGCATCTGTAATGTCACTTGTATACATTTAATGCAACCTGGGGCTTAGTGGGGCTGTCTTTGAAAGCAACCCTGTATTAAATTAATCTTTTTACATTCTGGAAAGAATTAAAATTATTTAAACAGAAGAGTGAAGTTAAATTGCTCTGTGGCTTATGAGAAACAGATATTGCCAGCTGAAACACTTGGCAGTGCAGCTAATGTTGGAATACCAATACCAGCCACAGG
The DNA here is from genome assembly GCA_035583235.1 of Hafferia zeledoni. Classification (NCBI taxonomy): domain Eukaryota; kingdom Metazoa; phylum Chordata; class Aves; order Passeriformes; family Thamnophilidae; genus Hafferia; species Hafferia zeledoni. The sequence goes on along the minus strand of JAWWEV010000115.1, from coordinate 85,244,785 downwards.
CATGCATTTCATCTTCCTCAGGACGCTTTGCTGAGAGGAAAGACTGGAGAGTTCTCCTGTGACTAACTTTATAAAGTCTTTCTTTAAAAAAAAAAAAAAAAATCAATATCAAACTATGCTGCTGCAAGAACCTGAATGATTTATGATTAAGCAGTTTGGGACCATCATGGTCTTCACTATTGGTTGTGTCAATGTAAAACTGTAGAAGCAAAATCATTAAACACTGTGGGGATCTCGTTTAATGTAAAGAGTGGTGGCTGGCATTAAGATCTTTTTGCTGTTTCTCAGTAGAAGAATTTAAATTTTAAGAACATTATCGCAATGCTGCCTAGATTTTTTTGAGGGGGCTGAGTTTTTTTGGTTTTTATCTGTTTGTTGGGGAGGGGGGGGTGTTGTGGTTTTTTGTTTGTTTTTGTGGTTGTGTTGTTTGGTGTTTTGTTGGTTTTTTTTTGTTTGTTTTTGTTTTTGTTTTGTTTTTTTTTTTTGTAGAAAAGCTGTTTGTTCTTCCAGGCATAGGTGTTATATTTTCCTATAAATATAAACAAAATTTTAAACCCACTAATGATAATGAAAACTGCTACAGTGTGATCTTTCAGACAAGGAATTAGCTGCCTGGATCTGTTACTACTTTAGTAATACTTAGCTCACAAGGAAAACTCCCTTTATCTGCTATTTCCCCTGAGGAGAGGAAGATGAAGATGCAACCTGACTAAAACATGAATGGATTGGATGCAAGGTCATTATCTCACGTGTAGAATGAAACAGTTAAGCACACCTGAGTGAAAGCACTCTAGTCTTCATATTATTTAATCTAATATGAACTCTTCTGTCAGAACTGGATTAGGGACTCATTTCTTATGCTGTTACACTGACAGATTTGGTGTTGCATCTGTAATGGGGAGTTGTGATCAGTAACAAAGAGCACCATCAAAAGGCAATTAAATTCCAGCCCAAATGTAGCAAAAAAAGAGCACATCTGAATGACATCTGATACCAATCATGACAATCCCATACTTTTTTCTCACTATTCTCCTTTACAGTGAGACTCATAGATGGCTGGCAAACATAGGCTACTTAATTTGATGTTTTACTTACTGCCAAAGTTGCATTGTTTGTTGTTCAAATAAATATACTGTTTCAATTTTATACTGATTACCTTAAGCAAAGATAATAATTCAATTTGTTCCTAATTTCTGACACTTGAAGTAGATGATGGCTAATCATTCTTTCAACCCCACAGAATATTAATATCGTAGACATTTTCTTTTACTTTCTGAGCTGTGATTCTTTGCAATCCTCCTACATACCTAGAAGAGAAAATGGCAAAAATTCCTTAAAAGTTGGTATATTACTCTGTAGAGGCAAATTACTTTTGGTGAGGGAGGTTCTTATGGCAAAGAGCTGACAGCACTTTTTCATTATATTTGTGTTCCATCAGGAAATATAGTGTGCCAGGGCAGACTTTTGATCTTTCAAATGAAGAATGTGGCACTGACTATTTAGCAATTAAAAGGATCATCTAGTGTACATGTGTGTATTGATTTTTTTCCATTACACTCTGAAATGAAAAGTTAGTTAAAATGTCTATATTTTTCAAAGAGAATGTACATTTTTAAAGAAAAAGATAACATAGTAAAAGTGTATAATCAAAACTGTCAGAGGAGGCATAAAAACATAGTTTTTATCTTTAGGTTTTGCTGAACTGTTCAATGAAAAGATGTTAAATTTCATTTTAGTGAGTATTCTGACAGTAAACTCTTCTGTGTGGATATCTATGAGAAAAAAAATATCATGGTTTTATACTTCTTAATACCTCCAAAAGCAGTTGTAAAAGATAAAGGTGTTTCTGAAGTGGCACAAAGCAAAAAAGTTCAATCTACAACAAATATGGGAAATAATTATTTTCTTTATTTTCCTAATTGTGTTGGAAGGGCAAAAAAAAAGAAATGAAGGATTGATACCCCTGTTCTATATGTTCTGTACACCACTGAGTAGCAGAGGAGCCTTGCTCTGAGCAGATTATGCCTTGAATAGACTTGACAGACACAACAGTAAAGAGGGGAAGTGGCATATATCTGAGCCATGCTGTGTGAAGTTGGAAAATGTCTCATTAGTATCAAGATGTTGCACAGGTCAGTTTTAACAGGAATGAGTCTGGGTAAGAAGAAGATAAAGCACTTTATGTGAGGAAATCCTCTAAGACGAAGAAAAAAAGAGGTATTTGTGGCAATAACACATTAACCAATCTTCATCTGAGCCTTGAAGTCTGTCTAACCTAGATAAATGGACTGGAAGCCTCTTGTCTTCAGTGACATTCACAATTGCTTCTCACCCTTCAGACCATCCACTGGATAGTGGTGATGGTTCAGGTGATGGCAGAGATCTGACCTGAGTCCAGAGTACACTTCCAGTCCATGTTATGACCTGCAAAAATGATTATAACCATTCTATTACCATATTCTATAAGTGGCTGGCTGACAGTTCATGACTGATAACCCATGCGCTTGGAGACTTTAACAGATGTCTGCTGGAAATTCAACACAGTGGAGAAGAGGCAGTCTAGGAGATTCCTGAAGCATGTGGAAGATAACTTCCTGACACAGCTAGCAAGGAAAGCCTAGCAGAAACAGTCGTCCACTAGATCTGCTGTTTCCAAACAGATCTGGTGGAAGATGTGGTGGTTGGAGATCACCTTGGGCATAGAGACGCTCAGTGTTGGGACCAGTTGTGTTTAACATCTTTATTGATGATCTGAGTAAGGGAAACAAGTGTACCCTTAGTAAGTTTGCAGCAACATTATATTGAGAGGTAGTGTTGATGTGCTGGAGGGCAGGAAGGGAGGGACCTGCATAGGCTGAATCAATGGGCCAAAGCCAGTGGTAGAGGTTCACTAAGGCAAAGAGTCAGGTCCTGCACTTGGGTCACAACAACCCCATGGAGCACTACAGGCTTGGTGAGGAGTGGCTGCAAAGCTGCCCAGTGGAAGAGGACCTGAGAGTGCTGGACAACAGCCAGCTGGACATGAGCCAGCAGTGTGCCCAGGTGGTCAATAAACCAATGGCATCCTGGCCTGTATCAAAAGTAGTGTGGCCAGCAGTACTAGGGAAGTGATTGTCCCTCTGTCCTTAGCACTGGTGAGGCTGCACCTCAAATGCTGTATCCAGTTCTGGGCCCCTCAGTTCTAGACAGACATTGAGGTGCTGGAGCATGTCCAAAAAAAAGCAATGAAGCTGGTGAAGGGTCTAGAGGGTAAGTACTATGAAGGGATCCGGCATTATTTATCCTGGAGAAAAGGAGGCTCAAGAGAGACCTTATCACTCTCTACAACTACCTGAAAGGAGGCTGTAGCAAGTTGGAGGTTGGCTTTTTCTCAAGGCAACCAGCAGCAGGGTAAGAGGAAATAACCTGAAGCTGCTCTAGGGGAGGTGCAGGTTGAATATCAGGATGAATTTCTTCACTGAAAGGGTGGTTAAGCACTGGAAGTGGTTGTCCAAGGAAGTGTCCAAGTGTCCTTGAAAGTGTTCAAAAATTACTAGATGTTTCATGAGGAACTTAGTGCTGTGGTTTAACTGATATGGTGGCATTCAAAAGTTGGACTCAGTGGTCTTGGAAGTCCTTTTCAACCTTAATGATTCCATGATTCCATGATAATGCAAGGTATACATGCTCTTCCCTTTCTTTAGGCTATCTAGAGTTATTACATGGATAGAGAGCAAAAATGAGAATTGGAAAAGTAGTAGAAACAGAATGATGTCTTAGGTCTCTTCTCACGAGGCAAACCAAAATCTTAGCTACCTATTTAAGCATGCACGCTTGCAGCAAGCATGGGTAGTGCCCTTCCCAAATCCTTGTTCACGAAGCCTAGCCATGATGTAAGTATGGTTTCCTCTAGTTTTTATCATACTATTTTTTAATGGTGCTCTTTGGAAAATGCAACCATAGAACATTCATAAATGAAGCTAGTGCTATTCAAGTTAAATTAAAAGCACATGAATGAGTCACACCCTTGGTAGGGAGTTAATCAGTAAAAATATGTTAAAAATATTTTAGTGAATAGTTAGCTCAATTCCTTCTTTGCATACCCTTATTTTAAATTAAAATACTGGCAATACTTAATCTTTAGTCTTTGTGATTTATGGAGTTGTTGCTGTCCAAAACGCAAACTGTCAGTGGAAGTGTTCATTAGGAAAGGCTTGTTGTCCTCAAGGCTTTGTAAACCCTGGGCTTGTTAATGTACTGATGGAAGCAAACCCTTCCAAGAAAAAATGGAGACCTTCAGCATAAGTAAAACAAGTACAATTTTACTCTTGGAATTCATGCATGTCTATCTGGTGGATTTGCTACCAAGTAATATACTAGGTTATTAAACATCAAATAAGAGAGCTTTAAAAGTCTGATAATGGCTCTTAGGAGTTACCCTATGTTTTAGACCACCACAAATTAGTTCTCCAAAGAGAAGTTAAAAGGAGAGCATGTTTCTATTTACAAACCTGTTACAATATCAATTGTTGGTTTTCACAAAATATTTTTGTTAAATTGGGCAATATTTCAGAGTCAATTTTTCATTCTATATTTCAGCCAGGACCACTTTGTGCTTTTCATGAGAGAATTATATCTTTATAAGCAATAGCATGCTCAAAGGACCTTTTCACATGTTGTCTGGTTTAAACACTCTGCCCTGCTTGACTTGCCTATGGATATGAACTTATATCCTCTCCTATGGAGTTCAAGACTCTTGAAAACTTGTCCTTGCTTTACCTCAAAATGAATATTTCATTATTTATATAAAGTGAAACTATTTCTACAATGTGGATAGGATGACAAAGAACCTGTAATTTGATAAACATAAATTTGGAAGAAAAGCATAACTTCAGACCCCTGTTACAAAATACATACAACAGGGATCTTAGCCTCTTCCTCACATTGGAAGTCCCTAGTCATTACACTGCTTTTTATTTATGATTTTGGAAAAAAAAAAGATACTTTGAAATATTGGAATGTCTTTAACAGAGATGCCAAGATAGTCATGGTATTAGAGCATATGAAATGAAAGGAGAACTGCGCTGCAGGGAGCTGATTTTTTTTCATTCTGGAGAGGAGCCTTTGAGGAAAATCTTAGTGATGTCTACAGGTATCTGATAAGATGATGCAAAGAGGATGGACCCAGATTCTTCTTATGAGTGTATAGACAGGATGAGAGAAAATATGACAAAGATGGAAATTTTGTGTTGAATAAAAGGGGGGAAAATGATCTTGAGAATTTTCAGGCTCTGGACCAGTGTGCCTAGAGATAATTTTCTTCCATGGAGATATCCAAAACCCAAATGGACATGCCCTTTATAAGCTTAGTCTGGTTGAGCCTGCCTTGGGCATGTTATTAGACAAGATGGTCTTCATAAGTCACTTCCAACATAGGTGGTTTTATGATTCTGTGGAAAAAAAGTTACAATAGATTCCATGAAAAATTGTTTACTGAAGTATCCCTGCTCCTCTTACTAGGTATTAAGGAATACAGAAGAGAGAGGTGTGTTTTATAACTTGAGTAAACCCTGCATAATATTTGAAAAGCAGTAATGATCTTCTATCAAAATGACACCTCTTTATGTAGGTATAGTGTAATATATAAGTTGATTTCATATCCAATAAACAAAATCATCATGTCTCCATTCATTTTAATGCTTTGAATTCAATATGCTGTGAAGGTAAGTGGGGAAATACACAAAATTTGTCTACATCTGTCTCCTCGTGTTTTTCCACACTATTAAGATCAACCATGCAGCAGTGAATTTGACACTGGCTATTGCAGGCACCCATTTGAGCTTGATTAATCTAAGGCCATGATTTCAGGATGCTGTTTAAATGGCAAAACCTGAAGACCCACTCTGTGTAGAATATGCTGAGGACAAAGCTTCCATCTAGCTTAGCCATACTGGAAATTATCCACCCTTTTACCTTTGAAACACAAACCTTTAATTATAAGGCATGGAGGCAAAAAGGAGTGAGAGGGTTACTACATGGTTTAAGAACTTCATATATAAGATTTCGTATATAGTAAGCAAGAAGCTGCCAACCCCCTCTAGATACTGTTTCTCTCTTTTCTCATTCTTGCTTTCCTTCCTGCTCAAGTGGGACTTTTGATTGCACTGAAGAGTGGTGAAGAAAGAGAAGAGGTAGAAAAGAAAGTTCCAAAATAGCCACACATGATCTCTTCTTTCCCTTCATTTTCTTACCCTTTATTCTGCCACACCAAATGTCTCTGCCAATGAGATAGGAGAAATGAACTGCAGAGGATGTTTTCTTTTTCAGTCAAATAAAATAGCTCTTTTCTCTCACAAAAAGACAATTAACTAAAGGAATGTCATCTAAATGCAAGACAGTAATTCCTTACAAAAACCTGAATGTACAACACAGGGTAGAATACAGCTTTTCAAATGGACTGGTTGTAAGCTCTTTCAGACTGCCACAGTCAGGCAGGGTAAGATACTGCAATAGTCTATGTGAAGGGACTATCAAGTGTTCTGGCACTGCAGTGGCTCATGGTAAAGCTACATTCTAAAATGCTCATCTAGAAGGACTAGTGCTCCTATTACAATAAACAGCATCAACCCTTTAGCTGTTGAGTCAACAGACAGTCTTAAGGAAAATCTTATTTTAAATATGTCCTTAAATTTATTGAAAGGTTGGGGTGTTGTTTTGTTTTTTGTTTTTTTTTTTTTTTTTAATTTAAATAAAGGGAAATATTTTTTCCTGGGAACATTATCTTATTTGCTTTTTAAGATGAATATGAAATACAGCAATGAAATATGCAGCCCTTAATAGAGAATTCTTGATTAATTGCACATTAATGTGGCATTTCGGATCAGGTTTATGCCTTAACATTTAATGCCTCTTTTCTTATGTTTACACACTTGGTATGTCCTAGAACTGTGTCATACCATGATATATATTTTATGTCTGCAGCTTTTTTTTGGTTCAGGTTGTAATGTCTTTTTTTCCATATCAAACACAATATAATGAAACACAGAAAAAAAAAAGAAAATGAAATACCTATGCCAAAGCTTTCATCAAGTGTCAGCAATTTATGGAGACCAGGTTGAAAGTGAACATAGACAGAATTATGAAAAAGTAGCATTTTTATTGAAGCATTCAAAACTATTGAAGCCAACAGTCTTTCAGTTTGGTGGAGGTGGATTCATTCCCAATGCTTATTTTAGTAACAGATTTTTCATCCAGCAATATTAAAATAACTCCACACCTCACAAATCCTCTGCAGCAGAATTCTCGCTTTCCTCCTCTTTCCTGGCATCAGTGGTGTACTGTTTTCACTACTGAGACTGTGATCTACTTAGAGAAAAAGAAAGGGAGACTTCATTCACCCCCTGAATTTTCATTTGAGTGATCCCAAATTCTTATTCAAGCACTGATTTATACAAAATGCAGTGGGGGAAAGAGATACTATAATTTATAGAATTAGATAATGCCTTTAAAATATATGCACAACACATGAAATCAGCATTGGGCTACACAGCAGACCTCCCCATGTTGCCAGGTAATTGGTGCAGGGGGCATTTATATTCTTACTGTGATCATGGATGTGACCATCAACTACAGTAGAGCTATCTAGTCTAGCTGTAAATATTGTAGGCTGCTGAAGGAATTAGGGGTGACACAAAGCAAATAGGGGGCAAGAGATTAGTTCATTATTTGTGAGAGCTACTGAGTGCACCTCAGGTTAATTGTGCTTAGAGTTAAAGCAAATTTTCAAGTGTTGGATGTCTTTAAATATAAATATGCTTTCAGTCATTCTTGCAAAATTGACGAATTTAGTGTGAATTACTGATTAGTTAATCGATTTGTTTTGTTTGTCTACAGCCACATAAGTGTGTGTGGGGAAAGTGTTAGTTTTTGTACTAGTGCATACTGATTTTCTTTTCTTCTTCAACTAGCAAATTTCAAATGTATCTTTGAAATGTCTGAATTTACATTTTTAGCACTGTTAGTGGAAAAAGAGGATTGCTGCACCAGCTTTCATTCTGCTAAGGGCTATGGGAGAATGGAATAGAAAAGGTCTGTCGTGGTGACTTTAGAGACTTCACCTTTAGTGTTTATCCAAGTTGCTACATAGGCCATCCTATATTAAGGATCCTCAAGCCCTGGTCTACTCTAATCATTTAACTCAGTCTCTTCACCCTCTCTCTTGAGTGCCATTGAGCTGTAAGATTCTGTAGGGTGTTAGGATACTCCTGTTTTAGCTGCTTTGCTTTGCATGAACTATTTAAAGAGTAACATAGTAACAGTTACTTAAGGATAGGAGTTGCCCAATAGGAATTGGCCAGTCGGAATTGCCCATAGGAATTGATGTTCATCTGGCAGGTGGGACTCCAAGGATTCACCTCACTTTAAAAATCCATTGTGTTTACACATCTTTGTGTTACACCTCTGCCTTTTGTAAGGACTCATTCCACATTCAGGAAAAAGAAATAGAGATTATAAATTTAAGTCACCTGCACTGTTGTTACAATAGACCTATGAAGAAGACAGTGGCTATAGAGGCTTTAACCCTGTGGTTATTCCAAAGTGGAATAGACCATATTTTCTCACTTTTATCTCTCAAAAACACCTGTACTTTTCTATATTAGATGTTATGAATTAATGGCTGCATTTGCTTTTTTTTTTTTTGCCCTGGCTTAAATCTAACTGAAAAGTAGCAAAGCATTCTTCAGACAAGAGATATAAACTGGGCATCCTGGACACCTGAAAAATATCTCTAATCTGCCCAGCTCAGCATCCACTGGTTTTGCACAGTAACAAAGAGTCTATATGATCTGTGCACATCATGAGAGCTGGTATTGTAGAGGACAGTGCAGACAGAAGCGTCCTTTGTGACATTAAAAGTTGTCTAGCATACAATAAAAGAGCTTGATGGCATAAGGAGGGGATGCACATCTGCAACTTGAAGGTCAAAGAAAAATGTCATGCTTATTTTAGATCTTAAGGTAATCAAATTCTCAAAGAGCTTATTTCTTGCTGTTATTTAAAAGAAGCTGGTGGTATCTAGATCACAGAATCACAGAATACGGTGAGTTGGAAGGGACCCACAAGTATCATCCACTCCAAACTTTAGCCCCACACAGGACCATCCACAAGAGTCACAACATGTACCTGAAAGTATAATCCAAGTGCTTCTTGAGCTCTGTCAGGTTTGGTGCTGTGACCACTTCCCTCAGGAGCCTGTTCTAGCACCCAACCACCCTCTTAGTGAAGAATCTTTTTCTAATATCCAACCTAAACTTTCCCTGACACAACTTCAGGCCATTCCCTCAGGTCATGTCCTGCCCCTCCTCTTCCTGTCACGAAGAAATTGTAGACTGTGATGAGGTCTCCCCTCAGTCTCTGCTTGTCCAGTCTGATGTAGACATCTGAATTTGATCAGAGAATTCTGTGCAATGATGAATGCTATTTACAGTGTGTGTAAAAACATCACAGGAAATGAGATTAATTTTTCTCTTAGAATGGTATAAAGTTGTTAAGGTGTTGTCTTGAAATGAGTTAAAAAATGCAGTATCTCGACCTGTTTTTCCAAGTATGAGTGAAAAGTCTAACCTAGTGAATAAAAGGGAGAGGAAGAGAACAGCAACAGTTTAAGGAATTTTTATTTCGGGAGTCCTCTCTTTTTTTGTTTTACTTAGAATATATGAAGTGTTTCATCTTGGGCCAATGGATTGTATTGTATTAAACTATTTTTACTACATTTTTATTTCAGCAAGGATGAGAAACAAAAAATATTCATAGTTTGATCCAAACTTTTTTTTGGCTTGGCTGATAAACAGAGAAAGCATCTATTCAAACAATTGTAAAGTCCTGATATTGATCTCATACCAGACTAAATCAGGAATCACTCAAATAAAGTTATTTGTATATATGTTTGGCCAGGCTTTGTGAACGAAGATTTGGGAAGGGCTCTACCCACACGGGTGTGTCCTTCCAGCCTGTGCAGTGGATTTTTTAGGTGAGGCACAGCGTGCACAGAACTGGCCCCACCCTTTAACTCCTAAGGTTCATCTGCCACGGCCAAGCGAGCTTGGATGGTGCCAGTGAAGTCCTCAGAACTAGAGCCTACAGCCCCTGGTATTCACAGGAGCTCTCCCATCCAAGTACTTACTGGGGCTGACTCTGCTTAGCTTCCAAGACCTGATGGGATTGGATGTCAGGGAGGCATTTAACTGCCTAGTTATTTGTGTAGGTTGGTACAAAATAGTGCTCTATAAATGAAATCAGAATCAGGCCTTGATAGCAACCCCTATGTAGAAGAAACATGCTGAAACCCCATCTAGTTAGAATGAAATGAGCAGCAAAGCCTGTACTAAGAATGTATTCCAACAGAATTTAACTGTTCCAGATAAGTTCCCATGTGAAAACATACTTTCACATAAAAAAAAAAGAAAAAAAAAAAAAAGAAAAAAAAAAAGGCTTTATTTCAGACTAAAGCCAAATCACTCTGAGTTAAGGTCTTTTTCAAAGTGTCACAGAATCATGAAATCCCAGACTGGTTTGGGGTCATGGGCAGGGACACCTTCTACTAGAGCATGTAGCACAAAGTCCCATCCCACCTGACTTTGAACACTTCCAGTGATGGTGCATCCACAGCTATGGGCAATGTGTTTCAGTGCCTCACCACCCTCACAGCTAAGAACCACTTCCTAATATCTAATTTACCTTCTTTCAGCTTGAAGTTATTACCTCTTGTCCTATCACTACACACCCTCATAACAGTCTCTCTTTGGCTTGCTTTAGGCCCTCTTTAGGTACTGGAACACTGTTATAAGGTCTCCCTGGAGTCCTCTCTGCTCCAGTCTGAACAACTCCAGTTCTCTCAGCCTGTCTTCATAGAAGAGGTGTTCCTACCCTCTGATCATCTTCATGGACCTTTTCTGGACATGCTTCAACAGGTCCATGTCTTTCTTGTGCTGGGGGTCCCAGAGCTGGACACACTCTTGGTGGGGTCTCATGAGAGCATCGTAGATAAGGTGCTGGCCATACTACTTTTGATGCAGCCTGGGATACATTTGGCTGTCTGGGCTACAAGAGCACATTCCTAGGTCATGTTGAGTTTCTCATCCACCAACAGCACCAAGTCCTTCTCTTCAGGACTGCTCTCAATCCACTCGTTGTCCACCCTGTATTTGTGCTTGGGATTTCCCCAACGTACATGCAGGACTTTGTACTTGGCCTTTTTGAACTTCATGAGTTACACACAGGCCCACCTCTCAAGCCTGCCAAGGTCTGTCTGTCTGGAATCCCTTTCCTCCAGCATATTGATTGCACCACACAACTTGATGTCATTATTTGATGGTGACAGAGAACTGGAACAGGATTTGCAGAGAGCTTGTGGAGTCTCCTTGTCTGAAGATAGTAAAAACCTGTCCTTCAATCCCACTGTTCGTGTTGCCAGCAAAGATGTTAAAGAGTGCCAGTCCCAATATCAACCCCCGATGAATGTCACTTTTCACTGCTTTCCTTTTGGACATGGAGACTTTAATCACAAGTCTCAGAGTGCGACCAGATAGCCCATTGTTTACCCATCAAGCACTTAAGTGGAAAAATCCTTGTCTTTCCAGATGACATGTGAGATAGTGTCAAATGCTTTGCACAAGTCCAGGTAGATGACATCAGTTGCTCTTCCCTTATCCATCAGTGCTGTAACCTCATCATAGACGGCCACCAAATTTGTCAGGTACAATTTGTCCTTAGTGAAGCGATGCTGGCTGTCACCAATCATCTCCTTATTGCCCATATGTCTTAAAATAGTTTTCAGGCGGAGCTGTTCCATGATCTTGATGTGCACTGAGATCAGACCAATTGACCTTTAGATTCTTTATTTCCTTTTTAAAAATTGAGGTTATGTTATCCCACTTCCAGACAGTAAGAACTTGGCCACCCTGCCATGACTTCTCAAATATGTTGGATAATGGCTTAATCACTTCATCTGCCATTTTCCCACAGTTGCATCTCATCAGGCTCCATGGACTTGTGCACTTTTATGTTAGTTAGGTGGTCTCAAACTTGATCATTTCCTGCAGTGGGTAGTTCTTTATTCTCGTAGTTCTCACCTTTGCCTTCTGGGCAGTGTGTCTGGAGCACTTGTTGGTGAAGACTGAAGCAGAAAAGGTCATTTGGTACCTCAGTCTTCTCCACATCCTGGGTAACCAGGTCTCCTGTTTCCTTATAGAGAGGGTCCACATTTTCCCTTGTCTTCCTTTTATCACTGACATACATATAGAATCTTTTCTTGTTGCCCTTGACATCCTTGGTGAGATTCATTCTATCTGGGCTTTAGTTTCCTTGACCTGATCCCTGGATGCTTGGGCAGTTTCTCTGCATTCCTCACGGGGTACCTGTCCCTGCTTCCACTCTCTGTATGTTTCCCCTTTGGGTTGCATTTGTCCAGGAGCTTGTTGTTCACCCACATGTCAGGCCTCCTGGCATTTTTGCCTGACTACCTCTTCATTGGAATTCATTTTTCTGAGCTTGGAGGAGGTGATTTCTGAACATTAACCAGCTTACTTGGGTACCTCCTCTCCCCAGGACTTTATCCCATGGTAATCTACCATGCAGATTTTTCTGAAGAGGTCAAAGTCTGCTTTTCTAAAGTCCAGGGTAGTGAGTGTGCTGTGCACCTTCCTCACTGCCCTAAGAATCTCAAACTCCACCATTTCACATCCTCACAGGAGCCATTAAGTAATGGTGATTGTGAAGTAGTTATTTCAGACAGCTACCAGTCAAGGCAACCCTTACCTAGTGCACATCCCTTCCCTTTTTCAGTGGGTGACTATCTCAGTTCTTCTGTGTTTTCTTTTCTCCTTCATAGCAATTTTTCCCCTCCCTTATTTGCTTTAGGTTCCTTTTGCTGCATCAGCTTTCTTATAAGATTCTAATTATAGAAAGTAGTCGACAAGATTTTTATTTCACATTCAAGGCAACTTGCACAACTGAAAGAAACAAAATCTGTGAGAACAGACAAATAGACAAAGAGATTGCTCACATTACGTAATGATCTGTGATGTCAGTGTCAAAAATATGAAAAGCAGTGACATAGCTGATAAAGCAATGATCTGTTTTGGAGATTTGCACTGACACATGATACTTTAGAAAAAATAAAAAGGATTTAAACACAAAATAACGTTCTGATGACACAGATCAGTGCATAAACCACAATACATTGCTTCTGTCTATTTTACGCAATTAATCTCATAGCTACATCTTCCCCAGAATAGGAAAAACATGGCAAATTACCATGATTATGTATTCCTCATTGGTGAAGCTTTCAAAGCCGTTTTGGAAGGAGTCATGGGAATATAGAACAGTAAGAGTCTGAAAAACAAGGCATAGATGAATGACTAGCAATTGAATAGAAACATGAGAAAAGCTACTGAATTCAGATTAAAGGTCTGGTTTGCTTAATATTCTGTCTCTATCAGTGGTCTTAAACATCCCTATCTAGTAATCACAGTAAATCTGTATTCCAAGTACTTGTTCAGTTTCTTCTTAAAGCCATGGAAACTTGTTGCATGGGTTTTCTGTGCAAGGATGTCTCAGTTCATATTCCACACCTTCTTTTTTTTTTTTTTTTTTTATCCTGACCCTTGATGATTTCATCTGCAGACCCTTAGTTCTTGTGTTGGAAGAGCTAGAAGTCAGACAATATGCCCTCTCAATGACATTCATGATCATGCAGACCTTTTTCATGTCACCAGTGACTTGTAACCGTAAACTGGCAGCCAGTGTTGCAAAACCAATCACCAGCAAGACCTCCTTATACCTACAAAGTTAATATTTCCTTCTTTATCTTTAAGCTGGCTTCAGACATTACCTTAGGGGGCAGAGAGAAAGCTGCTGTCACAGTGGGAAGTTAGACAATGAAGAAGAATCACTCTCTAGAACTGAAAGTTTTCTGACTTTGTTAGTATTTCTTGCACCTGGAGTGTTTCACACCATCGCTTCTTTTGTCTGTCATGTGGTCTCGTGCCATGTTATACATCTTTCCTAGTTAATAATGACCACTAGAAGACATTTCTTTCTTGCACCCCTTTTGTTACTGACTCTGAAACAATACATGTGTGGCAGAGAATACTCCTAGTTACTTTTTATGATATGATTTGGTACACTGGTCACCCAGTGCTTTCTGATCACTGCCCTAAAGGACAAAGCCAATACAACAAAAAATATTCATTTACCCTGTTTAAAACAGTTGCATAGTCACAAGGTTTAGAGGAAGAAGTGAAGAGAAGCAAAAGTGATGTATCTCTTTATTTAGCCTTGCTCTGCATAGTCAGACACCCAAAATGAAAGATGTGTCTCTGAACTTCCTGCTATGAGGGGAGTTATATAAGGTGCTTGTCCTCATATTGTCATGTTTCTTCACATTCTTATGAAATAGACTTTGGAAACTACTTTTCATTTCGTAGTCTTCTATTTGTGGATAGATCAAATTCAATCTTTGAATCATCTACTTATGATTCACTGACTTGGTTGTGATCTGGGATTTCCTCCTATCAGCCCATCACCTGCTGTCTCCCAGTTTGGAAATGTTCCTGACCTTTGGGAAGGACATCATATGTTTCTTACCTCCCAAGAAAAAGAATGGGAATAGCTAAAAACTATTGTCCCGCTTTGTCAAATGCTGAAAAGTTGTATATCAAGTTGTGTAAAATCATATGTATTATAGAAACTAAGGAAGTATAACTGGTATGCTTCATTAGCAGCATAAATGAAGGGGTGATAGAGGGAATAATTGAGAAGAATTCATCAAAGATATCAAAAGATTATATCTGCTTTAAGACAAAATAATAAATCATGATTAAAATACAACAACAGTGAATAAAACTGCAGAAGGAATATTGTCTTCTTATACAATAAGCACACCTTACATAACAAAACAGCAAATGAAAAATAGCAAAAGAGAACAACATTGGGGGCCTCTGTCACAAAAAAAAGCTTGAGATCAAAAATATACCACAATAAGGAAAAAACAACTTATTCAACTGTAATTGTGAACAACTAGAATGCTGTATATGTTAACCCTTTTTATCTTCCTTAAGTTTGTAAGAAACAGTTGTTTTCTTACACAGTGATGGTGTAAGAACAGTTCAGTGTGTGAACATTCAACCTCAACACAAGTTTATCAGTTGCAAAAGAGCAGTTACTGTAACAACCACTTTCTAAAAAATTACCATACTTTCACTAATAGATAAAAAAAATAATTAATTTTGAAAAGGTTGGGACATCAATACAGCTTTTTTTTTTTTTTCTAGAAATACAGAAAATCAGAAATCTTTTCAGGCACTTCAATTAAATTTCTTAGTAATGACTCACAGAGAGGAAAATCTCAGAAAAACTCTTGTACACATAACTTATGTCAAAATGTTAACCTAAAAACAAACAGAAATATTCTTATAAGTTTGGATTTTTTTTTAATTTCACAGAGGTATCAGGTGATATCAGATGATCAGATGCTATCATATATTCTTTGAGTATGCTAAAATCACACTAATTTACACCAGCTGACAAGATGATGCAGTGTTCTGGAAATCTCATTCAACTTTTTCATGCACAGCACAGATTTTTCCAGAAAAATACATTTTGTTGACATTTTCTAGGCCTTTAATATGCCTAAAAATAGAAGCAAAAATCACATATTCTGGATTTATGATAATATCTGTTCTTGTAATTTTAAGAAAAATAAGTGCGTATTAATTGTTCCTTTCAGTTGCCAACTTGAGATCTCATGAACAAATTACAATATAAATATACCTGATTTAGCACCTCATTCTTTCCCTTGTACAAAGATTTATGGATGTCATCACAGCTGGAATTGTTGTGGTTACATTGTTCTGAAATTGACCTTATACACCAACTTCACATTTTGGAATTCTTCCATATTAGCTGAGCCTCAAAACTTTAAGGCACAGAATAAACACTGGAAAAGAAGTTAAATATGTATTTTGGCTTTCCCCAGCTTGTATGAATTTGGTACTTTTAAAGTCTTTTGTTCTTCAGCAAGAAAAGCCTTCCCAGCAGTCTATCTTCATACAGGAAAAGAAAGAAAACATCTACAATCCAAATGCATTGTCATTGTCATCTGTCTTCAACTAATTAAATAGGGTATGTTACTTAAAAACTCTGCTAAATGGATAAAAATTATAAAGACCAGTGCCTTCTTAATAAACATCATCAGTTTTTGCTTTGGGCTGTTAGTAGACATATAAGTAAAAGTTATCTTATGCTTGGGGTAATGGTGTTTCATGGGGGCAAATGGCAGGCACAGCTTTTAGTTGCTTCATGGAACAGAGAAGTAAATAGCAAAAGATTTTTTTAAGGGGTACATATGTCACTTCAGTGCTCAGCAGCCCTTGTCATCATTGACAACAGTTTCTTGTTCAATTTATGCTCCATCATAGTGCCTTAAAGTTCTTTTTAAAAACCTACAGAAATTTTAGTATATGTCTGGACACAGCAAAATTAGTGTCAGTAGTTCTTTAAAACTGGAAATGAATTGAATTCTCATATGAATGGATGCAGAGTTTTTCAGTGAAAGGAAACAACCTACTTTCCTTATTTCTAATGAATGCAAATAAATTCTCTTTGTGTTGTACAATTTCTATTATGTTGAGTGCTTGGTAATGATCAGTGTGGTTTTTATTGAGTCATGAATTGGAAGAGTGCATTTTCTTTACTTTAAAGTTTTGTTTTTCCAGAGTCAATCACAGACTAATTTCTGTTTGAACTTTCTCTGGAGTTTTCCAGATGTTCTGCTTGGATTCCATGTTACTGAATTGTGCTCACTGGAGTTCACATATGGCCTTTTCATTGGGCTAATGAAAACTTAGTGAAACCATATATGTATTTAGCATTTGAGAATATAGTATAATATAGTGCTCTCTGTTGCTCTTTGTCACTCATGCTTAAATTGGCAAGATGAATGCAAGCCTATGAGTTTGCAAGCAGCCAGAAGATTTTGCTTCTTTTCTTTCCTACTATGTGTGTATGTGCCCCTTGCTATCTTGTGGTAGGAGATAACTGCGTTTTGTTTCTGTTTTAGCTAGTAAAATAGGAAAACTGAAGGTCAGATAAGAGGTGTGTTCCAAAGCATGCATCAACAGTGTTAGTTAAACTGGAGGCTTGACAATTTCAGGAACAGAATTCA
Source organism: Hafferia zeledoni (assembly GCA_035583235.1). NCBI lineage: Eukaryota > Metazoa > Chordata > Aves > Passeriformes > Thamnophilidae > Hafferia > Hafferia zeledoni. The sequence continues at coordinate 85,227,582 of JAWWEV010000115.1, read as the reverse complement.
GTGAGGAACTGAAAAAAAATTAGAATACCCACAACATTTTAATCAGTTTCTGATAAACAGCAGTAATGGACAGATAACCCCAAATACTACACTTCCTTCAGTCTGCTGTGTGAGTACTCGACAGGCCCAGAGGGTTTTGCAATATGAAGCCTAACTAGAAGCCAGTTCCAAATGGTGTTTCCCAAAGGTTGATACTGCTCAGTGCCTGCAAGGATGGAACACACCCTCTGAAAGTTTGTGGGCAATACTACATTGTGGGGAGCAACCAGAACAAAGGAGCTGAAGACATACAGAACTAGACAGGCTGGAGAAACAAGCAGACAAGAACCTCATGTAGTTAAAAATAAATTATACAAAGTCCTGCATCTGGGATAGAATAACCCCATTCAGCAGTGGTCTGGGGGTGGCTGAGGTCTGCCAGGGGAAAAAAGCAGCTTTGTAGAGAATGACCTTGGTTCCCAGCAGTCAGCAAGTCAAGCACTAATCAGCAGTATGCCTTTGCAACAACAAAGGCTAATGCCATACTGAGCTGTGTTAGCAAGAGTGTAGCTAGCAGGTAGGGAAAATGATCATTTGTTTATTTCCCTCTATTCAACCCTTGTAAGCTACTTCTAGATGTGACCAGATTTGGACTCTTCAGTACAAGAAAGAGATTGACAAACTGAAGGGTCTAGAGCAAGGTAACTGTGCAAATTAGGAGGCATGACACATATAAAGTTAATGAAATAGCTGGGTTTGTGCCTTGAACAAGACAAGGCTAAAGGAAGAATCTTAACACTGAGCTCATGTGTCCAAGATGAGGTCATAGAGAAGATAAAGCCAGACTCTTCTTCAGAGTGTATAGTAAAATACAGGAAAAATGGTCACAAAGCTCAAATTCCAGTTAGATATTGGTAAATATTTTTTCACAATGTAGTCAAGAACTGAAATGGATCATCCATAGAGGCTGTAGAACCTCCATCCTTAAAGACAATTGCAGTGCAATTGGAGGTTACTGAGCAACCTAGTCCAATTAGATGAATCCAGCTGCAAATCTGGCCCTGCTTCAGAAGTCCTTTCTAGGTCCTATCTTAATGATTCTGTGGTTCAATTTGGGTCTTTTTAATGCTTTGCAGTGACACTCTTCCATTTACAAGAAAATATTTATATTGAGAAAGTAATGATTAAAGTCATGTTACTTTCCTCTATCTCCAAAGGTACTTTGAATGCCCCCTGAGGAAGAAGACAGTTTTGGAAGGAGACTTTAAGTTTGAAAAGGAAGATTCTTTCAATTTGGAAGTCTTTGGAAAATTCTGGAACAGACTAGTCACAAACTATCCAAGCAATGAGAGTGATGGGTCCGGCAATCATACTGAACAGAATTCATCACTTGGCTTCTAGAATATTCACATATCAATTGTATTATGTTTTGCTGACGGTAAGAGAAAGATTTCTGCATATATTCCTGGGATTGTGACCCAGTAACATAGAGCTGCAGCTATGCTTTGCTTTACTCTATTGCTTAAGATGGTACTCCAGACAGAAAAAAAACAACTATATCCCTTTCTTGCCTCTGCATGAAAAAATGGAATATTTTTCCTATAGGGAAGTATACTTGAGCAAATTTTGTAACAGTTTTCCCACATGGAAATGGGGATTTATTACAACTTGGTTTCCTAGCTTCTTGGCAGGTCATGTGACAGAGACTGATAGTGGGGCTCCTTGCAGTTCCCTGATCTCATGACATCCCCAGGCTGACGCAGGCAGCCACAGTCCAGGGCCCTTCCCCAGGTGCCGGGTTCCAGTGCTCCTCAGCAGGTTGTCATAGAGTGATGATGTGTGGAGAACACAATGCATTTCAGAAACAAGGACATGTTCCTGAAGTGGAAGCTGGGAGTTTTGCTTTTCATCCCGCAAAAAAACTTTTCAAAACTTTAAATCTTTTGCAGAAATTAAGTTAGGCTTTCCAAGTAGGTGAGTGTCTGTGCTGAACATACATCCAGTCTTGACTAAGCTTTTCAGTCTGGTCACTGAGAATGTAGCAGTGGCTGCATAGCCCAGGAATGTTCATCTGAGGCAGAGCTGTCTTCAGATTTTCCTAAGAAATGGGCAGTGAGCATCCCAAAAACTGTACAGGTGTCAGAAATCTGCTTTATCCTATTTTTTAAAGAAACTGATGATTTCATAATAGGTTCACCCCTCATGGATTCATGGAAAGACTGAATGAACTGAGAAATATCATGAAAGTAAATTAATATTACAGTTGTGTTGCATTCCCTGGAAAGAACACATGTTCTTGGTGTTCTCTGCTCATGGGAATTTTGGGGGGAAAGTGATCGCATTTTTGTTTGAACACATTTGTTTGAAGAAAGTGAGCACATCTGACTACATATATCAGTGTCTGCACTCATTTTTTTAAAAGTTTATTACTTTTCCTTATACCAAGAGTAGTTTTTGGAAATTATGAGACAGTATGATATATAGTGCAGATGATTCTAAATATGATTAGCATTTAAATCATTACAGTCTGACAAGAATTACCATAATGAAGAGATAAAGATGTGCAATACATAAATCAAGTTCAAGCATCAACATTTTTAGATCTCAGTCAGGTCTAAAGAGAAGCATACACATGTGTTAGTCATCCATCTTTGAATCAGAGACATATGTTTGCACACCTCTGCAAAAACAGATGACATTCCCATATCCAGTTGAGTAATGGTATATATTTTTGTCTTTGAGCAGGGCTTTACGTCATTCTGCCTGTAGCATTACTCTTCTTTCTTTGCATTTGTTTTCCATGTTCAGTACGTAAATTACCAGGGTGAAGCCAGGAAAAGGACCCAGATAATTACTAGAAAAATGGAGATAAGAGGTTCTGTCCTGAATACCTAATTCTCTTAAAAGATGAAAGAAACAACCCCCCCCACACCTTGTAGGATAAAGATATGTGCTCCCCTGCTGCCAGAAATGGAGTGGTTCCTTTATGGGCCACTGTTTGTCCCTGTCAGGCTCTTGTCAAGTTCCTGAGAAGGTACAGAGGTGTACCATATCTACTCCAGAAACCCCTGCAAATCTGCAATAATACTATGTCAAAGGAACTGATGGTTGAGGTCTCATCTATGTCTCGTGGCACTGTGGGTTCAGGAATGCCTGCTGCCTGCCCTTTGCCCACCATTGCCTCAGTGTCAAAGTTCAGTATCAACAGCTTCATGGCTTTATGCTGGTTTCTTTATCCAGGTGTGCAGAGTAATCTACAACAGTCTGAGTCCTAGCTTTGACATGGCAGTGAACTGCTCAGTTAGGAAAGAGTTATTTTAACCATATCTTTTTGTGGTGCTGCTTCAGAGAGCAGAAGCAGGTGATACCTTGTGGGAAGATGCACTCTGGTTTGCCATTCCTTTGCACTTCATGTTGACTTTATTCCTGGAGAAGTGCATTGCAATGGGTCCTCAGCCCGAACAGGACCATGTCAATCCCTTAATCTCCTGGCTGGCATTAGTGCCAGCTTCACCTTTCTCTTTACCATACCACCTATGGGCCTGAAGGACCAGAAAAAGAAAATCCTCTATTACTGTATTTATTTTCCTCTCAGAAAAGGAAAAAAAAACTACATTCATTAAGTTACAGAGAAAATGTGGCCAGTTTGAAGTTATTTCTTCACTTAAACTGCAAAGATTTTTCTGTACATATAATTTGTTCACGGCAATTGCATGAACATCAAAACAGAGGCAATCAACGTTTAATATGATTTAAAATTTCATCATTTATCCACTCCTATTGCTGATCATTTAAAAGCACTTGGACTACCTTCTTATTTTGGATTTTTTTTTTTTTTAATTTCCTTCAGAAAATCAACTGTGATATTTTCCACATAAAGCAGCAGCGGAGTGGAAGTACTGCCTGTGGTTAATGTCCTATTCTTGGTCATCATGTTTTCTGGCCTCCAACTCACTTGGAGCCAGTTTACTGCTGGGCTAATGGGATTTCCAGATATGTCTCCTCTCCTTGTGGTGACTGTTCCTCACACACCATCAGAGCTTGCAGAAAGCAAGCCAGAGAAGGGGTTTCCCTTCAGAAAATTTGTCAGAAAAGGATTTTAAGGAGGAAGATGAATCTGTATTTCCCTAATCTTTAAAGCAAGGCAGTGGCCTCTCTGTCTGCAGTGACCTTTGTGTTTCTCAGGTCAAGCGCAAATCAGTGATTTCAGTTTGAGCACTGAAGCTTCATTTGAGAGTGGCTTGGGCAGGGCAATCGAATAAACCTTAGAACATATTTTCCTGTGCCAGATTTGGATTTTGAAAATATGCATATTTAAAATTGGGCTGACCACATGCCAATTCACCATTATATGGAGACATATCTAGAAACTCAAAATTATGAGTCTGTGAGGATTTGTAAGAATATGAGAAACAGGCAGAAGCAAAGAATGTACTGATATTCTATATTGCCATCAAAAATTTTCACAAAGAGATTCAAAAGAAGTTTTAAATTCTTAAATTACTCTAATGTACTTTTACCAGACTAAATAATCTGTTCATGGAATTTAAAGACAGACATTAAATAATAATCAAAATAAACTTCAAAATCTGAAGCACCTGTACTTACATCAAATTCAAAGGATACTTCACATTTCTACCAGTGGCACAAATGCATGTCTTGAGTTTTATTCCTTTATCCCTCCCAAAGATTTTGTGTGGGTTTACTAGACTGCTACCTTCACGTACCACACAGCCTTATAGAAGGTTGGCATGATGGTGTCTGGGGATTTACTTCTTCAACAACCATAGATTCTTAAATCCCAGCTGAATGTGACCAAGTTGTACTGACACAGCAACACAAAGTAAACAAATAAACCCTGCAAGGCTGAGACTCAAATTCTTGGATGATCTTGTCAACAAAAGACCTAATACAATAACATAATACTTTGATAGACACATAACAAAACAGAGATAGCAAAAAAAAAAAAAAAAAAAAAAAAAAAAAGTGTACTTTTACTGTGCAAAGGGCCTTGGTAATTTGTTGAAGAACACTTGAATATTCTTCATGTTAACAGCACCAAAAATTAGACCTGACACTTGCTGCAGCTTGTGCTGGCTTTTCCTGTGTGCACGAAAGAGTGACAAAATATCGCAAAGACATACATTTTCTTTCTAATGGATTGTGCTCAACGGCAGCTTCCCAATAACTTTTTAGCTCTGCAGGGTTTCTTTTCTCTAATTTTCCAGTGACAAATTCAAACAAAGAATTCTGCCCCAATTGTCCTCATGATCTGTTTAATTTACTAGAACTAAAATACTGACAACTTTAAAAAAAACATATTTTTGAGAAAAACTTATAACAAAATATCTATTAATAACATTAAATAAAAGGAAGCACTTGCATGAGACATCACATGTAATTAAAACATAGTCTCCTTTTTAGCACTTTTTTGCCTTTTAAGGTTTATTTTTTGGGGGGAGAAACTAGGGAAAATCTTTCGCAAAAGTTTTCTAGAAGATCTTAGAATATTTTGAGTGTCCATCATTCAGGAGAGCTTCTTTTCGATTGCTGCTCCACGCTCTTATCTATATGAAGCACCTATACATATATACTTGTACATAAATTTCCAAATGTCTAACAAAACTGTTTTTTTAATCTTCTCTGCACTCTTTTCACATATTTGCATCTCTTCTGAAGTCTTCATCTCCAAAACTGAAAATTATTTTTCCAACCAATGGCATACCAACTCTGAGGATAGCAAAATATTAAAGTCTCTGTCTCATATATGGTAGTCTTACATATGTGCCCTGTTTTTGAGGTAAGATCACATTTTTGATGTGTTGAACCTAAATATATGTATGTATGTATACATATATATATATAGGTGGATGTCAAATTACATTTATGAACCTCATGTTAGACAGGAAAGGAAAATTTCCTTGCTTGTGTGGTGCTGATGGCAGCATTGTTACATAGTGCAGCAAGGACTGTACTTTGTAAAGTAGGATAATCTTGTTAGTCTGGTCATTTTTATCTCCAGACTCAGTGGGCAGGCAAGTAAGTGGATCTGAGAATAAGTGACATTTCCTTCAACAGATTCTTTCCAGAATGAACTTACCAGGATTGAACTGCCCATGTTTGACATCACCTCTGAGAATGAGACTGGAAGTGATAAACCCTGACCTTTCTCCATTTCTTTATTTCTCTCTTGTGGTGATTTGGCCACAGAGGATCTGTAATTCAGATTTGTCACTTCTCACTCTTTTTATATTAAGAATGTGCCTTTTATAATGTATCTGGGGCCACATGACCTCACTGATACACTAAGGAAGGTGAAGTTTAGGAAGAAAAACTGACTTGCAAAGATAGGGGCATAAGCCTCTACAAAGCCACGTAGTGCTCTGTGAAATGCAATGTGATGCTGAAATGATGAATGGAATTTTTCCTAAAGGTCAGTCAATGTACATTAAATATTACAAACTTGAGGGTAGCATTGAATCAAACAGGCTTCATTTAGTTTTTTAGGTGTAGTTGATTTCATCTGAGAATCTCCCTGAGACTTCAAAAAGGATGTCAAGATATATTCCAGCATTTACCATTTGACCTACTTTTATTTTGGCCTTCCACAAATATAATGAAATTCAATCTAACTGCTATATTTACAATATGTGTGTAGAGAACATGAGGTTCTGTTGAATCTTTTCAGTACAGGGAAGATGGACCACCTGAGACACATGTAAGGTGAGAATCAAGGGAAATGACCTTGCGTATAATCAGAGTTCTAAGGGTAAGATGTAGGCTTCTATCTTCCCATAGAATCAATGGAAAGCAATAAGCACCTCTACATAATTTTATGGGTCATTGGTTAAATGTCTACCATAATTATCATTAAGAGCATGAACATCTCTTCTAAAAAGAATTCAGGTGTCCCCTTCTGAAAAGAATACAAATGTATAGTCCCTGACAAAACCCATACTGGAAGGATTTTGGAAGATAAACTGAGCTAACAGAACCATTTCAGTGTTTGAAAGATGGTTTCTTAGCAGCTACCAGAAGGATTCACTATTCCATTAAAAGAGCTGATTTGGAAAAACTGTATTTGTACCCTTGCATTAAATTTCCCACGTTCTGCTGTGAATTCCATTCCTTTGAGAAAGGGACCATCAAGCCTGTATCATTGGAATCAAACATTCAAGAAATGTGATGGGGGGAAGTAGAGGCGTCAGCGGACAACAGTTTGCTTAACCCAACCGCTAGATGAAAAGCAAATGTATTAAGAGCTCTGACGTCAAATGACAGGAATCTTTCCAAGAGAAATTCTGTCAGAACTTCATATAAATCAAAAGACAGATTATGAAGCTTTTTATTGGCAATTGCACTTGTTCATGAAGTAAGATAAATAAATAGGGAGCAAAAAGGTAAGCCAAAAGGCATCTTCATTTGCAGACCTTGCCTTGCAGCTCTGGAATTTCCTGAAATGACAGTTGTTAAGAAAATCCAGAGATGGTGTTTTCACATCCACAATTAGTTACAAAGTGAAATAAATTGTAATCACAAAAAAGGCTTCTTAACTGGATATTTAGATAGAATTCAAGACAAAGGAAAGCAATGGAGAAAGGTGCATTTTAGCCAGCTTTGCTCTTCTAACAATGGTCACAACCAGGGCTTAAATGCCAAGGAAATTAGAGCCGTTCTAAACTACTTATGCCTTTGTATATCTTTCTCTGAGTTTTATGGTGGCACATACTTCAGCCAGGAATGCAAATTATGATCTTGGGTTCAAAAACCCTCTGGGGACTTTTCCAGACTGTCACTTGTAAGACAATTGGAAATCAGACAAGTGTTTTAGTAACAGTAACACAAGGGACAGCCTGTCTTCAAAATCACTGCTGCCAATCCAACTTCATTTACCCAAGCCTAGACTGTTCTACAAGACAGAGCTGACAGAACTCGCAGACTGGAGATAAACACTACAGCCAATACATCAACAATCAGCTTGAAGAAAGCAAAATTTATTGCTTTTTCAATATTTAATCAAGTGTGACAGTTTTAAAGTTCTTGAAAAAAATGTTGCATAGTACACTGTAGGATAAATATTCTCAAGTCCACATTTTTTCTATTCAAAATTTTATCACTAAACAAAATCTAGTAAAGAACTGATTGACAGACAATGCCAAAGAGTGATTTATCTTCTTCTCACAGAGATATCCTCCAAAGGTGCCTATTTCTCTCCTTTGACTGCAGAAATCTATGGATGAAACCTGAATTTGGGCAACAAACTTCAGGTCCAACTTATATCTTTAGACTATGCTAGAAGTTGTTGGTAGAAAAAGATCATGCCACTGCCTTTATGCTTATATGTCTTGATTATACCTGGGTTTTTAAAGGTGTGTTACATTGAAGTCGACAGTGTTGTTGTCGCATCTGTCAGGTTCTGTGAAAAAACTTAAATACCTTTCTTCATCTATTCTAAACAAATAGAAGCAACTGCATAAAGTTTTTACTTTTGCCTAGTTTTCCCAGTTATTTTGTTTTCATCCTAAATAATTTATTTTGTTTTACAGAAATTAAGCCTCACATTTGGAAAAATTAATAATGATTGTGATTAACAATTGTTAACTTTAGGTCCTTGGTCTTGAGGGAAACCTCAAACTCAGCAACAAAACCCTGAGTATGGAGACAAAAATCAGGACCCATTATCCAAATAATGAATGTTTATGAAAAAAAATCACAAAAGTAAAGAAAAACTTTACATAATAATTTAATAAATATTTTAAAACTAGAAAATATATTTTTTATTATTATTATATTATCATTATCTTACTCTTATCTACGAACGATAAATTTGTTAGAGTTAAAAACTTCTCAATGAAGTTGCATCAGTTCAGAATCTGTTATGATTAGTTTAATATAATTTTAAGTAATAAGATTGCTGGATGGACTCAGTAGAAATCTCTGGTGGTTTAAAACACAGCATTAAAAACAGAAAAAAAAGATTTGCAAAGATTTCAGGATATGCATCTTCCTCACTGTAAGGGAACATGACATAGGTGCATCCTAATATTGATTGCACACCTTCAACAGAAGATCACTATACTTTAGGGGCTCAAGGATGGCATGAGGAAAAAAAAAAAAAAGACATTTTGTTCAACTACACCAGAACTGAAACAAGCTGTTTTCTACAAAATAGTCTTTGTGTCCATGTCATATTGGCGTGAGTCCATCTGGAGTCCTTGAGGTGGGCATGAAAACTTCCTAGGTCCTACCAACCTCTTCAACATAAGGAATGGGAATAAATGACACTGACTTAGCTGGTCCAACAATACAAGACTTGACTTACTCAGTGGTGTAGTTTTTGGACTTATCTTTTGCTTGTCAAGGAACTATGAAGTTCACAGTATCAGCATCTGAACTATGATCAAGGACCCTTGCTGAGAGGAACAGGCAATTTGTATTTTTTGGAACTGCTCCCTGGAGCATTAACATTCTTCACAGTTTCTTAGACATTTTTACATTAGTTGTAAAATATGTTCACCGCACATGTTTGGTAGCTTTGCACTTTTTAACTTTAGCACCCGTGATTCCAATCTGGGTCAGAAACCTACTAACGTTCTTTTCTGGTGCAGATAATTTCCACCAGGACAAGTCAGATGTTTCCAGTCAACCACAGGTGATAATCAAACTCCTGTGTGTTGATGTTAAGACAAAGGGAGCCACTGTGAGGAAAACTTTGTCTTAGGTGGCATGACAGGTGAAGAGGGAGACTCAGTCAGGCCAGTTAATTCCTCTGTATTTTTGTTTGTTTCATATTAAGCACCTGGAGATACAGGTATTAAAAAAAAAAAAAAAAAAAAAAAAAAAAAAAAAAAAAAAAAAAAAAAAAAAAAAAAAAAAAAACAAACTAAAACAAAAAAACTAAACAAAATGAGAGAGAGGGCAGATCAAGAAAAAAACAGTAGTGTTTTCTCCAGAATGGAGAATGTGTTCCTACTCACTACTAACATCAGTGTTATGACAGTTAATGATTAGTGAAATGCAGCAATGCTGCTCTTCCTTAGGGTTTATATGTATACTTCTCTTACGTTTCTTTCATCTTTCCAAGCCTCTATTAAAACATGTTGCAAAACATACTTCTCACCTGGACAGTTAATAGTGTTGCCAAGCTCTTAGTGAACAGAATGCCATAGGATAGTTACATGTTTACACACTTAGTTACACATGTGAATCATACTCAAAGGTGTTTAAGTTGTCATAGTACTGCAGATTCAGTCTCTTGGCTATTCAAATTCAGAAGATGCTGAAATTCCCTTCCAAGTCCGCTCAGCGTAATGCAAGCATGCAAGCAAGGCATACAGAGAAGTCCAAGAGCCACAGCCCAGAAAAAGCATGGACTAATTTTCCCTGAACCTAGAAATCAGTTTCTAGATTTGAACTGTTTTCCAGACCTCAAGGCATCAAGTGCAGTAGTGCTGACATACCTCTTTCCTTTTGAGGCTGGAGCCTTCAACAGCCTACACTCTCCTGAGATTCACAAAAAGTACAATAAGGGTTCCAATTTCACAGATAAGGAAGAGAGGAACAAAAATAAAGCAGTTATCTAAATTCTTCAGGTATTAACTTTCCACTGTCATGCAGAATTAAATTGATATATTTTTATATCCTAAACACTATTTCATCATGTTCCATCTCTCTCTCTCTCTCTCTTTTTTTTTTTTTTTTTTTTTTTTTTAACCTATAGCATGTTTTCTCAGGCATGACAGATTGCTTTCAGCTCTTTTGGGGCCATTGACTTTTAATTAGGTTTATGAATGCAAAGCACCTGAAATCCTGTGTCTCATTGCCCTCAAAACTTACAGAAAATTCTGCTCTGAGCTGAGCACCTTGAGCTGAGATGCAGCTTTATACAGTGATTAGTGCAGTTAATTTTGAAATTGCTTGTGTAATTAGTTCAATGTGACAAAGCATAGTTTGTCATTTCTTACAAAATTAGATTTTTCATGTTTACCACCCCAATGCAACCAAAATGCCACAAATATAAAAATGCTCCAGCATTTTTATCATATTTATCTATTGTACATGCTCAGTCCATTCTAATGGCATTTTCCTATTACTTGGATTTTTTTTTTCCCATAAATGGAGTAAGAGATGCTGGAATACAAAATTATAAGAAAAAATTATTTCAAACCAAGAAAAACATGAGAAAAACTAAATAAATTGGCCTTTGTTTCATAATGAAAACCCATCTCATTGAGTGAAATTAAACAGATAAGAGGGTCAAGAAGACTGTAATGTTCTTAACTTGGAAGTACTGACAGCTGTATAAGCACCCAAGAGAAAATTTATGCAGTAAAAATCCATCAGTGTGCGCAGCACCTGAGTGGAACAAACTGTGGACTAGACTACAGACCTTACAAGGTCCTTTCCTGTCTGAATTATACTACAATCCTTTCACCTCAATAACTGAGCTAAAAAGTGTAGCATAAAGGAAATGTGATCATCTGACACTTATGCTGGTATGACTCACACCATGAATGCACACAGTGATAAGGCCTGTTTCCACTGACGTCAGTAGGAATCCTGCTTTTAGGTTGAATTCCAATAGTCTCTTACTCAGCGTGAAAATGAAGAAATGCAAAATTTTGATTCCTGAAAAAATGTAGAAATGGCAAAATACATGACACAGCAGATTAAATAAGTTAAATTATGTTCATTCAGAAACATCTCTATGGTCTTCTAAAAACATTTTACACTATTACAAAATGCTAAATTATTTCCCAATTTAAGGAACATACTTAAACATTTATATCAATTATCAACAGCTTTGTCCTTTTTGAGTGTTGTCTTGTCTTTTTGAGATGTATCTCTGAAGAATCATTCTACCTTTGGAAGAAACATTAAAATCCTGTAACAGAAATGGTGGGTCAGGAGCAACTGTTCTGTCTGTATATTCCTGCTAAATTATTTTACTGCAAATGAAATTAAATCACCCATTTTATTTTTTTCCTATTGTGAATAGTTTTGAGTTTAGAGTGACTTTTAAGAGCAGTTCAGCTGTAGTAATTCCAAGTTGTTCTTAGATATGTTGCAATCTCTTCAAAGCTATTTGTTCTCTTATTTGCAGTCTGAATGTTGAAATCTTAAGATGAGCTTTGAAATGTGGAAGTCAACATTTACATACCAATACCAAAAGCCTTCCTTTTCCATATATGGTTCATTACATCTTGAACTGCATAGAGGCTTTAAGAAATCAGATATTTTTCTCATGGATGTATCCAGTATGGTCCATAAGCTCTTCACTCTGTATGCAGAGAGAGACAGAAGTGGCAACCTTGCCAAATGTTACTTTGAAATTATGCAGCATGTTCCATCCCAGAGTATCATCCATTTTGAAAGAGGAAATGGGGTTTTTATGCCTATTGCATGCAATTTCCAAAGCCATCCTTCACCACTGTAGGAATAGGAATGCCAGAATAGGGACAGTCCAACATGTTTGGTTTTTAATGCCTGTTCATCTGCAAGTTTCTCTTGGTACGTCCTAGAAAGTCTGCACTCTCAACACCTGTAAGAAGTCAAATACAGCATCACTGTATAAAAGGATTACTTTTCAATAATGTGTCATATTATTTATGATGCAGAAATTGGATTTAAGTATGCCCAAAGATTTATGAATAGTTGTTAAAGGAAGAATGTTAGTGAGGTGTTTTTAAGACTTTTGCACTCACTGTCCACATATTAAAGAAGATAACTGCAATAAAGAGATACAATGAAGAATTTATTTCTCAAGGTGCAGGCAGGAGTTCATTGTGGTTTCCATTTCTACTCCCAGAAATACTTGAAGCTAACAAATGTTCCTGGCATTTGTGAAGATAATTTGTTTCAGAAAAGGTCGGCACTGTTTTTCAGCTTGCCTTGTGCTCTGTCCAAAAGAATACACTTTCCTACCGCAATGATTTCCAGTTTTAAGAATACAAGGAATGTATGTGTTTCTGACAGAATTACTATGTTTGCAACAATGGATCTGTCTTAGAGAGATTAACAGCATGTGTGCTCTATTATGTGAGATTCACAGAGTTTTGTGATAATATGCAGCATCAAAAGATGCCTTTCAAATTCTCTGGTAAAAGATTCTTGACTTGTTTCACAGAAAGATAATTTTGATTATATCAAGATTCCCGCAGATATCACATGCAAGCTCCATTTAGGACAAACTGCATCGTCTTTCTGAAATACTGATGTTGGAAGCTAAATACCCTCTGCATTTGACAAGCCAGTCAGTGTTTGATAGTTGTTTTAACAGGTCTCATTTCAGAGGAATACTTTAAGTATGAAATTACACATCAGGACAGAGTCAGAACACCCGGAAGATACTCCTAAAAAGCTGAAGTAAATTTGAAGTTTTTTGACAGAAAGAGTCCAGATGAAATCTGAAATATGACTTATTTCATCTATGTCACATAAAATGTAAAGTTCATCTTAGCATAGCCATGATGACCAAGATGAACCACTTCCCTGCTCCAATTCTTCTTTCTAGAAACATTCTTTTCCGACTGGAGACCTTTTTGTTCGATTCTTTTCCCTTTACCTGTCATCCTTCTTAGTGTTCAGTTGTCCTTTTTTCCTAAAGGACAGAAGCAGCCACCGTCACTCCCCTACAAAAGCCACTCCATAAGCTTTTCCTCTTCAGAACCCTTGCAGCCATCTTGAGCCTACTGGGGTAAACTAATTTAAGAAATTGTCTTTGGCTAAGAAACAATAGCAAAGATAAAGTAAATCTCTTTTTATGAAGTGATTCTATAAAAAGACTGTAAAATAAAGCAGCAGTATCTCAACAGCTTTTCTTTTGCTGTTTGACTTTTCTATTGCTGAATACAAACAGCAGTGTTGGATGCCTAACTATTTTCCATAAAGAACACATGCATTTTTAAGTACCTTTGAAAGAAACAGTATATGCTGGCTCAAAATAAGCACAGTACTGCCAGCATTCTTTTTCCTCTGTGAGGCAAGTCATGTTCCTGGAAGCACAGAAGTGCCAGTTTAGCAAAGGTCAACATGATGCATATTTTTGATGTACCCAGGGATATTCTTGCTCATCATCAGTTAAGACACTGGTGCTTGTCATCATAAAAAGCTAAAAGATCACTCTTAGCACAATGTAACAAACTTAAGAAGGACCTTAACTTGAAAAAGATTTCCGCTTTTTCACTTTATCCAAAGAATCTGAATGTGCAAAACCTATCAAAGTTAAATACATTTTAACCAAATATTTGTTTTGGGCTTAAATTTCATTTCTCATATTTATTACACTATGCATTATAATTTCTTTTGAACATTCCCGTCTAGTAATGTATTTAATACTCGCCATCATTCTGTAACTAATTATTCTTTTTCCTGGCAATTTTCCATTTTTCATTTGTTTCATCTTCCCTGATGCCCATAAAGCCAAAATATTCAAACCAGTTTTCTAAAGTCTGCTAAGCATTCAGGGAGACAAGAGTATCTGGGTAATTTATTGTGCTCTTTCAAATTGTCAGTGTTTACTTCCTTTGGAAACTTACATGGGAAGGTCATAGGCATGAGTTCCACACTGGCCAGAATAAATAAAACAAAACAAAAGAAAACAATAAAACCAAACCAGCCTTGGTCTACACTAAGGTACACTGAAAGACCTGCTAAAAACTAGATATAGCTGAGGCCTTACTACTGTTAATAAAGCAGAAATTTATTTCATGCCTCTTGAAAGCTACGCTACAAAATATCCTAGAACATTCTTATATGGCTTAGTTCATTCATGTTCAGACTGGGATCTATTCCAGCTGCCAAAGTTGCTGAAGAGCATCGAAGAGCATCTACTTAAGTAATTGTTCCCCTGTCATATTAGTACTTTTTTCCCAAGTCATTAGCTAGCACTTTTCATAGAGAATTTCATCCCTAATAAATTTCTATTCTGTTCTTTTAGACTCCTCATTTTGCTTTTGCTTTTAAAAATCATATGCGATTGTAAAGCAACTGTGATTCTGAGTAATTAATGAAAGAGTGACTTCTATGACTGGCTGAAAAGACCTCAAGGAGTGAAATATTTATTACAAGTCTTGCACTTTGAGATGTTAGTTAGATTTTAGCTTAAGCGAAAGTGACAGAATAATAAATAGCCCTAATTTTTTTCTTTTTGTCTATAGTTAAGAAGCAGTGCTCTACTCTTTCAAAGTTGAATGTTGCCCTTCTGCTCCTTGCCATTGATTACTTTATAATATACCACTTTCATGAGCTCTCTGAATGGTTAATACTTAAGTTCTGTTTATAATATAAATCTAGGAAAAACTTTTGTTAAATAGAGTCTCTCATACTGGGCCTGGCACCAAGACCTCTGATTTGCACTTTTTTTTTTGTTTGCTAACTGAAAGAATTATGATAGGTGTGGAAAATTCCTAGAAATTGACATAAAGAAAAAAGGTTGCTTTGTTTTTTCCCAAAAATACTCTATTTCATGTACATTTTAATGTTTAACCAAACAAGTGAGGAGGCACCTTTCTTTGCATAATTTGAATAATCAATGTTTTGATACTTCACTCATTCAATCCAAATTTCTCCAACATTCTTCAATTGTTTCCCTATGCCAAGTACCCAAATAAAACACTGCCTTCTAAAAGAGAAGCCTCTTTTCAGATTATCTTCTACAGACTCCAGTTTAAATTCACTTTCTCCTCACTTGGTTTCTTTGGACTAAACCTTTACATCAGTCTGAATGCTGTAGCCCTTTTGTGGACAAGAGCATTCGCATTTAGGAACCCTAATGCAAATATTCCTTGTCCCACCTGTATTAATATAAAGTTATTAGCTATAAGCACCCTCAGAACAATCAAAGCTTTATGAACCTAACACTGACTATTAACCAATGGACAGAACACAGGCCGGAAAGATTTTTGACCTTCCTGTGAGGACCACACTTTAGCCAGGGAGAACTTATTAGCTATAAGTGTCTCCAGAAAATAGAAGTCTTATGAGCCCAATACTGCCTGTCAAACAATGGACAGCACACAGATTGGAAGGGTCTTCAACCTCTGCTATGAAACCACACTTAATAGCCAGGGACAACTTTCTCTATGAACATATTAGCTATAAGTGTCCTAGAACATCGAGGTCTTATGAACCCAATACTGCCTGCCAGACAATGGACAGCACACAGATTGAAAGGGTCTTTGACACTCTGCTATGAGGACCACACTTAATAGCAAGAAAAGAACTTTCTTCACAGCAACTCCCAAAATAACTTTTATTAATACAAGTATGTGACAGTTACTGTGGGTTTTGTGTTGCTGTTGATAATGTTTAGCTGCATGATTGTATTTAATTGATGACCAAAAACCCCAAGAGAAATCAGCACAAACCACATTCTACAGAGACAAGCACCCCAAACTTAAGTTTCAATACAGCAGTGTACCCCCCATGACAGATTAACTAACAACAGAAAGTACTAACCAGAAACACAGCAACCTAAAACGCAAATCTAGAAACCCTCCAGGTAACACAGAGCAACAAAATGACTTGCAAACCACCTTCTCTATAACACAAAGCAAAGAGAAAGAATATAGCTGTTTCTCATTAATACCCATGTTAAAAAAGAGCTATACACCATAAAGGAACACAACTACTAATATAAAGTAAGATATATACCTAGTAAGTTGTGAAGTGTAGCAGAATAGTTTTAGTAAATAATAAATATAGTGCCTACAGAGTAAAGACATAGCCAAGTGAAATTAGTATCAATGTAGCTGTGAGGCAAAAGTAAAAGCATATTATAAGGGTATAAGGTACTTTATAAGGTATAATGTAACAGGCTTAGTATAAGATATAACATAGAATGTATAAAGTAATAGGTATTGTAAGAGAGTAAAGTATAAGATGTGGAATATAAAGTATAGAGAGTACATGGTTTTCTCACCCCTACATTGTCTGAAGAGGTGGGAGGAGATAGGACAGCTGCTCTCAGCTACCTCCGCAGAGACGATGGCATTTATCCCGTTTTTTCTCATGGCCAATTGCTTTTATAACTTTTTTTTCCTCAGTTGGTTTGGGTCTCTTTAGTCAATAATTGGTTTTGGGGTGATAGACAGATGACCATGACATAGGCCTGAGGGGATCCTTATCATCCAAAAAGATTTCTCGAAGGAGGGCCATGTCATCTCCACAAAACTCCACCCTTTGTTAATCTTATGAATCTGGCTTTAGCAGCTTTGGAAAGCCACTGGGATGTCTTTGTCCTCTGACAACCGTTCTGGGAGCATCCCTCCATGGGGCTGAGGCATTTTCCCTCAACTCATCAGGAGTTTATCAGGATTATCACCCCAAAGAACTATTTTCAGGATAAGCAACAGTCTTCCTGCAGCTGCCAGAAGAGACCAGCACAATTTTTGTCAGCAAACTACATGTTGGAGGCCTGATAAGCACTCAAGGTCTCAGCTTTGAATTATTGTTTCCCCCTTGTTTACCATTATCCTTGAGTATATCACTGAGATGCAAACCTCACAGTTGAATGAGGACAGCTATTGCAACTGGTCTCTTGTTCCAAAAATTGGTTATGACAGACAAATTTCTAAAAATTATGGTATGTGTGCACAACAATTTATTAAATTCAATAAGCATGAAAATCTTCAGGGTCAGGTCCAATTTTGGATGACAGCACCATACATCTTGCTAGCAAAGTTTTTTATAACATCATTGCAATGATGAGCTGCAGTTCATGTCTCCTGGGCATCGTAGCAAGTCCAACATATTTGAGCCATTTAATTCAAGCAGCTTTCTCAGAAAAGTATGGATGGAGATCTGTAAGCTGACTGAATCCCAACATGACCAAGACCATGTGGAAGAGAAACTAGGATGTTTAAAGAATCCTTTAGCCTTGTGCACAAGTTCTTAAGATTTCAGTTGTGGAGCTGCTCTCATTCTATTGCATCTGGGAAAAGAAATTTGAGAGAAATACTAGGGATGGAATTCTTAAATAAGGCTAAATTTCAAAGATAAGAGGTGTTATTTTAAAAAGTTGGCATCTCAAGTTATCCTCTTCCATAAGTGTTTATGATTTCTTGGTGAGTCTCAGGAAGCTATGTGAGAGTTTACCAAAAATTGCATAAGAAAATAATTTTCCCCCACTCTTTTGTAAAAGCAGGTTCTAATGGAAGCAACCACAAACACAAAATATAATATGCTTATGAGTTTTAACAAAAATATTTAATTTTCCCCTATTTTAACTCAGCATCCTTAATTATACATTAAGCCCATTATGTATCTGTACCATGTTTTGGCTGCAGATGGAAATATAATCTTTCCACTTAACTGTTGTTGGAACGTTTGTTTTCACTTAATCCTTTTAATGTTTAAATAGTCTAGTTTTTTTTATTAAAATTTTGTCCCTTTTTAAAATCTTGGAAGATTAATGTGGAAACTCTTGTGAAAATGCACACTCATTTCCTACCTAGATCAGAAGTATTAAGGTTATACCTTCAAAACCAGAAGAAACATCTTTTAATGAACTGGAATAGCATGCCCACCCACTAGAACTGCCCACCTTTTTTGTTTTATTTAATTATAGAAAAATGGAAAAATGTCTTGGAAAAAAATATTTATTTACTTCCAAATTAATAAATTCTTCACAATAATGTGCAGTGTTGTACACAATACCACTTTTAGAAAATAATAATATTCAGTGTTTTATTGCTATCATCCTCACTTTCCTATATTTCATTTTTGTCAGCTACAAAGTGAAGCATGATTTAGCATGTGATATCCTGAGGCCCATAAGTTAGGATTTGAATCCCTGTTCTAGCCATTTTCCATTGATCTTCTCCAGCAAAAGGCTGGACATTGGTGAGATGAATATGTCCCACCACAAGCTACTGAAAAGATGTAGTAATCACATCCTCTTAGAAATGGGATGGAGTTCAAAATCTTAAATGTTCTGCATCACAACTTAGATTGATCAAGAATGTATTTCTCTGTTCTAGTCTTATTATTTATTCTTTTCTTACAAAATAAATATGCTTACAATAGCACTCCAAGACAACCTAGAATTTAACCTAACATACTTGATATTTCCTTTGCTGTTAAATACTTAAGATTCTTATACAAACTGCAACAAATACAAAATAAATCAGAGGATTTTGTTTCCATATTGTAACACAGATTAGCAAAGGGAGCTGAAAAAACATGTGGCCATAAGCTGACTCTAACAAAATTTAGTCTGTGTGCAGTGTGATAATGTGAAATTTATCAGGAACTGGACACAGAGGTGACAACAGCAGCAGCAGCCATGTCTGAGTTCTGTCCTAGCTAGACTGTACTGCACACAAATCCTCACTTCCAGTTTTTTTTGCAGAATCCAATGTCTTGTGTTCTCCAGAAGGAAAGAAATAAATGGAGGGATCTTGTCTGCAGTCGGTAAGTGCATTCCTTTCACCAAATAATGAGCAAGAGGAGAGCAGATGCTCTTTCCAAAAAGAACATGTTTGCCTTTTCCAGAAAATACTTTGTGAGATTCATAATGTGATCTATTTTTGTATGAAAGACCAAACTGTGAAACAGATGAGTTCTGCTTATTTGACCAAATAACTGAGAGTCTAAAGAAGACATAACAGAAACAAAATCTCAATTTTGGGGAAAGGAGTAGGAAGAAGGGACTTCCCATTTTCCCTTCTCTTATTCTAGTCTGTGGCAAGCTATCAGCTGGTAAGCACTGAATTGCTGAAAATATGTATACAGGTTGTGAAAGAAGCTGGGAGTGTCCTGAAGAGGTTTTCAATGCATGTGCATGATGTTGACTCCATCACAGGAACAAACTTGTCAAAGTGGAACCATATCAAAGGGAAAACTACAAGTACAGCTGATGGTCCCTGAACCTACTGAAGAGCCAAGATGAAAATTCAGACAGTTTGTTTATCTCCACCTAAAAGGAGTTAGAAGCCTCTGACATTTCAACAGATATTTTTCCACCATGGTAAGGATGTTAGTGGGCATTCCATGTGCATGTGGTTTTTCAGCGTGACTCTCTCCCTCTCTCTCTCTCTCTCTCTCCCTCTCTCGCATCTATTGCAGTGTAACCTTTTGTTTATGTACAGAGGACAGTCTACCAGGTACTGGTTAAATGGGAATTGTTCATAAGCACACAAGAAGGGGAACTAAAACAGAGAACAAAGTATAAAATTCTGATTTTCAGTCCAAGCACATGTCAAAGTTGGATCAGCTACTGGGAGTCTTAATAAACTGGAGTGAGATGAAATTCCTGTAAACAGTGTATGTACTTCCTTTATGTTTCAGGACCTTTGAAGGAAACATATTAATGCAAGTCTTTCCATTCACTACAAGACCTTTTGAGAGTTCCTCTTTCTATATGGCCAATTTACTATAATTGTACATATTAAAAGGTTGGAAATGTCTATGGCTTGCCAGAAAAAACTTCTGGAGAAGGGACTGGAAATTAGTTTGGAAGGTATTTTGTGGCCTGGAAATAACTAGAGATGTTAATTGCCAGGTATATATATATACTTTTAAAAGTCAAATAAGAAGAAAAGACCCAACTTGGATAACTATAAAGGATTCATCAATAAAAGAACAGTTGTTTGAGGCATTTATTTACATCTTTCTTTAGCCATCTAACATAAGCCTAGATTACGTTAGGAGGTGGGGCTCCCTCTATGGTCAACATAATGTAATATACCTCTTCAAAGATGGCTGCTAGAATCTGTTAGTTATAACCCAACTTTTCTGCTCTGATTTGTCCTCTTCAGGCACCATTCTTTCTCCATAGACAATAGAGGCAGACAATTTTGAGTATCTAGCAGTTTCTTCCCCATCTGTGTTGGACTGTAGCAAAGAACAGTGTTGTCATGAACCAGATATCCATTACACAATTGCGATAATATTACCTTAAAGTCATATCTCCATCAGGAATAAATAGACTACCTTGTATTTTCACACTTTTGTTTCTTATCCTCTAAGACAGTGCCCTTCACCATATATAAAGACCTTGTAGAGAAAACACGGAAGAATCAAACATGTCCCGTACTTTTTTTATTTCTCCAAAAATTTGAGTATTTGAAAATCAAATCTGCTTGATGGTGTTTCTAGATACTTTATGATTCATATTATTACCACTTCTTTTTTCAATTTAATAATATTACCTAGAGAAATTGCAGAAAACCAATATTTAAAAATCCAACCATATGTTAAACAGCCTGATGAACAGCAATTTTGAAGTAAAGAATGTAAAGGAAGTAAAGAATGATTTCCAATTCGAGGGAGTAGGAAAAAAGTATCACTAAGAAGTTCCAGTAAGATCCATTGCCATAGATGGTGGACAGTGGTGTACTACACAACCCCTGGCTACTTGACTAAAGGTCCTATATCAGCTTTACATTTAGAAATGTAGCTCTAAAGCTCATTATAGACCACTGAAATGATCATACAGTTATCTGTAATATTACTGTGACACAGACCTAAAAAGCAGATTTTCTAGTCTGCTAGAAGTATGATCTGAAAGTTACATCACACTTGCAGGAAAGGACTTTTATGTGCTCTATTTTTTTAAGTGAATCATAAAGCATCTTGACACATTGTGCTGATGGCATGCTGGTATCTAGGTTGGTTGTGGAAATTAGACTTTAAACCACTAAGGTAAAAATGGAGGTTACATTTTTTGAAACATTTATCTGTAATTTCAAAAATATGAGCAAACTGCATTTCAGCTTGATCCCACAGATCTTTCTATCTCTGTTCATTCTTTCTGACCCATATTCTGACCTGTGTAAGCCTCAGCTTAATATCTCAATGAATTCTAAAAAGGACTTCCTAGAATAAGGGAGCATTTAAAGCAATAAAGTAATAAAAATAATAATGATGACAAAATTTGATTGAGTAGTTTGCAAAACTGTTCTGTCATAGAAACAACTGTTTTTCCTAGTAAAATGCAAGGGTATAAACCAATTGCTACAGATCCTCTTTTTCACCATATTTTCTCATCACAGATGATTTAATCATCACACTGGACAACTGAAATTCTAAGCACTAAATATGAATTCAAGGTTATTAACTACAACTTACTAAATTGGGAGGATTTAGTGTATTAATATAGCATTTCTGTTACATTTGTCTATTCCTGTTGAGTAAAGGAAAATAAAAAACTCAGATGAAACATTGCAAGACGATATTTATCTGGAACCAAAATGGATTACATAGCAGAGAAAAAATGTGTACAGACACCAGAGGTCAGTGAAACCTATCTTGTCAGCAGGGACTGAGTCGAAGAACAGGATAAAGGTGCAACTTCAACCAGCATCTGAAATTAATTAGATTTCCAAATGTAAATTCCAACACACATAGGGAATTTGAGCTTTGAGTCTCTATGATATTCTGTACTTACACCACTTCCACAAGCTATCTATTATTTTTGAATGCTTTCTTTTTACTTTTTTCATCACAATGATATTCATTTGAACTCAATATGTCACATAGGAATTAACAACATATCCTCTAATAAAACTGTAAAGAAACACAATGTTACATCTCAGCCTGAAACTGCAAACACCATTAAAAGAAGAGAATTGAACAGGATGTACATTTTCTTGCTATGTATAGTAGGTGATCTACAAGTGTTGCTGTGTTCTTTTTCATGCAGTCGTGTTTCATAAAGAATTATATTCCATCTGGGTAAAAGTGACCACAAAGCAGATCAAAGTCACAGAGAGATCAGGACTGGAATGTCACTCTGGCTCAGAACAGAGAAAAATTGCTTTTCTGAGGTATTATGAAAAGTTCTTAATGCCCTGTTCTTTCTTTTCCAGCTGTCATCCCCTTTTTTAATGGATTTTTTCCCTCTCTATTTTTTTCTTACTCTTCTTTTTACAAGTTTTCTTACGGGAAAAACAAATTGAAAAGCTCTTAATTTTAATCTAGCTTTAAAAGCTCCAAAGCATAAGTAAATCTGGGATCAGATATAGCCAATAAACCCCAGCCCTAACAGGAATAATTTATGATCGTTCTCCTTTAAATTCCTCCATGATTTCCTGCTTAGGAATATGGCTGTCATCTTTCATCTTCTCTTTTTATCTAGACTGTTCTTTCACTTTTCTTTGATGATGCAAATCACTGTAGCTCCACTCAAACCAACTGAATTGTATTAATTTAGAGCAGCTGAGATATTTCTCTGTCCTCTACTCTGGACTGACTTGGCAACAAGAGGTCTTTACATTACCACTTTGTATTTTTGGTGCTTAGACATTTGCTCTGTACTGATTTTGCCAAATTGATTTTATTTTTCATTCAGGGTTGCTTTTAACTTTCCTACAGTTCAAAGATATACTCCTTTTCCTCTTCTACTTTTCTCTTCTGAACATTTTCTTTTGGAACATCCTGTAACTCTATAATGCAACCTCTTCCTCTGGGAGGAACCAGGCCTCTGTAATAGCTATTATGACCTAACTTCCATTTGTCATGCTAGTGTCCAGCATTGCAATTTTTCTCTGTTTGCACTCTAGTTAGAAGCACTTAATTTATTTTCCAGTTTTGTTTTTTTTTTTAAATAAGCATGATAGAATTTTATTTTCCTTGTTTTAACTGTGAATGCCTTTATATAGTCTGTATAATTGAAATACTAAAAGCATTTACTCAAAACAGCTATTTCCATCTATCTCCACGTTAAAATAGAGTTATTTTCCTCTCTCTTCACCAGAAAGAATTGTTTCTTACTTAATTTGTTAAATTTTCTTTATCATTCTTGATATCTTGTCAGGCTAGTGAGACAGACTGAACCTCATGAAGTTCAACAAGGCCAAGGGTAAGGCCATGTACCTGGACTGGGGCAATAACAAGCACAGATGCAGACTGGGCAGAGAATAGACTGATGGCAGCTCGAAGGAGAAGGACTTGAGGATGTTGGTAGATAAGTTCAACATATTCCAGCAATATGCACTTGCAACCCTGTAAGCCAAACACATCCTGGACTGTGTCAAAAGCAATGTGGCCAGCAGGTCCAGAGAGGTGATTCTCCCCTTCTGCTCTGCTCTCATTAGACCCCACCCGGAGTACTGTATACAGCTCTGAGGACCCCAAAATAAGAAGGATGTGGCCCTCTTGGCATGAGTCCAGACAAGGGCCACAAAGATGGTTAGGGGTCTAGAGCATCTCTTGTATGAAGATAAGCTGAGAGGCTGAGAATTGTTGAGACTGGAGAAGAGATGATTCCAGGGAGACCTCACTGCAGCCCTTCAGTAGCTAAAGGGGTCCTGGAAGAGAGCTGGAGAGGTACTTTTCTTCAAGGTCATATAGTGATAGGACAAGGGGTAATAAATTCAAACTGAAAGAGTGTAGGCTTAGATTAGATATAAGGAAGAAATTCTTTACTGTGAGGGTGATGAGGCACAGGCACATGTTGCCCAGAGAACTTGTGGATGCCTCATCCCTGGAAGTGTCCAAGGCCAGGTTGGATGGGGCCCTGACAAACCTGGTCTAGGGAAAGGTCCATGTCAGGGGTTTTGGAATTAGGTGATATTTAAAGTCCATTCTAATCCCAAACTTTCTATGATTCTATGATTTTTTCTTCTCTCATTCCCACATGTTTAAACGGCCATATTAGGTCCGTTATCTGCTGTTTTGCTAAATGATGATATTCTTTCAAAATTTTGCTATGGACAAAATGAAACATAGGCTATGTAAGAGGTTATGAATTTATTACAAGTCCAATTCATTCTACAATTAGATAATAAAAATTCTTAATTAAAGCAAAAAGTATTTTAATAAAGTAGTTTAAACTTGTTCAAAAACCTTCCAGAATCTACCCCTTTCTTATGGTATCATATTCAGCCTTCCAGTAAGCCCCTGGGGCCCAATCTTTACAATAAAATAAAAAAGTCTGGTGCTTACAATAAGTTTTCGGCATCCCAAAATCTTCACCAGGAGGAGCGTGATGCTTGTTATGAGGGTTTCTTTGTTCTTAGGAGTTCCATGATGTCTGTAGTGATGCTTTTTCCCTCCTTTTTCTTGGGGTTCACTTTCGTTTATTTTCTTAATGTTTTTAAGACAATCTGCTCAAATGTTCATTCTGTTTATTAGATCTCAACGAGACAGCTCTTGTGCTCTCCCTGTTATTTCTACCCTCTCTAACTCTTTCCTTTTTCCAGCTCACAAGGTTGCACTCCTGCAGTGCCTGTTGAAGGACAAGTCTGATTTGCGGTAGTAGTCTGGGAGATCTATCATCTTGAGCCTGTTTTCCTCTGCCCTGTATTTTATGCCAGTCATACACAGTGTAAACTAAAACTGAACTACAACAACTTGAGAAATTGGTTACCTGACTGCTACACAGTTGCTACCTGTTTTGATTTGAATAATGTGCTGGTTTAAAGGTAAACTGGTAGGAGAAATGAATCCAACACAAAAGAGATTGTAAGTAAAGAGTTACAATTTAATAAAAATATTACAATAAATGCAATGATACAAAGAGAAATTGGTTTTAACCCACAAAACCCAGAAGTATAACCAAGTTCCCTGGGGCACAAACAGAATTGTGTTCATTAGCCCCTGTGCTGAGCCCCACTGGTTGCTCCTCAGTCCAAAGTAAAAAAAACGGAAAGAAAAACCTGTTGGTGCAGATTATGGTCGCACTCTGGTCAAGAGTGGTGGTAATAGTACTGTCAAGGTTCTGGTCCTCCTCTGGATCTGACAAATGGTCCCAGAAGTCCCCAAACCCCAAGATTATATACCCTCTGGTTCACATGGGATTGCCCAGTACCTCCCCCAGCATGGGGGTTCCACAATGGGTGATCTGACTCTGTGAGTCATGGGGTATTTTTAGAATCATTGGCGGCCCATTAGCAGACATGACCCCTCAGGCTGGGTGTGGAGGTGCCAATGACTCCCTGGAGGGGAGTTATCACAGCTCCTATCTCACAGGCTTCTTTCACCCCCATCTTACACCCTGAGGAGTTGGGTGTGCCCTGAGCAGCTACTGCAAATGGTCCATTGTTAACAGTTCATGAGAAATTACATAGAGGGTTTAGAATACACAGCTTTGGTCACACCCACACAGTGATAAACTGCTCATGGCTTGCTGAACTGGAACAAATACTTTGGCAAAATGCCAAGTATAAACCACAGGCCAAAGCTCCCTCCCTGCCACCAAGAAAAGGGAGAAAAAACCTCCAAGACTTAAAACAGGTTTATATATTTATACAGAAAAGAGAAAATTAAAAGTAAACTAGAATATAACACATACTTACACAAGTAAGATATAACAAATAATTCCTTCACCTCCCCACCCAACAGAAAAGTGAACTCTTGTGAACACAAAACCCACCATTCTAGCTATAAAACCACCCAAGAGAGCTCAGTCTCCCAAGGGACAGACCCGAGTAGAGAGAAAACTAAGAATGAACATTTACTTTCCTGTAGATAACATAGTGGTGAGGTGGTGCTGGGCCTAATCGGCAGAGCAACACAGAGCACGTCCACCTGCACCACAGCCATCAGGAGAAGAGCAAGCTCCTCCTCCTCCACTGTATTTATATTTCTTTGGTTGCTTAAGTCAGGTGACACCTATCCCTCCCAATCCATGTAACACTATCAGGGCCTGCTAAAATTAAGGCCTACATCTAGGCCTAGCTAAAACTAAGGCCTAAACCACCACACTACCACAACTAAAACAACATAAAATCAGTCCCAGAAAAGCCCAGGTAAAACCAGATACCTTTATTGTCAGGCTACCATTAAGGCAGGAGGAAGAACACTGAATTTTGACTTCTTAGGGAAAAAATCATTGCTTAAAAAGTATCAGAAATTTTATTCAGCAGTTTTCTGGTATTTTAAGCCAAAATTAACACTTCTACAGCTGACAGCACATCCTAATGAAAGCCAGCCATAAACAAAAATTAAATAAATACCACTTCTTTGCATCATCATTGTACAGAAACCTTTGCTTAAACTGTGCTTCCCCCGAGGAACAAAACTACATGCGCAAATGTCACTTTGTAATACAGCGAATTAGAGGATGGGAAAAAAAAATCCAGTACTTTTCCTTTTTAAAACCAGAACTTAGCCATTCTGAGATGCCAGGAAAATGGCTTATGAAACCAGAAACCTTGAAAAGGGTACTAAGGACTTGAATAGCTCCAGTATGTTTGGTATACTGGCAGCAAAATGCCTTTTCCACCAGAACTTCTGCCACAGATCACCACACTTCTTAAGAAATATGGGCCACTTGAAGCCACATGAAAGCAGATTTGAATTCCAGTGGAGAACTTTAAGCAGTAGAGAACAAATGAAACAAAAATGAATTATTATTATCTTATGTGAAAGGGCAGGAAGTATAGGTCAAGGGCACCACTTTCTTCTCTGCTGTGACCACAAATCAATTTCTTGGCACTACTCAGTGAAGAATCATAATTCCACTCTGCAGAAATTATTGTCCTGGTCCACAACTGGTTACCACAATCATTCCAAGTAAGATTTATATTCTCTGCTGGCTACTCTTTCTGCACCTCATAAGAATGAGGCAGGAAGTTATGAAAGTACTGCAAGACACCAGATCCACCTCTCCAGCAGATCCGTATCTTCCTTTGGTGATATAAAATTACCAAGAAATTACAAGTAGCCTCAAAACTAAAAATGTAGTGTTAAAGGAAAGCATCGTTATATCTTCAGAAATCTATTAAGTGAATCAGTCTAAGTTTAGCTGCTGAAGCAGTGAATCTCACTAAATCATTCTTGCTGTTTGTTTCTCACTCCCTGCAGAGCTACTTGCAGCAAAATGGAGGTCGGATTTCAATGCCACTTTGGCTGCATTAACATTCTCGATCTGAAATCTATATGAAGTCTACAGAAAAACAATGGCTAATCAGAACACTAGGATCAGATTTTATGTTTATATTTCCATATGAAAGGAGGTTTGATTTCAGCTTCAAGAAAACAGCTACTTAATTAAGGATGACATTTCCATACCTAGGCTGAAATGAGTTTGAATGTCTGGGACATTAACCATTCATTTCCTAACAGAAACCCACAGTAGGCAGAGTGGAAAAATATTTCTGGCTATTATTTCTGTAGTGATACTGCCATGGGACAACAAAAGTGATAAGCAAAATGAGTCTCCTGCTGCTGCTGTTTAGGAAAAGAGGTAGCAACTCCAAGGTGGGAGAGTAAAGAGAAAAAGGCAGAAGATGGAAGGAGTATGATGTTACTTCACATCACATCCACATTTTTTTCGGATCAATTTCAGTCATGTTTAACTTGGTGCAGAGACTCTGTTACCAGGATGTATACATAACTTGAAACTGAACGGAATTTTTGATTACTTATCACACAAAAACATATTTAGGATTTGATGAGCTGTTAGGCTAAGCATCCATGTGTTCAGCACTCCCACACATAATAAAGAAATTACTATTTATCACATATATGCATATCTTGCACCAGAAAACCCCTAGATCTACTGATTGAAGGACCATGGCATCCATGATGCAGTAGCCTTGCTAAGCAGAATTAACATTTAATTTTATGTTGCTATACTCCATGAACCCCATGTGCCTGCAGGGAAACTCAGTCCCTTTGCAGAGCCATACACAGGTTTTTCAGTGTCTTATTTAATTGTGTAGTACCTTAAAACCTTTTGAAATAAATTGCTTCCATTTTGGCATACTAGTGTGGTCACTAGTGTCTATCTTTCTCTACAATCTCATTAACCAAAAAGGAGGGAGTATCAATTTCCTCCAGTTCTCCCCCTGACAGCATTTTAAAGTAGTAAAAGAATAAATAGTTAATAAGAAAATTGTTCTCATTCCTTTAGATACATATGTTCATTGCCCAAAAGTACTGCGGTTATTGCAATCACTTTAATTAAAGAAAGATGCTTTCTAAAAATACCTTTGAACAGTACTTCATTCTTTATTTGCTGAAAAAAACCCAAAATTGTTTCTGAATCCCAGACCCAAAGAATTAAGTCCATATTATTTCTGTTTATAAATCATTAGTCATAATAATTTTCAGACAGTAAACCTCCTGATGTCAAGGGGCAGAAACATGTACACATTAGTCTGCTCCAGTTACCACTGCTCACAATTGGCTCAGCAGCTGCTGACTACTGAATTTTCAATTTCATTGCAAAAGTTGAAGTGCTTTATATTGAAAAACTAATTAAGGGTCAGAAATACATATTTTTCTGATTATGTTGAAATTCTGTGTCAGAATTAGTATCTCTTCTTTTCTCAGCATCTTTCAAACTTATATTCCCTCTCTTCAGACATTGTAAATTAAAACAGTGTTTTGTTAGTAGTCTTTAAAATTACAGAAATATTGATGGCACCGTTTTAAAATTGAAGTTTATATTATTTTCCAGATAAACCCAAGATTTTGCAATTAGTGATAATTCAGGCACATCACAAATTTGCAATTATATGGTAACATTGCCAGAAGGTTTATAATTCAACTGTAATTTCTACACAGTTGCTATCTCAACACTGCATAATTTGCTTTACTCCTTAAAGCTTTATGTTCCTTGCTTTCAGTCTTGTTTGTTATGAGCTTTATTATTCTCTCTAGGGTAGCACTAAGAATTGTTTGGTCCTGGTGGTTGAACAAGCTGTTAAAATCACTACTAATTTCCATATGACCTGCTAAAATCCCCCTTCCCATCTGCCCTGCTTCCTGCTGCTGCTGTTTCCTCTCTTGTAAGACAAGACAGGTATCCGTAGCTGAGAAGGCAGTGACACTTGAGAATTTCACAGCCTTGAGGAATGAGAAGAGGAGATTCCCCCGACAGGTTCTCACCACAGACCTTACCACTTTTTTTCCATGCCACCATCATCACCCACCTTTACAAATAACTGGTACCTAGATAAGAGCGTGTCTGACTTACTATTGCTGATTTGTAAAGTAAGTAAAAGTACAAACAAAGCTTTTAGGGAACTTTCTGGAATTTAAGCCATTTGCATTATTATACTCATTCTGTCTGGTAAAATCCAAATAATGTTAATAAATTTTCATTCTAAAAATTGGCAAAACCCTATCAATTTTCAGTTAAGGAGAACTGAAAATTGATAACTATTCTTTCACATGGATATAAGTAGCATGGCTTCTACCCACAGGCTGTGTCCAAGGCAGGGAGTACTATCCACAAGTGAGGGGAACAGTCTGGGAGTCAGAATACCTGTCTTCAAATTCCTGTGGCCAAGATATTTCTGGACGTTTATTTTTAATGTAAGTGTAATATTACTTACCTTTTCTACCTCCATCACAATCATTAGATAATCAGTACAGATTCACAGAATCATAGAATGGTTTGAGATTGAAGGGAACGTAAAGATCACCTCATTCCAACCCTCCCTGTCATGGGCAGGGACACCTTCCACTAAATCAGGTTGCCCAAAGTCCCATCCAACCTGGCCTTGAATGCTTCCAGGTGTTGCCTAAAGCCTAAATTCCTGTGGAAATAGACACTCAGGAACAATACTAATGGAGAAAGATAGATGGTATACCTTTATTGAAAGCTTTCAAGGTTTTACACCCAAGGTCTGAGCACACACATGCACAGGCCCACACTTGCACACATGCACACCTGTGACCAGGGAATGTCACAGCTTTTATAACTTCTCCAGCAATTAACATATGAGATATCTATAACCAAACATGTTTCTCATTTCCCTCTTTGCCCCACCCATAGGGGTCTTCAGAACTGCCCCTTGGAGAAGTTCCAGAACCTCCAGGCCTTCTTCTTGTGTTTTGCCTTCACGCTATCTACAGGTGGTTTCTCACAAACACTGTGGCCTTGACAGGGCATGAGAAAGCTCACAAATCTGTGAGAAAGAGCTTTAGTAACTTCTAATACCACTTAATATGTGAGCAACCCAGGAAAATCCATGTAACCTATATAATCCCCAAAATCTAAAAATCTGTACTGAAATCCTTAGGCATCACAGATATGGGGAATCCACAACCTCTCTGGGCAACCTGTTCCAGTGCCTCACCACCCTCACAGTAAAACATTTCTTCCTAATATCCAATCTCAATGTACTCCCCTTCAGTTTGCAGCCCTTCCTATCACTATGTGTATAATAAGTGTAAAGGTTCTTTGAATCACTTAAATAGAATTCATTATATAGTATCTTATTCTGTTAGTACTTTGTAGTTGGATTTTATTGCTACAATCATTTCTTCATCTCTGTTTCCAAGTATGGTAGCTGAAAGTGGCATATTTCTCATATAAGTCACTTCTGTCAGTCATGAGATCTCTTGAATCTCTGTATTTAAATAGTTCAAATAGGGAAAAACAGTAGTGTTTTGACATTTTGGCTTTTTGAATGTGCCCTGGTATTAAATAGTAGCAGAAAGCTTCCTGTGTTAGGCAATAAAGCAAAGCTTTTTTCCATAAGTGGAATGTCATGTATTATCAAATTGAGTTCTCCCTGTTTCTAATAGTTTTCCCATGTGTTTATTTAAAGGGTCTTACTGAATCACAGCTCGATATTTTGATCACAATTTATTTTGAGCCTTTTATTAGATTTCTGTGAGCTGTAAATTTGGATCATTGATAGTATTTATTAGTATGCTACTCCAGTGGTATGTATGTGGAAGAGAATATTAAATATTTAAATTGTTTACATGACATTTACTGGAATAGTCATCACAATTTATTTAATAGAGAAGCTACCTTATGGTATTTGGCTTGTGAAAACATGGAATAAATCTCTCAGAAGCAAAAATTTTACATTTATTTTCATTATTTTGACATTTATTTTCACTCTTTGTTTATATTTTGAATTTTAACTCTCTAATTTAACATTCAGATGTCTTCTTCATAGATTATGGAATACTTGTATTAAAATTCATATTCAAGCTGCATTTTACACAAATACAGCTTGAAACATAGCATTTAAACTCTGCATACTTTAGAAAGGGTTTACTTTTCCACCATGTAAACAGTATTATACAACAGGCTCAGGACTAATATCCCAAACTTTGATGTTTTGTAATTGAGACTTTTTTTTCAAAGTGCTATTGGATCTGTGTTTTCCAGTAAGTCCTTAGAAATATTCAACTCTAAACAGAAAAGTTTTACTTTTTTCATAGTTAAGAGTTACTCTGTAATAAAGTTTCCAATCACATTTAGCCCTTGTTGACCAGTACAATATCGCTTCATTTCCAGAACACATTTGGAGGTTTATTTCCTAGTTTGGAAGCAGTGTGGACACACATTTTGGAGACCTCTCCCTTGACAGCTTATATTTACATTTTGCACATAGTTTTATTAGAGCCTTGGATAAAAATGGAGAAAACCTTCAGAAAAAACACAAACAGTTACATATCTGTGACAAAGCTTGTAGGGATCCTTGAAAAGCTGCTATATCTAAATGTTTGCTCAACCTTGATAAAATTAAAAGAAATTGGAAATGAGAGAGATATTAAAAGACAAGAAGTCTAATATCTGTATTTACAGAGAACGGCACAGGCATACACTGTAATTCTGTCCTACTTAAAGGAATAATGTCTCAGCTGTATTCTATATTGCAAGTTATCTTCAAAGGTCACCCCTCTTTCTCAGGTTATTTGAAATCCTTTTTACTAGGGTCTCTTTTCCCTTTTCAGTTACAAGTATTCAGTTTGTCAGGAAAAACGTGACTTACTATCCGACAGAATATTCATGAGGGTTGATCTCTTTCCCAGCTTCCAAAGGCAAAAAAGAGTAAGAAAGAGAAAAAGAGACAGACAGGCAGATTGTCTTTTGGAGAATGACTCAAAAGAGGAGATTAATTTAGGCTCTGTGCTTAAAATAGTCATTGTGAATAAGATTTTTTTTATCCACCCCTACTCCTTCTGATTTTATAACATTGGCAAACTTTAAGGTTCCTTTAGATGAACTTTAAAGGTCTCTTACAACAGAAACCGTTCAATGGTTCTATTAAAAAATAAAAACAACCACTCTAATAAAAAGGAACCAAATTCTAACCCAAGAAAGAAATATTTACTTAATAGGAATATAAGCAAGGATGTAGAAAATAAATACACACAATGACATTATTTCTCATTAAATGAGAATTTAGTTTTTACTGTGATTTCCCTTCTAAGTAAATCAGGCCTGATGATCCTTTAACAGGATTCATCAGCTCTGAAACTTCAGTTAGACTGATATACTGTATTAGCTAAAGATACATACAATTTCTGTAGTCCCCATGGATTAATGGAGCTAAATCCCTATGTTGTTCTTTGTTCAGTTTACAGGATTACATCTGCTTGTTGCTATGTGACATAGATTGTTTCTATATAGTAATGACACTAATTAATCCCATAAGTTTAGAAAGGAATTGAATTTCCCCATTAACATGAAACCTGGGAAATATTTTTTTCAGTAGTTAAAGTTTTACAGAGATAAATTTATGAAATTAAACAAATAAACCTGCAAAAAGAAAGAAGTTCCCACTGAATTAGTCAACTGTTTGTCGTTCAGTAATCATGACAGCTTTTATTTTAGTATTTTTAGCTAGTGAGAGGATTACATCTTCATTTTCCTTTCTTTTGATTTCCCGTGTGATACACTGCTAGTTTGCCTATTAGCAATTATAACTGCTACATTGTTAAAGTACTAATTAGTGATAGGATAAAAAGAAGTCTTCAATCATTTACCTTTACTTCTCACTGACTTTCATCTTCTTTCTTTGACAGTTACACAACTGAAGCTTCTACTCTATGAAATCACTTCTCCCATACCAGTAATCTAGTTAGTAGAAGTCCAACTGGACAATAATGTCCCTTATATACTAAAATTGAATATCCTCGGTTCCTTATCCTTGATTTTTGAGGATAAGTATTTAACCCTTCCCAATGTCTTTAGGGTTCAGGCTTGTTACATTGCCCATTGTTTTACTGGGAGAACTATGTATGCATAAGGAAGCACTTTTGCTCAGCAACTGGACTTGAAACATGTCTGAACAGTCTGTGCATGTACAGCACAGTGATAATTCTCACCTGACACCTCATTTGAGCATCACCAACTTCTATCTAAAGAACCAAAACAGGCTGTACTGCACAAGCAGTCCACAGCTGGGAACAACACAGAGGTTGGCCATAGGCTCATCATGGGCCTGTCTGCTCCTGAACCTGCCTAGTGGGGCTTCCTGGCACCATGTTCAAAGGGAAAGACCCACTCTACCATCATCATCCATTTATTGTACAGACTCAGATTCAGCACCTCTGCCCAGCATAGGACATTGACTGTTTAACTGGGAGGCAATGTGAAGACCCAAAAGCATCACATCTTTTAAGAATAACACATTAACATGCCCTAAGATGGGCACTTGGTAGAGACGAGGAGATTAGAAATCTCACTTCATTATCCAGGAAAGGACTTGACTGGGATTATCACAGACATGTAAGGGGCAGAAAGGACCGATTTTACTATGAAAGCATTACTACAGTTAGCTGAAATGATTGATTAGGTTGTTTGCGTTTTCTGATAAACTTCTGCTGGCTTGAGCTCAGTCTTTTAACCCATTTACTGTGAATGAGGAAGATGTGATGTTCCTTAAGCACCCAAACAATGCAATTTGCTATTCTAGAGGGATATGTGCTGATCTAAGCTGCATGTTTCATGGTTTTTATGTCTAGAATTTGATTCTTCTTCCTTGTTGACAATGCTTGTTCCCTAGTTACAGAAGCAAACTGCAGGAAATACATATCATGAGACAATATGCCATTTACATTTTATAATTCAGTGGCACCTTCTCACCTCAAGTTTGCATTCACCTTTGCTTGTCAACCAGCTGAGACAGAGTTAGGAACTGATGATGAAGGTCCCTGCATAGTTATAAGGCAAAGAAATTTATGTCTGAATAGTTCTCATGAAGACCAAGCTTATTATGAATTCAGATTTGATCATTATATCAGTGTTGGTCATCTCTTTTACTCTGCAGTAGGCAGAATACAGAAAAATAGTAGGCTAGAAATTCAAGTGGTTCTAGCATGTGTCACTCCTCTCTGTAGTGAATTTCTCACAGCTGTCTGCTTCAGGTTTCCTGTGTTTTCTTCTGATGCACTCGGCACCACTGACTGACCAAGGGTTGGGACATAAGGGTGCAAGGATATTCCTTTTAATATGATACTCTTGTTGCAGAGAAAATCCAGTCCACAAGTAGTTTCTTCTACTGTTGTAGTTCAGATTCTGATGCACTGAGGTGAGGTTTTAACTTTGCTAAAGTGGTCATCACAAAGAGGTGTTTCAGCAGAGAAGTTAGCTTCAAACAGGTGTTTGCTGGAAGCCATGGCAGGCAATGAACAGCTCGCAAAAGGGAACATAAAATTACAAGTAGGAACTAAGTCTTGAAACAGGGTAGTGCAGTCAGAGTCAACAGAGATTTATGGAGTTCTTGCAAAACACAACAGGGATAAAGGGCCAAGGGACAGACAAAAGACAGAAAAGAAAAAGAAAAAAGGTGAAATATGTAAGAAAACAATTGGCCAAACCCAGTGTAGACAGATATGTCATCAGGGAGTAAAATATTAACAATAATCTCTGTGAGTTTTCCTCTTTTCCAAGAAGAATTCATTAAAAAAAAATGTTTCAAAGAGAGGCTGTGTTCAGGTCACTCCCTTTTCTCTTGCATGCAGTCGTCTGATAATCATCTGCTACAAATGTTCCACAGCATATGGTATTCCCAAAAATGTTGTTTCAGACTCAATAAAAGAATGCCACTTGTTGTTCTTGAAATGCCATTCCAGACAAAGCAACTCCAACTCAGTAGTTCATAAAGCATCAAAGGCTACTTATTTGCAAACAATCACTGGGAGTTAGTGTTTCCTTGCATGCCATCCTTGTGCAGGTTGGCCTTATATTACCCCAGTTCGCAAAAGGACTGCACTGAGATCATTTGGAGGGCAATGTAACTTCCTGTGCTAGGAATGTGAGTGGATCCCAGAACTCATGTTAGAACTGGTAGTTTTAATGCTTTAATTCCTGTTCTGATACTTCTGGAATTCTTCAGTAATCATATACTTTTTTGGCTGGAGGGACACTGGGTGCCCATTCTAATTTTGTATTTCAAATGTGAGCTGTCTGTCTTTCTTTTTTTTTTTTTTTTTTTTCTTTCCATATGCAGAAGATTGCAAAGATTCTGGTGTATTTAGAGAAAGGACTGTAACATCTGTTTGTATTGTGAAGTCCTGTGACTATCAAATGCTGAGTTTAAGCTCTACATTTTCCTCAAGGCTTTCCTTTCCAGTAAGCATCCTCGTCTTCAGTTAATTTTCAGGAAAGGGGATCTTCCTACTTGCTTTCTTCAGAAAATCTAATTTTTGACAATGTTAGAGGCAGTCTCAAAGCTTGAACAAATTGTTCCATGTTTATCTGATCTTTAAGTAAACTCGTGTTTAAAATCACAACCCAGTCAAATCATTACCCTCCAGTGACTTGTTTTCCCTGTGGAGCAGCTATTTTTAATGAACTCACTGCTGAGTCAGAAACACAAACTCCAGTTTTGTTTAATGTATGTGATTTTTCAACCAGTTTCACATTAGCAAATTCTGCCTACTCCCCAAGCATAGAGGAAGGGAGGTGTGGGATTTTCAGAAGCCACCTAGTGCATCAGGATGCCAAGTTTCCATTAATTTTAATGGAAATTTGGCACCATCATCCTTCAGGCATGTTTGAACATTTTCTCTTTACAAAACGCACTGCAGAAAACTTGTGGGAGTTGTTTTCATAAACCATGATAATTTTATTATTTCTCACTTTACTGATGTCACTTAGAAAGCAAAGAACATTGTTTTTTAGAATAGAAAGACAAAATCAGAGAATCATATTTAATGAAAATTACTGTATTAACATTTTTACAAAATATGGATGTTTTCTAGACACATTTTCTTGCTTTAGAAGTGCCTCTAGTCTTAGAGCAGAACACAGATGTGTAAAAGCGCTCCAGGGTGCCATCACTGTCCTCTCATCCATATGTTTTCATATGTCCTAGGAGCACTGTACTGTTCACAATGGAAGGATTTCATCCACTGCCTTCCAGGATCCCAAAACTATATTCAGTATTTGACTTCTTTCTCTGGCAAAACATTCTTTCCTGAGAAAGTTTAACTGATTGAAGTCGACAATATTGCACTAAAAATTTTTGGTTATGATGAATCAAACTTCTTTAGAGGTATAAAAAGGTCACAGTAATTTGCATCACTTTCATGCAGTTTCTTAGAAAGAGTGGGGTTCTCATGTATGGCTTGGAAATAAATAAGGAAGTATATTGGGGGCAGTAAAAGTTGCTCAGCCCACACACATACACAGAGATGCCCAGGATAAACAGGCATTGCAATAGGCTTGCTCCTTCCTTGGTTCTTCTGCAGAGGAGTATGAGTGTTCTGGAAGGTAAATGGAGTGTGGAATGAGCCTTCTATCAACCAGAATGAACTTTTACTCATGGCTGGATTTAGGCAGCTGCTCTGGTTTGGTTCTGTTTTAGCCAACGGTGTGTCATATATGTCAAATCTTGTACAAGGCTTCAGTAAAAGGTAGAGAGCTGCCAATAAAACCAAGTGAAATTTATAGCTTTTCCCAAAGAGATACTGCTGGCCTGACCTACAAAACTTGCAGTTCTCCTTTGCCTCTTGGTCTGATTTCAATATTGCACCTTGATGGACCAAATTTAGTGTTTCCTGGCACTGCATTCACACAGTTCAGTATGTGAACTGTGGTTTTCATACCATAAATAGCTCTTAGTTCAATACCAGTGATCATACAACATATCGTTCTGCTGAGTCAGTGTACCTACGGGAAACATTTGAACATCTCTTTCAAGATGATACATGCAGAATGTAAGCATTTTCGCCTTGCAGATTTAAGAAAGGAAAAGACTTCATCAGCCAGAACATTGTGCAAGTTCAGTAACAGTTTAACAGAAGCATTGCAATGCTGGCCATTTGGCTATGAGTCTGCATTCAGTTAAAACTCTTGGCCACACCTGGGACTTCAGAAATAAAGCTGGATACATCCTTTTTAGTGAAAGCTTCTATCAAACATTCAATTACACTATTGCTGTGTTCCTTCTTGCTACCTCATGCATGATCAGATACAAGGTCAGCCTGACACCCACATGCTCTGGACATACAACTGTCTTACGCTCTTTTTAATTTTTTTTACCATATGTCACTGGCCATTGTGTTAACTCTCCATTTGCACATGCAGTTCTCATCAAATACCTTTAGGAAGAGACTGCAATGGACCAAAAGACCAGATGTTAGGTGAACCTGTCTTCACAGTGTTATCAACTTACTGGCTATGATTGCTGCTCAAGTCTAATGGATGTTGGGTTGGGTCCAGATTTCAGTTAAGAATGGAAAGTCAGTGAACATTGTCTTTGACTTAGTGAACTTTCAATCAACCCTATGAATCGCAAAACAAAATGTTCCCTTTGTACAGACACAACAAGGACTTATAGGCTGCTTAGCTGGTTTGCTTCTTATGTTTCATATTTATTATGTTCACTCTTAATGGGGTTTTCTAATATTACAGGCATGAAAACATTGTTTCAGAACATTTCTACTACTGGAAATGCATACTTTTATAGAAAGATTACATGATATAGGGCCATGTTGTTTGTTTTGAAAAGATCTGTAAGGCAAATTGCCTAAGATTATTGAGACATCAATATGCAGATCTTCCAGTCACCATCCTCCTTTGTTCACAGTATATTTCCTTCTAACTATACAAGTCAGAATTTTTGACTAGTCTTAGCAAACAATCAAAACTAGCCCAGCAAAATTTGGAGAGGAAACCCTTTTTTTCCTGTAGAGCCTAATTCACCCCTTTCTCCTGCAATTCAGAAGGGAAATAAACTGCTCATTTCTTCAATGTATATTTTCTCCTTCTGGTTTGTTTAGACCATGCACTCTCTCCACTTGTATCAAAACTACTTAAATCCTTCAAATAACCCTCTGACTGTCTCTGACAACAACAATTCTGCCTAATAAATGGACAGGTATCCACTAAGTGAATAACTAATGAGCATCTCAGAAATAATTCAATGGCTTTAAAACTGCGCTTAAAAAAAAGGCCAGCTGACTGCATGAAAAAAAGCAACAACCAAACACCCCACACCAAAACCTGAAACAAGTAAAAATGACAAAAACCTGCGAAGCAAACAAACAAACAAACCACAATAAAAAATACCTTTCTCTTCATTCAGTTTTTCACTGGGAAGGTTTTCATTCCACTGTATTCATTTTCACATTAGCTGAATCAGTCCATGCTCCCAGGTTCTGTGAGATTCACATGACATCCTTTACACTGATGAATTGATGACATTGTATGTAATGTCTGTTTACCAGCAAACTTTTGAGAAGAGTGTAAGCAGTAGGGATCAGGATAGATAATTTAGTAGAAAGCAAAACAGTAAACTGAAACAAATTTGTGGCAGGTCCTAAGAAGATTAAGCAGATGGGATAAAGGATATGGAGATAGAAATAAACTGATGAGAAAATACAAATTAAGACCCTTGCAAATAATTTCCTTGATCAAAATTATAGCAAACTTGTTTTCAATACGATCTTTCTCTCCTCTCCCCATACTAAAAGTCCATTGTTTTTTTTTTCTCTCCAGATCATAATTATCTTGGGGAAGTCTAAACTGAGCAAATGTGAATGTTCCCTGGCTGCAGGTGTGGGTGAGCACTTCAGCAGTGCTCTGAATGGATGCATGTCAGAAAGCAATGCAGGCACAGAGCATCCACCCTGTACATGACGGCACATGGTGCACTTCTGTAAGTCTGTCAGGCGGGAGAAGAAGGGATTGCTGGGCACACTGCAGAGCAGACCTGCCTTCGCTGTGGATAGAGTATTACTCTTTCCATTTGCTCCCAGCATTTTGCTCAGATTAAGAGAATTGGATTAAAAGTAAGAATCCTTATAAGGTACTATATTCTGATGAAAGTATTCTTATGACACTCACAACACGTAGATGCAATACAATTTAACAAAGGTTAGAAAAGCATGTTGCTTAATTAATTGATTGAATAATTCCTCCTTTTTATTGTTTGTTGACTGCTTTTTAAGTCCTCTAGTGAGATTACTCTTTAAAAGGACATGAAATTGTGACAAATGGAAAAGCAAAGAGGTTGTGATCCAGGAACAATCACTGAATGAGAGGGGCTAATCCAGCTGGTCATCATCATCACAGCTTCACTGAGCTTCATGGAGTTATCAAGAGTTGCTCAAGCCATTTATTAAATGAGTGATAAAAACATTTAGTAACTATTAGTAATAGACTAAACTTACAGAAAAGTGTAAGTTCAATACAATAGTGGCTGCTGATAAAATTAATAAAGGTGAGAATTTTAGTGTCTGGTTTATTAAGATAATGATGACAACTGCTATTCCCTAAGGAAAATTAGACTTGTAAGACAAAATATGGTGAATCAAAATGAATTTCTTGAGTAGAAATGTAGTACTATCTCTGTAGCATAAGCAGACTGACAATTAATGTGGTGAAGTTAAAGATGGTCCACCTGTCAGAATAATAGAAGACTCGTGCAAAGGCATACACAGAAGTTAGACGTACGTACACAAAACATGATAGACAGCTGTGATTTGTAGATTTTTAATTTTTGCTTAATACCAATCTTACATGAACACAATGAGAAAAATAACATACAATTAAGTAAAGAAGAAATTAATGAAATGTCTCATTCCAACTCAATATGTTTTTATTTGCTTTTACAACTGCCCCAAACACTGATCCTCAGCCTGTTTTCAATGAGGTCTAAGTCAGTTTGAATTGGAAATGAAATGTAATAAGATATAGAAATGTTTCTACAAATATTTAACCTTGGTCCCAGGAAAATACTGAGTTTATTATTCTAATTCAAAGTTCTGCTTTAAACTATAAAGTATCATCAGCTGTGTCTATTCTTTATATTGTATTTTGTTCATTTCTTGGAGTTTTAGCTTTCTGAAAGTTCTAAACTGTGGTGGGTTTGACTATTTATTTTCCGTGTTCATGTTTCTCAGAAGACATGTCTCTTCAGTGTAATCCCTGGTGTGCACTCTGTCCTTCCTCTCAAAATCTAACACGGCAGGCCCTATGCCCCTTCCACTTCTGGCCAGAGACTAAAAAAAACCCCAGCTTCTCTGAAACTAGTCCCTTCTTGATTTATTCAAGGGACTTCCACGATCAGAGAAATCTCTTTAAATAAAACATATTGCATATGTCAGCA
Organism: Hafferia zeledoni; assembly: GCA_035583235.1. Taxonomy (NCBI): domain Eukaryota; kingdom Metazoa; phylum Chordata; class Aves; order Passeriformes; family Thamnophilidae; genus Hafferia; species Hafferia zeledoni. Next base: position 85,186,399 of record JAWWEV010000115.1, on the reverse strand, counting down.
TAACCTACACCATTTCTTCTCTTGCAAACTAAGATAGGTTCCACTCAAAATAGCTGTCCTTCACTGGACAACAGGTACTTATAGGCTCTCTGTAGTTTCCCCCTCTGCTAGCATCTCCCTCTCATAGATTAGTTTACATATCTAAAAATCTGATTTTTCTTTTATTACCTCAACATTCTGAATTGTGTCAAAAAGTTACTGGGCTGTCACTTGGAAGCTAACCCTCCATGACTTGCCCAGAGAAGCTGTGGATGTCCCATCCCTGGAAATGTTTAAGGCTGGGTTGGTGACATTTTGAGAAACATGGTCTAGTGGAAGGCGTCCTTACATGTGGCAGTAGGTGGGAACTAGGTGTTGTTTAAAGTCCCTTTCAACTCAAAGCACTCTAGTAATCTCATTTTTAGACAGTAAAACCATCTGATAATATCTGTAAATCCAGCATCAGTTATCAAGTGATCACTATCTTCTATCATAGCAGAGCCACAGAGAATTTTTTATCAGTTTAAAAGCAATTGAACAGCTCCTATCTTCAGACTTTTATTCTGAATGTAACATGCACTCAGTCCTAATCCAGTACAATAGTTTAGAGCGATGGACAAACTGTTGTCTTTCCTTCTTTTAACTGAGAATATTTTTTCATGTTATTAATTTTGTTTTGTTTTTATATGAGACCTGTTACTATTTAAAGCATTACATGAACCAAAGTAATCAAAAAGACTTAAGGGATCTGTCAGCTAGTTATGATTTCATTCCCATCATAACATAACATAACATATGCTTACTTTTCTGTATTTCATTTTTTTCTCCCTATTGATCAAACTGTAGACAAATTAAGAATGAACTGATGCAACACATTATAATAACTTTTTGATACAGGGAAAAGAATTCAGACAAATGTAGCACAAGTAAAGGAAAAGAAACAGAAAGCTAATTATTTCAAAGTCATGATGTCAGCAAAGGACATCCTCCTATAGATGCCGAATCAATTTGCAAGTCAAAAAAGTTTCAACACAAATTTACCTAATGTACCAGTGAGCAGATTCAAGAGGCATACCTCATGTTCTTGGAATTTAGCCTCCTGGAAGTTTCCTCCTTCATTGTTAAGATATATTTTTGCTCATCTTCACAGAAATGCAAAACTTGCTAAAAAGATTTATGCTAATTCATGTCACCAGGAAACAGAAACAACTGTCCTATACTAGACTTGCATATTTAGAGTTCATAGCACAATGTATAACATTATGAATTCTTAGGACCTTTTCAAAACATGAAATACACTAATGTTAGTGTGGTTGTAAGCGGCATAGTAAGAACTACGGGCTTAAAACTTCTGCCCCACTTGTATGCAAGAATTCTTCTACTTCAATTGCAATAGTCCTTTAACCTAGAAAAGTCTTGCCATGCAACAATTTGTCTGTGCCTGGGTTGCCCAGCAGACACACGAAACTGATTTAGAAAAGGAAGACATCTATAATGAACAGCTGTATTTGTAAGATTAAGGGAACCTCCTGATAGTTGTGCTTTCCTTTAGTCAGATGGAGTTGACTGCAAGAACGGCAAGTGATTTTATGAGCTTCTGTCTACTCAAGGGACTGGGGAAACCTCATGAATCTGCAGAGTCTCAGGGAATACTCTGAGAACTGATCATTGGCCCAGAGGGTAAATGAATGAGGAAACTTTATGATATAAGCCTGTGAGGACCTCTTTACTCTTGGCATTGTCTGTACTTTCTCCCCAGGGTGTTGGTAGAGTCCATGATTTAGGGCATATGGATTTGACTCTTCAACAAGCAACTGAATAGAACCTACATTCTTAATGATGAAACTGTGTTGAACGGATGCCAAGCAGTCAGAAGCACGCATCCATGGCTTCTTTATTTGCCATTTACCTTCTCTCCCCAGAAGGTTTCTTAGTAATATGTTCACCTGTGAACTCAGCTTTCTGCTTCTCAGACTTTGAAAACATCATATTGCTAGGTCATGTTTTAGTGCAGTGTCATCTGAAAAGGCACATGTAAGCTCTAACAAAAAATAAGATAAATCTGATTCAAAAGCACTGGGAATAAATACACTTTTGGTGTGCACCAGTGGGAATTCACGTGTATAGTACTCCACATAGCATCAGAGATACAGCTTTGTTGAGGGTGTGAATGGACACTGACCACACCAAAGACTGCTTCAAGTCAGCAGTATTTTTATACGATCTATTTAATCATATATGCCTTTATACTTGGCTTAAGGTAAATGGTTTTAAAACTTAGCCAAATTATTGCGTACACATTTTGAAGGGTCCTAAATTTCAGAAAAGGATATTTTAAGGCCTCTGTAAGGGTTCTGGTGCATTTTGATGTAACAAAATTTTTATATTTTCAAAGCAATATTTTCAATCCAAGAAGAACAAATTGTTTCACTATATATTGAGGAAAAATATTCTGTTTCTAAACAGACTTTATTTTTAGTAACATTTTCATGAATGAAGTAAAAAACAATCCCAAAAAATGTCTTTGCTGTCATACAAAAGGTGTTTCTCTGACACAAGGACATAAATTTTCTGTATATTTATGTATTTTTTCATTAAACTTTGCAAGAGAATAGAATAAGAATATAGAATAAGAAACAGAACAAGAAAAAAACCCCCTATTTTAATTTTTGCTGATCAACCTACTGCTTTTGAGAAGTTTTTCTCATTGGAAAATATTTCTAATGCTGTCCAAGGTCAAAGAGAAACTGTCATTTGTTTTGTAGGCTGCATGAAAGGGATCTGCAATCTCAGTTTAATTCCCAGTCAACAAATGTCCAACGCAGCTGTCATTAATTGGCATTCTTGTTGGCAGACTCTGCAAAGAGGGCAAAGGTTAATGTACATGGAAGCTGACCTATTTTATGACTTTATTAGTAATTCTTCAGAGCAGGCTTCTCAGTGTGAGGAAGTGAACACTGGTTGTTACTGTTGTTACTGGGAGCATAGGCTTCCTTTGGATAAATAAACTTGGTTTTCCAAGTTCCCAGTCTGGCATCTTTCAGACATGCTAAAACTCAGTCAAAAAGAAATATTCATACAAATAGTAAAAGATGCACTGTTTGAAATAAAGCATATTCACACTCACGCTGAGAAGGCTATATCTGTTAAATGTCTTTCCAGAAAGCTGTTTGCTAATTAACTGCTTCTGTTTCTGTTTCCAATAATATTGTCATGTAAAAATGGACATCTTCTGCCACAACTAATTGCCATTCTGTTATTTAGCTGTCTTTAATTTCTAACACTCTTAATCAAACTAATTTTATAGGCCAAATTTACTGAGCTTGGTAAACACCAAGCAACACCTTTGTGGGCTAACCAATAATAACGTACCATTTCCTATTTATGATACTCCATATATCCGTTCATTTTCTACATTCACTTTTTTGTAACTGGCAGTTTTCAGTATCACTGATGAGTTTGTTTATAGAAAAAGAAACTTATACTCCCTTCTGTTTCTACAACAACCAGTTTGCTAGGTATACTTTGACCAAGAGCAAAACATTTAGAGAGAGAAGAAATGTTAACTCTTGGGATTGTAAATACAATTTGCAATCATGGTATTACAAAATATTGATCTTCTGTCTTATAAACTGAGCTAGCTTGGTGTTGAGAAATGGGGAGTGTGGAAACTGATGGAAATTAGTTACAAAACACAGTGATATTTCTTCTGTACACAGTTGTACTTTAACTGTGACACTATTATTTTGCTTATAACAAAAATCCTAAACTGAACACAAAACACTACTTATTTACCTAGCAGATGCTTATATTGCAGTCTAGAAATATAAATTAATTTATTGAATGCAAAGAACTATATTTGTTTCCTATATTTCTATCTGCTTAATGAACCTGAAGGACTCACATTCCTTGATTAGAAGGCATATAAAGCAGTACAAATAAGAGGGAGACATTGTGCAAAAGAATGTTTCATCTTCCTAATCCAATTTTCTCACTTTAAATACAATTTTTGAGCTTAATTTTTTTTTTCATTTCCTCTTACTAAAGGTTCATTTCCAGCTTTGCAAGCTTTAATTTTATAAGAATATTTTTGCCTTAAATCAGCTTCTGAATTGGACATATTAATTTTCCTTTTGCTCACCAAGCAGACAAGTATAAAAGGCTCCAAGTTTTTTATTAAAAGCATTTTTTTGTTTGTTTATAACATAGTTGTACAGCTTTTAACACTCATGTATGCTTTGGGCCATCAAGACTGTTTTTCATTGCTCTAAATGTGCTTGTTTATTTACCTTGCAAATAGTTTGACATTTGATGTGTTGAATTTTGTCTATGGAAAAACATTAAAGGGAAATTACTCACAGTACATTGCTAATGCTATTTTCCCCTCATAAAGCAGATTTTCATACATAGCGGACCTCTTGACAGGGTGAAGTCCATTAAGTGGAGCAGATACCATTTTCCTGCCACATGGCAGTCCATTCATGGACAGAGTAACTGACCACTGGTCTCCTATTCCAGTATCTCCTAAATTTATCTTTTAGGATTGTTTTATTTGAATGCCACATAAGCATGTTTTTAATTTACAATGAATCACCAGTAAGGACAACATATCCAATCAGCTGAAATAAGCTTGATAACCTTTTCCAGCTGTAACGGATGAGTGACATATGCCAAATCACAGCATTTGTGATTTTTCCTCCTCGTTAAACACAGAAATTTTATAACTATTTAATCAGGTTGCATGAAAGTTATGAAAACAACCAGACAGAAAGTGCGCTGTCCTTTACTAGAATAGATATGAAACAATGGAATATCTCAAATGAACAGTCTCAAACCAAAAGATTATGTGTGTTTATTATAAGAATTTACATGTCACAATCCAGTCATCTTTCATGTAACATACCTATAAAGAAAAATTCACAAAAGTGTCGTTCAGAGTAACTGAGCATTTACATAAATGCCCCGTCTTTCTGTCTCTCTGTCTCACTTTTTCCTTCAAAGCTAAGTGGTTATGTAGTGTTCCATGGCAACATCAAGTTGCCATAATTATAGACGGATGTTACAGAGAAGACAGTGAGACAATTAGACAGGAAAAGGGATGACACCAACATTTTCAAAGAAAAAATTCCACGTACCCCATCTAAGTCTGTCATATATTCTTCATACTTTGATCTGCTTGAGGGTTTTTTCTCATATTTTCCTCAAACCTTCTGGTTGCATTGCTATCACTACTTGCAGTAAGTTTTCATCACATCCATAGTTCTGCTCCAAATATGGTTTTCAAGAAAGAAAACAAGGTCTAACTGATTCTCTCGCATTAGTGTTTTCCAGGGATTATCAATGCAAAGTCTTTTCCCATTGCAGACATGCAGCCTTGGACCCTCTTCCTTTCTATTGCTGATATATGATATATTGCTCGAATATTATTCTTATTCGTATTGCATTCATTGCCTGTCATTTTTTGGGATGTATTTTGTGGTCCAGTATTTTAAAGGCATAATCGCTAACATCTTCTTCAAAGTTTATCTTATTTTTGAAGCTACTAGAGGTTTTGCCTACAAAATAAGTTGCTTAACTTAATCTACAGTATCATGTAAAATAGTTTTACTCATATCCATGTACCTGCAAGCCAGACTCAGATTTCTCCTGCATATCTTTCCAATTCTTACAAGGGATGAATCACTTTCTGGTGATGTTGATCTCTCCTCAGTGACTGAAAATGATAATTAGACGTCTATCTATCTAGGTCTTTCCATTAATTTACAAAAGCAAGACAGGGTGAATTCAAATACCTCATTAGTATGAGAGTAGTTTATTTCCACTAAATTTACATCAGCTTCTAAAATAAATTTTGGTCTCCTTACAGAAGGGTCTGTACCAGTTTTGTGAAAACATTATTAAAAAACAATACGTGTTGCTGTAGCTCTACAGACCAACAAAGCCAACTTTAAAATATTTCTTAACACATTTAAGAGAAACAAAAATTAGGGGATAAGAAAAAAGTTATTTATATCATTCTGTCACAGCACACTGATTGGACTCTGACACTAGTGATTTCAATATTTTAATAAATCCTGGAGTCTTTTTCTAAGGTGTTCAAATATATTCTCCCTCACTGAAAGATGTCATTATTTCACAAAATAGACCTCTCCCCATTTTCAACATTGTTCTTCCTTTTTAAAAGTAAGCTACCCCAGTCATTTAAAAGATTTGCTTTTTAAGCAGACTCTCCTGCTGTAGCATTGAAAAGGTTCAGGTTATAGAGGATATTGATATTACCAGAGCTGATGTCATGGCTGACGATAGGACCATGCTAACTTGATATCCACACATTCTTTCTGAGTCACCAGCAGTGGAGTTATCGTACCTGCATGCCTCAGTAGACCAGCTTAGCCAAGTGGAATTTTATTAATTTAATAAATTTTATGAAATGGAAATCATAAGATTCTTAATCTTCTCCAGAATTCAGGCAGCAATTCAATGTTTTATTGCAAATAAGTAGTTACTTAGCATTGTAACACTGAGTACTGACAGTGATCCAGCTCATTCAAAACAGCAGTGTTTCTGCTAGTGGCAGGTAGAACATGGCATCATGATCTGAATGCACTTTTGGTGAGGACTAAGAAAGCAGTACTTACTTCAGGTTTAGAAGTGAAACATTCTACAGAAACATCCACGTGGCTTACCGGGAACAGTATGAAATAGGAACTACAGTGAAATAAAGGAGTTACCCAGGCTGTTGGAAATTAGACACATTAATTTCCTGCAATTTATAATAATAATTCACAGATATGCCAATCAAACTACATTTCTGTCCAAACTCATAAGTTCAGCAGGGTTGAATCTGGTTAGCAACAGAATCAGAAATCTCAATGGAGTATCATGTGTACAGCATAAAGCAATGCTGACAAGTTAGACTGATTCTTTTCTCTTTGAATCTATGACACAAGCTCCCTCAGTGTGAAATGTGTCATCTGAAGGAAAAAGAGATTTTAATTCAAATAAGTAAATTCAACTTTCCTGGTTCAGTTTCAACAGGATATAATGTTTTTTCTTCACAGCCTCTGAAGAACTCCTATGAAGTGCTGGAGTATATTCTGTCTGAGGAGGTTGCCATGCTTCACCCCAGAGGTGGCCTGAATATCTGCAGGCACCTGTATTTGGTGCATTACCTACATTTTTACAAAATGGACCAGATAAAACTGAATACCATTTTACTGATCCAATTTTACACTGAGTGCAATCATGAACCTTTGTGATTAAATTACTTACCTACACAATGTTCCTTCAACAATTGTGTTGTTCAAAATCAATTTTTTTCTTCACTGCAAAATCTATTTGGTATTGATATTGCCTATACTGAACTGTCATCTACTTTTGACCACACAGTTCCTAAAAAGAATGGCTGCACTATCAAGGGCGGGATCTCCTTTTCTGTAGACAATTTTAAATCACAAAGTTTTTGGAGGGCAGGACATAAACTTAAAAAATGACATCATGCTTCATATCTGCATATCAACAAATGTCAACCATGTCTTACAGAACTGTAACAGATTATTTTCTAGACTGGACCTTTTTTCCTCATTACCAAGGAAGTAGAGAAAGAAAAAGGAAGCACATGAAGAGTCAGAACTGGTATATAACTTCTTTTTGTCCTTCACAGAATTGCTACTTCAGAATTCTTTCAGCTCTCAATGATGCGTCAGCAGAGAGATGACCATGCATTCACATCTCACACAGATATTAGTCCAGTTGGAATATTATCGATAGCTAAGCCACATATAACCTTTCACTTACTCCCTCCCCAGTGAGGTATGAGATAATCAAAAGGTAAATAAAAGTGCAAAAACTTGTCATTTGAGATAAGGGCAGTTTAATAAAGAAAAAGTGGCACATGCAAGCAGAACAAAATAAGGAATTCATTCACTGCTTCCCATGGATAGGCAGCTGTTCAGCCATCTCCAGGAAAACATGGCTCCATCACATATAATGGTTACTTGGGAAGACAAAAGCCAGAACTCTAAACATCCCACTTTCCTTCTCATGCCCTTCCTGAGCTTTTATTGCTAAACGTGACACCATAAGATATGGAATATCACTTGGGGCAGTCAGGATGTCCCTCTGCTCATTGGTGGGGTGGAGAAGCAGAAAAGTCCTTGACACTCTTCCGACCTTCTCAGCAATAATGAAAACATCCCTCTATTATCAACATTGTTTTCAAATAAATCTGAAACATAGCCCCATACTGGCTACTATGAAGAAGATTATCTTGGCCAAAATCAGTACACACATTTAAGGAAAGACCTTGATATATAAAATTATTCAAGGAAAAGCCAGAGGAACGCCTGGAGGATTGGACACTATATTTTACAATTAAAAATTTGAAGACCAATCTAAATAATTTAAGAGAAAGTTAGTGTACCAGTTACAGCCATAAAAGTATTGATATGGACCAATATTTTTCAATAGAAGATTCTTTGTCAGAGAAAGCTGCAGCACCAGAACAGTCCTTCGATTGTAAAGTTAAAAAAATATCAGCTTAGGGAAAAATTGAAGGCTTGTTTGATGGACATTTTTTTGAAAGCTAATTTATCAGAGCAATATATTTTAACATCTATAAAAGCACTTATGGGTATTTCTCTGAAATCCATGTTCTAGTTTAAAGTAGAAAAGGCCTATGACTGAAGTGATGTAGGAGGCCAAATTAAATTATCAAAGTGATCCCTTTTGGCATTCTGGAAATGGTGTCTTAGAGTCAATCTTTCTACAACTGAAGTTTCAAAAGTGCCTAATATCAGAATTAAGAAGAAAATATGAAAATCTAAGCTTTACTTACCTGTACTTTTACAATCCAGAGCCAAAGAACACACTGCTGGGAGTCTTCTATGCTTTGTTCAAGAGCCAGAGGTAGACATGAATACCTTCACAGCACATATTTTTAGTTTATTTATTTATTAGCATGTGATATTCTAAAAAGGCCTTCAGGTAGACAGTATTACCTATCAGGACACCAACACTAATTCTACTTATTTTGAAAGGAATCCAAAATACAAACCACAAGCCACAATGCAAAACCAGATCAGGAAATAAAACGAAATAACATGTTTTAAATGCAATAACAAAAGTTGTATTTCATTTTTCTGTTCTGCTTAGGCTACACAGTAAAACCAAAAGGGATGTGAAGCTTCCAACTCCATTATATTCTGTACTGGAGTTTTACATCTAAAACAAAGATGCAGCTTTTTATAACTAGTGACAGCAGAAGAAACCTGCAGGATTAAATAATAGTTTAATTGCCCTAATTTTTAAGGCTGTAAAACTGCTCCATCTGAAGACATAAAAATAAAACCAAAATTGATAATCCAAAGAATATTCAGTGGTAGCTTCTTTTCTATGATTCACCTTAAAGATGTGAGTCTGAGCTCCAGATCTTCAACATGTAGATTCAGATGTTTCAGGACCCTAGAAATTCCCAAGATATCAGCGTTACTGACTGATACCAGGCCACCCCTCATCTCTTATAGATTTGCATCTGGTGAATCACAGACATCAGACATCATAGGCCTATCAGACATTTTTCACACAGCTTACAAAATGAGCCCAGAAGCTCTGACGAGAGTAACTGAAATTACAAGATTACATTGAAGCTGCTGGTGATTCAGTATGCTATTCAGCCACTTAGACAGGTAGTATCTTTTGACAGTCCATAAAGTACTTAGTCATCTGCACAATGTAAGTAGATATGGTACTGGGAATTTGTGGAACACCAAAACATGTATGAGCACCCCATCTCAGACTGAACGGAATGTCAAGTCAGTACAGTACATGAAGTGAGAGAACAATTGATAAACTCTTAGGACCAAATTTCTATTCTATTACATGTAGATATATTCTGCCATGGCAGATGTCAGAGTTCCCATGACTGTTACAGGGATCTTGTTAAGAGAGTCAGTGGAGTTTAGGAGGAAATTCAGCTCACGCTGGCTGAAATAGATACTCAGTGAGTAGTCTGCTAACAGCTCTCTAGGCATCATCATGACATCATCTATGTCAATACCATCACTGATCTTCATTTTCTTTAATGGGAGATTAGGCACTTCCAGTGTCAGCAGTATATTTACATGTAGATGTTTAGCTTTAGGTATCTGACTCTTGAACTGAATACTGCTCTGGGGACTCAATTTAGTTGCTTAAGCATAGGTATTTGCAATGACCCTGCATATCTCACATGAGTTTTAGCTTGGCAGGCTGGTTGGAATCATTTGGGCTATATGTCCTCTATCATATCTCACAACTTGAGATGAACAACTTAAACAACACAAGGATTCAGGTTTGGGGTAGCTGAGCCAGATCCAGATCTTTCTTTTAAAGTGAACTGAATCTGCTTATGCTTGAAATCAGCTGATGTAAGGATGAAATTTGTGTCTTCTCAGAGTACGTGAACTTCAAAAGGATGAAAGAAATTCCAAAATGCTGTGTTTCCTGAAAAATTTACAAGTTCAAGACAAAACGATCTGCAAAGTTTATTTGATTTCAACAAAATTCTGACTGGAACTAGATCAGATTAAATTTCTCTCATTTTTCTGTCATCAGGCTCTGCTTCAAGAACCTGTCATGCACTCCCACAGCACAAGGTGAGGAGCCTCCCCTTTTCACAGTAGCATTAAAATAATTGGTTCACATTTAAAAAGAAATCAAACTGCAATCAAGCTTAATGTTATGGGAACCCTTCAGGAAAAGCAATTACCTTACGCCATGCAGTTCTCCTCAGTAGCTTGTAGGAATGTGACCCAGTAACAGAAGTTTATATTTAAAGATCCCTTTACTGAAAAAGTTACCTTGTTAACTGTATTGAGTCAGATTTATTTAGTGATTAGGCATAAACACATCTAACAGACTGCAGATGATGCTGCTCATCAAAATGGAAGAAACAACTTTCCTTATACCATCTGGCATAGCTAGAGCAGAGTGGGCAGAAATAACTACTGGCATTTTAGAGTACTTAGTTTTTGAAAGAAAGAATCAGCACTTTTGTGGAATCTCTATTATCTAAGTGAAAACAGAAGAAGAGTCGACCTGGCTTTTGGCTTCTTAACTATGAGAGGAGAAGAACTAATGTAGATACTGTAATGTCTTAAAGGCTTTTTGACTGTGCCTTAAAACTTCATGGTGGTAGACCTAAACAGAAGTTAATAAAGTTTTTGGAGTCCTCTGCTCAGTAAAATTTTTCTCCAAAGGTGGACATACATGACTGAAAAATGCAACAAAATTCTTAAATGAGAAAAATAGGTACTCTTGTGAAAGGTACACATTTACTGCAGAAACTGTGCTCCTTTAAGAATTTCTAATGTTTCAGTAGGACAATGTGTTACCTCCCCATGGAAGAAGAGCATTGCAGCAATAGGATAACAGGAAAAGTAAGCAATATTAAACCTCTCATGTAAAAAAAAAAAAAAAAAATACATCTTCCTCAGCTTTCCTGTAAAAGTTTTGAAAAGGGTGGTTTGCAAGGCAATACTGGGGCTCCTCACCAGAGCTGGACATTTTCTGATTTGGAATTAGTTTTAAAGACAAAATTACCACATTTGCCATAGTCATTGGTTTCATCTTGATTAACAGTATTCTTTTACTGTTCCTATTTTGAAACACATGGATTTAGAGGTAAACTTTCAGATGTTAAACAAGGTTAAAATAACTGTTTTAAAGAAAGTTAAAAAACAAATGTTTTGGAATTCAATACTCCAAAGTAATTGGTCTGTGCACTCCTTCCTCCTGCCAAATGTGTTTCTAAGTACAGAAAGACTGGGTTATATCCCTACATCATTTTACCCATTGATGGTAGATTATTAATTTTTAGACAGAGAACAAACTCCATTAGGTTTGGTTTTATTTCAGTGCTTCTGAAAGATAATGTACTGAGATATTCATATTTTGGAATTGAAGGTTATGCAGGTGAAGCTGTGCCTATGAACAATCCACTAGAGGATTCTGTTTATTAGAGTGAGGGGGAGACAGTGTTTTTTCCCCAAGAACACACTGCATAGTTTGCACCTGAATGCTTAAAGGTAAATGCTTTCTAGAATTACTGGACACACAGGATCTGAGATCATTGTTTTAAATGGTGGAGCTGTTGGATGGGTGTTCTCCATGAGTCTCTGTTTTGGCATTTGTTTCTGAACCCTTTCAACAGATGTACTAGCTTTCCAAGTATACTAAAAATTCTTTCTGTTCTTACAGAATTTTCCAGAAGAAAGGAAAAAAAGGTTTGAAAATTCAGTTTTCATGCGATTTGATGCAATTTGAAGACCAATTGTATCTAATAGTTCCCACCTCTGTCCCACCTTTCCCTAGAAAGATGAGTGCAGACCAGGCCTAAGGGAGCAGAAGAGTTAGCAATTTGAATAAACACTAAAATGGCATAAGAAAGTCTCACAATATGCATGTTCTCATAAGTCAAGTAGCAAGGAAATTCTCTGCTTTTTAGTCTCCTCTCACAAGAATGAAGCAGTCAAAAAGCAACTTCCCTTTCAAACATGATATTCACAACTAATTCAAAACTTGACAAATTATACACACCACTTGCAAAGTCTGTTCTTTGCTAAGTCAAGCAGTAGACTTCACCCTGAATTTGATTTTTTATCATATTTTGATGTTTCTACTCCTCTTCCTCTTATGCAAGCCAATTACAGAAGCAATCCTTCAACTGAAAAAGCTAAAATATTTAAGCTGTTTTTTTAAGCTTACCCACTGCTTTTCATTTTAAACATTCTCTTCTTTGTCTCTTTCTAAACATTGGAGGTAATAGCCAAAGAGAAACTTCTAAATGTCAAAATAGTAAAGAAAAGAAATTGCACATTTGATAGTCAATTATTCATTCCAGCACGGCCTGCAGAATTGCAACGTAAGTCCACTACCAGAAAATGTGTATTTTTTGTGATATTAATATGGGAAATAAAACAAAATAAGTAACATAATGTACATGACAGCAGAGTATTAAATGAACCAGTTATTTTTGATTCACCTGTAAAATTAAGATTGCTTCAAGCGGTGTCAGAAAAATGTATAGAACTCCTGTTAAGGCCTGAATGGCTAAGCTGGGTACTGTTTGAGGGTGAAAGTAAGCAAGAATGTAAAACCTATTCCAAATCTTGATGTAATGTGACAGAACGCTCTCCAGCTTTTTATTAGTTGGCAGCTATAACTGTAGCTCTGTGATATCCTTAGCTCAACTTGTCATGGCATTCAATTTCACATAAGCATAATACTTCTGTGGAACTCGCAATGAGTCTCTGCCCAGTGGTATTCATCTCTTATATCAATAGCAAAAAGCACAGCTTTGTGCAATGAGAAATATCTGTCACCAAATATCATATGTCTGGATGAAACCAGGTCATTACACTAGGTTAGTTTTTCAGAGAACTGTGTGCTTTCCAGCTGATTTAGCAATCATCAGAGCCTTAATACATCAGATTTTAGAAAGACTTACAGCCCCTCCTGAATTATCTGGAAATCACAGTTTAGATGGAGCTAAACCCTGGACCTTGACATTCCTGAGTTTATGGGGATCTAGGCTGAAAAGCTGTATCAGGTTTGTGTGACAAGGTTTTGGTAGTGGATGACTGCAGGGGTGGACCCTTCTAGGAGAGACCAGGAGCTGCTCCCATGTCACATAGAGCCCATTTCAGCCAGCGCAAAGGTGGACCCACCACTGGCCACAGCTGAGCTCATGGCAACACTGGTGGCACCTCACTGATAAGATATTTAAGAAAGGGTAAAAGACACTGAATGGATGTTTGAGGCAGAGCAGTGAGAAAGTGTGAGAGGAACAGCTGTGCAGACACCAAGGCCAGTGAAAAAGGAGGGAGAGGTGCCAGAGCAGAAGTTCCCCTGCAGCCCATGGGGAAGACCATGGTGAGGCAGGCTGTTCCCCAGCAGCCCATGGAGGTCCATGGTAGAGCAGATCTCCACACCTCAGCATAAGGAGGACCCCACACTGCAGTAGAGGGATATGCCCTCAAGGACGCTCACAGATCCCACATTGCAGCAGGGTCATAACAGGAGCTGTGACCTTGGTGGACACCTGGTAGCCAGTTAGGATTAACCCACCGAAAAAGCACAGACAGACTGATGGATTGATTGGCTGTCATATTTTATGACTTCTGACAATACTTTAATGGAGGTGACTGAGTTGAGTTTTAAGGATGAGGAGACTGAAGTCTGCCTAGAGCAGAATGTAAGTGCAAAGGTCAGAATGTGCTTCTGAAGCACTTGAGGAGTCTACAAAAATTGCTTTGACACTCTAAACCAGGTGCAGTCAGGACTTGTTCTTCAAGCAACAAGTGAGGTCCACCTATCTCAAAGGGGAAGAAGAACCATAAGTCAGGAGTTGGTAGGGCTTGTTGAGACAGAGCTTCAATTGGAGTCGAAGGGAGACAGGGACATAGCCAGGCACAACAGAGAGAAGGTGTGGGAAGAGAATAACTGCAGCAAACTCCCTAATATCAAAAGGAGGCTTAAGAGGGAATACCTTAAACAAGTACAAGCAGCTGAAAATGTAAAGTGAGATCTGATGGTGAAGCAACACAATGCAAGCCCTGATGACAACTTCCTGTCACAAGGCATGGTGTGCTGTGACTGTACTAGCACGGAAGACCTGATTGGAGATGTGAAAGTTGGACACAGCCTAGGCTGTAGTGACCATGAGATTGTGAAGTTTGGTATCAGGAGAGGAGGAAGCAGAGCAGTGAGTTAGATTTACAACCATGGACTTCAGGAGAGGTCTCTTTAGCCTCTTCAAGGATCTTTTTGGAAGAATCCCATGGGAATAGGCCCTGCATGGAAGAGAGGTCCAACAGAGCTGGTTGATATTCGCAGATCACTTCCTCCAGGCTCAAGAATGATGCACCCAATGAGAAAGAAATCAGGCAAAGAGAGCAAGAGACCTGTATGGAGAAATAAAAAACTCCTGCAATTACTCAAATGTAAAGCAGGAAATACACAGTAGATGGAAGCAGGGTCAGGCCACTTGGAATCAATATAGAGAGGTATTCAGAATAAGTAAAATTGAGACAAGGAAGGTCGAGGCCCATCTGGAATTAATTCAAATACATCAATAACCAAAGGAAAACTAAAGATAATATGAGCCTGTTACTAAGTGGAGGAGGGGCCAAGGTAACAAAGGATACAGATAAAGAAGAATTACTGAACATCTTCTTTGCATTGGTTTTCACTGACAAGACCAGCCCTCAGGAATCTCTGACCCAGCAGACCAGGATAAAGGAATGTTAGAAGGTAGACTTCCCTTTAGTCAAGGAGGATTGGGTTAGAGAGCACCTAGGCAAACCTGACATTCACAAGCCCATGGGCCCCAATGGAATGTATCCACAAGAGAGCTGGCAGACATTACAGTAAGGCCACTCACAACAATCTCTGAATGGCTGTGGAGATCAGAGAGGTGCCCGAGAGGTGGAAAATGGCAAATATCCCCTCAGACTTCAAAAAAGGCAAGAAGAAGGACTCAGGGAATTACTGACCACTCAGACTCAGCTTTCCTGGCTCCATGTGTTAATGAGTCTATCTGAGATGGCATGGTAAGGAATTATGTCACCACTGCTACTTAAACAAGCTTTGATCTCTCAAAGTCATGTATCACAACATGTTTGTATCTACTGTAACCTGTCTTATTATAATCTGACTTAGTGAGTGGCAGTGGGCCAGGGGGTTAGAACCAGATGATGTTTAAGGTCCCTTCCAACCCAAGACATTCTGTATTCTATTAATGACACCATCTTTCTTCTCATTAGTCCCTCTGACTGTTCCAGCTGCAAATGTCAAGATAAATGTCAACAGAGTTAAATATTTAGCTTGCTGGTTCATTTTGTCAGCAAAAGGCCGACTGCACTCCAAAATATATTTAAGGATTTGGTTTAGTGATGGACTTGGCAATGGTAGGTTAGCAGTTGAACTCAATGATCTTAAGGGGTTTTTTCCAACCTAAATGATTCTATAATTCTATACATTCACTGGGACCAAAGTATAAAGCCAATTTCTTTGTTCAAGATGATGAGATGGAGTAATGAAGCTTTGAGATATATAACTTTCCTTATTAGAGAACAGAATAAAAATGGAGATGCATATGTATGACAATTAAGAAATTTAGTCTGAAATATAAATAGTAGGTATATTTTAAACATAAAATTATAATCTAATATTTTCATGACAAAATTAGTAGGTGATGACAATTTGCTGTCAATAGAATTTCACTGCATTGTATCAGGATGAAACAACCTTCACAATAAAAATAGAAACAACTTGGGCAATCAAAATTTTGACATGCTGAGTTAGGTTGAGCTGGCAAAATTCCAACTGCCATTTAATTTATTAATCTGTTACTATAATTACCTTGCTCTCAGAAGAAAGTGCCACTTGAAATAATAAAAACAGCATGTATCATTTATCAAAAGTTCAATCAAAATATCTATATATTTTAATTTTTTTTTGTTTTAATTAAGAACTTTAGTGGGACTCAGTTTTCTCAGAAACACTTGCTTTGACAAGTCAGGATCTTTTAGACACCAGACTTCTTGAAAATGCCTCAGCTGACTGAATAGTCTGTAAAGGCATAAAAACCAGTCCTTTTACAACCCTGAGATAAAACTTTTCCATTCTGTCAGTAAAGACTAATTTGAGTTTTCTCCTCTTACCTTTTATAAGCAGTGATTATAATTAGTTATTTAATATTATCTGATCTTACTTCTTACACAATGAGAAAAGAGAGAGCTGTTCCCTATTACTGGCTTCCATATGACATGCATGGCAAAACATTCATGTTTTTTATTTCCTCTCAGGATAGTCCACCATTTTCCAGTTCCCTTAGTTCTATTTCCATCACATAAAGTATGGTTACATTTTCATTATTTGATGAATGTCTTTGGTTTTCTTCTTTCCTGAAATGACATAAATTAGAAACAAATGATCTTTCAAGGCCATCTGCATAGCTCTGTCTCATTTTCTATAAATATATGCTTTTAGGGTTTTATATACTTTATCTGAAAGATTTAAAAGTTCTTTGATTAAATTTCTACAGCTAAGTATGTCATCAAGGTTTTTCTTTTTTTCTGATCCCACTTTATTAACGATAACAAGTACCTGCATTTTCCTACAATATTTTCTATTAATTGCCCAAATAGTCCAGATGTCTTCTTAAAAAATATAATAGATAATAATAGAGAGGGTGCGGCACAAAAATATACAAAAATTGAAAATACGAAGTGAACAAAACTGTCTTTTGCACTGTTCCTTTTCTGCAAGCTAAACAAAAAGCAGAAAGACTGCAAATTTAAATGTAATACAGTCCAAACCTGCCTACAATTCTGTAGATGAGCTGTGTTCTTCTCAGGAAAATGAGTAATTACAAAAAATTTATTTGAATTTATGAAAGCACACAAAGATTTTTAATGGAGAAAAGACACTAACATTATTTATTTACATTGTTATTTAACATTATGAATAAAATGGACTTTGTCTGATTCCCAGTTCCCAGATTATAGTCCACTGAATTTAACTGGTGGATAAATATCACTAGCTCAACAGAATTATGAACAGTTTGGTTTATTCCTTGCTGATATATATGTACATCCTTTCCCCCTTGATATGTTCTCAGAGGTTTTGCCCTGAAGATCTCCTTTAAACTGAGCTGTACTTTGACTAAAATCATCTCAAGCCATTAACAGTTGACCAGGTGAAAAATCAAGTGACTCTCAACTTTTTCCTAGGATAGGAGCTTTAAATATTTGTAACAGAGGTTGAACTAAATGATGCTGTCAAATTAATTATGGAAAACAAAAACAAGCCTTCTCTTTGCTCTTTGTCTTCCACATTCCTCCTTTTCTCTTTCATGCATTATAAAAGCTCTCATTAAATATCGCTTTCTAAAACAATAGAGGACATGAGATGTAAATTTTAGTTTAATTACACTTCATACTCTCATATTTATATATTCATAAATGTTGACACAGCATGATACTGCTTTCAACATTAAATTAATTTACATTATAGAGAAACTTTTATTCTGAAGTACACTTTTAGTACAGTAAGTGAAATCTTAGTTCTCACACTTTACAAACTTCATTTATCTGTATTAAAATTGATCACCACTAATAAAGGCCAGAATTCCATGTTAGATTATGTGACAAAAGGTTCATCTCCACTCAGACAAAAGGGCATAGAGGTACAGTGGACATGATGGATGAGAATCACCAATAACCCCATGAGAGACTTAATGCCCACACACAGTCTTTCAAAGTGATGTCCCAGAAAATCCATGGTCTAGGGTGAAATCCATCATAATGAGTCAGTCAAGAGGCTTTCTGATTCACCTCATTGCCTACTGCTATGTACACCCACACATGGGACTCATGAGCTCTCTGGTACAGAGACATGAGAGCTCTTGGAATGAGGTCAGTCAAGTGTGAAAAAGATGATTTGGGGACTGGACCATTTCTCTTATACGAAAAGGCTGAGAGAGTTGGGCCTGTTGAGTCTTCAGAAGAGATGGCTGAGAGAGGACCTCATTAAGGTAGGTATCTGAAGGTACAGTGTCAAAAGGAGGGATGCAGGCTCTTCTTGGTGGTCCTGAGGAATAGGACAAGAGGCAACAAGCAGAAACTGATGCACAGAAAGTTTTACCTGAAAAGGAATAAGAATTTTTGTACTGTGCAAGTGACTCCTCACTGCAACAGAATGCTCAGAGAAGTTGTGGAGTCTCCTTCACTGGAGACATTCAAGAACCATCTGGACTCACTTCTGTGCCACGTGCTCTGGGATGATCCTGACTGAGCAAGGAGGTTTAACCAGATGACCCACTGTGGTCCTTGCCAATCTTACTCGTTCTGTGATTACTGATGCAGGAGAAGCTTATAGCATATTTGTGGGAAGAACTAGGCTTGGGGAAAGGGAAGGATCAAGGTAGTTTGTGGAGGAACAAACAAGGATAGGAAAATAAATGAGGAGCTTAAAGGAGACAGTCACATGTAAACAGGACCTGGTCAAGACACTTGCCTGATCATGTACTTGTACAGACATGTGGTTGATCAGTGCAATCTGTCCTGTCTTATCAACCCCCCTTTTTACTTTCCTGGGTAGAACAACTCTGCATTCTGTATACATGCATAAGATCCAGGAGACAGCTAATGAAGATGCCGCAAGTGTGTGCTGGATATTGGAGAGAACAGAGGACCTGAGAATTGGCTACTGCAGGGACCAAGAGATCCAAGCCAGTGCTTGGAAAGATGGTGAATCTGGGTTGGTTGGTTGAGATCTACTCATTTGCTTGAGAGTGTCTATGTGTGTGTCAACTAGGGATGGGAGGTTCCAAGTACCAGAAGCTGGGTAAACTGAGTCTGGGGCTGGTTATGCTCCAGACTTTTGCATTTTATTATGTGCTTTCAGTGCAATAGCAAATTTCCTTCTATTTTTCATCCTATTTTTGCAATCTATGAAGGATATTTCATCTGCAGTCTGACCACGGTACCGTTGACACAAGTACTTCTAAAGTTATGACATGGAAAACTTGCTTCCTCTGTTTTGTTTTCTACTCTTACATCTTAATGCAATTTTTTACTTTATGAACATTTCTAAATTTCTTAAAGTGGCCACAGTTTTTTTACTTTCTCTTACTCTATATTAGAGTTAAATAGAACACACCTATCTGCTCTCACAGCACGTGTTTCTCAGTTGCACTGTACTTTCTCTCCCTTATCACTTTACTTTTCCAATAGCAGTCAAATCAAGGTGGCCAGGCCATTGCTACACACCTCCCTTTTAAAGGAGGGTGTAGGGCTGGTTTTTTCCTATTGCATTCAGTCTTCCAATCGACCTAATTCTTGATCACACCTTTTTGTTTTATCACCTGCCTAGTGCAACTTTCATTTGCTCTTCAGCTGTCACATACCTACTACCAAGTAGTTTTCCAAAAGTCAAATTATCTGTAGTTGATCATTTTTCTTGTAGCTATTTTGAGCTTAATCATTTAGAGAACCATTCCCTCAGCTTGCCAGCCCCATCAATGAATGCAGTGTTCTTTTATGAACTGTACTTAGAGGTAGAGCTATTCCTCAGAAGTTTCATCTAAGCGTGTCTTTCTATGGAGTTATTTTTTCCACATCCTGACATCAAATGTGTCAAGTAACCTGTCTAGAATTTGTTTTCTATGGGTTTCCTCAAATATTTCTTCTTTGGGACTTGACTTTGCATCCATTTCAGGCCCTGCAAGGAAGAATTTCTTTAACTTTATTCACCATTCTCAATCTT
The DNA here is from genome assembly GCA_035583235.1 of Hafferia zeledoni. Lineage (NCBI taxonomy): Eukaryota > Metazoa > Chordata > Aves > Passeriformes > Thamnophilidae > Hafferia > Hafferia zeledoni. The sequence continues at coordinate 85,166,110 of JAWWEV010000115.1, read as the reverse complement.
TGCAGTGTTTCTAGTATTTAATTCCATAGGCTGACAGCTTCTGGTGTCAGTCTGAATATCAGACGTGTCACCCACCATTGCCTGTCTTGTACTGATGACAGGAATGGGGACCCACAGAGGAAAAAGCAAAGTAAACAGAATCTGATTAAGACCCTTTTAAAACATGTGCTAATCTCAGTCCAACTAAACAAGAAACTACCTTAGATTTAACTCGTTCACTCTTTTTTTAAAGGCATAGATAATTACTTACCACTCATGACACTATACAAATAGCACATAGCTGACAGTCTGGACACATTTATCAGATAATTATAATCTAAATATTTATTCTCAAGTCTTACTCATTTTCCAATACTGTTGAAAATGTCATCCTTTTTGATCTGCTTATGTGAGGCAGTTAGAGAAAGGAAACTTTCAACTCATATCTCAACATACATGTTTCAATCATATTGTTTTGTTCAAATGAAATTTAAAGCTCCATAAACCGTACAGACTTTCAGGTTCTAGAAAGATACTTGGGAAATTGAAGTTTTATATGGTTAGAGATTTTGTGTGATTAGCAGACCATGACAATCTTTCATGATCTTTCAAGAATATTCTAGTGAAAATAGAATACAAATTATCTGTATGTTATAAGGGACTAATTCTTTTTTCTGTTTGATGTCTCAGCTGTTTGAATTTTATTTGCACATGATGCCATTTAAATTAAATGTACTCTGATATCTCTGTGAGAAAAAATTAGTTTTACATTTAGTTAACAAAATATTATTCAACCTCTAATGCCACATATTTGCTGTCAGTTCAATATTAAGTGAAACCAAAAGTTTGACTATATGTACATCTTCACTTGATCACTTCTTACTAACAAAGCATCCTGTTATCGCCTCAGAATTCTCTTGCACATACCCATATATGCTCATACCATGAACTAATGAGCTGGTGAAAATTAAAGTCTAGATTTCTTTCTCCTAGTGTAATGCAATACTTGGTGATTTAAACCAATTTCTTTTTGATTACTGAAAATACACATTTAGTCTTGCCAAAACTCTACTGGAAAAAAAAGAAAATAAAAGGGGATATGATAATTTTGGAGATTATAATGAACATGAAGCTGCCATTCACAGACACCAGCAAGTTCCAAGGAGGGATGCACTTTTTTGCCAGTTTAGATAAACTTCAAGATTTGTGCTGGAGAAATTACACATGGAATTCTGGGACTTCTAATAGGTCTGAGAAGGCATGAGTGCAATGACAGTATTACAAATCACACTTATCAGCTCACTTCAGTGAATATTCTCTCAGTAATGACACTGTTCAAGTCCCTTTGGCCCTGGTCAAGCAATCTTTATTGTTCTAGTCTCTAGTTTTCATCTGGCAAGCTCTCCCTCATGAATAATTATTCCTTTTGTGATTGATTACATGACTGTGCTGACTTTAGTCTCTCTTTTATTTTACCTTTACTTCAATGCCCCCCCTTGCTGCCTGCTCTTACTGTCTTTGACCCTCACCCTTCTATACTTTGTCTTTTGTCCCCAGTCTAGTCTCATCATCCTGTTCTCTTCATGTGTCTTTCTAGGGACATAAATAATGTAGTTTATCTTCTGAGAGTCTGATAAAACATCCCATCATTCTATCATGGAGTTCAAGTGGAAGAGGATACACAAATTAGAATTTTTTTTTTTAATTACGCAAACAAAAGACTTCTGTCAAAGACCTGTGATCCCTGTCCTCTAAATTATTATGTGTGGCCTGGTGCTGCTTAAGCAAGTGTCTTGGTTTGAGGGGAAAAACCAAGATGTTTACTCACAAGAGGAGGAGGGGGCTTCCTCCTCAATAAT
>JAWWEV010000115.1:85142861-85154146 GCA_035583235.1 Hafferia zeledoni | reverse complement strand
CTCTGATCTGTTTACCTATATAGATAGATATATAGATATAGCAGTTAAGGACAGTTACCCTTCTTGTATTAAAGTTCTTTTCTTAAATTTGATAAAGAGTGGCGTGATTATTTGAGGAGGAGGTCCCCTTCCCCTCTTGTGAGTGAACATCTTGGTTCTTTCCTCTCAAACCAAGACATTAATATAGTCCGAATTTTGATATGTAACATAATTTAGAATTACTCATTAGCACATTTAATGAGGTAATGAGATTTATTATTTCCAAACTTTATATTTCATTCCTTGCCCAGCTCCTTCAGTTAAAACCAGTTTTATGTGCATGCATAATTAGCCAGCCATTTGCCCAATACTATATGAAGTTTACTTATAGAAAGTCTTCTGCAATCAAAACCTGAAGAATTTGGTGGAAACTAAAGATGTGAAGGGTCTAATTTTTCATGTGTACTCAAATAAAGGAATTAGTCATTGTATTAACACCAATGTCTTCTTCATGGTATTTGAAGAACACAATTTTGAAGAGATTCCCTACGATACATCCCATGTGATTGCAGGCAGTTGAACCACCCAATCCCTTCCTCAGGCTGATGAAGGTATGGACCAACGCCCTCATTCTACCTATGCTTTCTCAGTTTTTATTCCGATTTCAGCAGATTCTTTACTAATAGGTGTCTGAAAATGAGATCGGAATGCAAAATACCTTGCAGAAGCCTTCCAGATTGAAAGGCAAATTGCCAGCATGAAAATCAAGTCCATACTGGTTCTTAACATAGTTCTTCAGCATTCCAACTCCCACTCTTCCCTCTGGTGTGCTCACACCTTTCCAGAAGGGAATACACTTAAAAACACCCAGGATAAAACTGCATGTTGTATTTTTTCTGAACACACTAGATCACACGCCATTCGTACTGTATCAGTTGCCCTCAGAGTTCCAACAGTAGAGCATCCCATTCAGACAATCAAGATAAGCATAGGAAGTTAAATAATCCAAGAACATTAATGAAAAAGTAGATTTCAGAGTGAGTGTTTGCATGCTGTGTGAAAAAATGACTATTAAGTATTCTGGATAATATTCCCAGATAAATTAAGTAAAAGCAGTAGAGATTATAGTTCCAGAAAACTGCTAGAACATCTCAAGTCATTCCTGAGGCAACATATGCTTCCACATTCCCCCTTCTGTCTCTCTCCCCTACCCTAGTGAGGTTCTGGACTTCTACCACATAGAGTAATCAAGGACCAGTAAACTCCCTTTCAGCCCTCTGTTTAAAGTGAAGGTTTGCATGGAAGAGTGTACTAATGAGGGCATTAAAGTTCTTCTTCTTGGAGGAGACTGCTAGTAGATTAACCAGCATCATTGGTGCCAGTAGTAGCTAACAGAGGTTATCTCGCCAGGGTAGGAGGCAGTCACAGGAGGGGTTTCACACACTGGTTCCTTGTGGGACTGGTGACAATTATACCAGCACATATGGAAAGATACAATGTCACTGAGCAGCACCAAAATGTATTTGTCAGAGGCTTTTTGCCCTGTGCGTCAAGCCTAGAAAAGCTGCTGGCTGTAGAAGCAGCAACTCCCAGTAGGCAGACTCTCTTCACACTGTACCATTTCAGCTCTATCACTTATCCTTCTCCACCATCCTCTAGGCAGCTGAAGCAAAATGGTAGAACTTAAATTTTTCTCCCAGTGCTGAAAAGCTCTGAGCTCTACTCTGCTGGCTAGACAGCTTTCTATGGGACTGCCTGGTGACTAGAAGCCAAATGATGCTATCCCTTTTATTGTATTTGCCAAACTCAGAGTGAAAACTAAAAGAATTTTATTACAGCAATTATAATACCACAATGAATTTGGTTGGGATATGACGTTTGATACTATAAAAGGGTTTTTAATTCTGTAAAATTGTGGTAAAATGGAAACAACTCAGACTTTGAGCAATCTGGTCTAGTGGAAGATGTCCCTGTCCATGGCAGAGGTGTTGAAATGATATGATCTTTAAGGTCCCTTCCAACACAAACGATTCTATGAATATGCCCATTGTCTTTGGAACTGAGACTTTTAACAGTCTCAGTGTTCAGCCATAATGACTCTAGCTTGGTTAGGCCATTAGAGGCAGGGCACTTGTAAAGTGTGTGACTTCTTGATGCCTGTTTCAAATTTATTTTTATTTTCTGAGTAGTCTGAGCTAGTGTTTTTTCAGATTAAAAGAGCAACGCACAAAGGTTTTACCTATACTTGGACTTATATTTCTGACAGCTTAATCCCCTACAGTTCTCCTGGTTTACTTTGGAGGACTGAGAACACATAATCTATCGGGAATCAGGAAATGATCATCTGAAATTGTTACAGGAAGCATACCTATTAAACTATTTCCTCTGAACTGACCAAAAAAAAAAAAAAGAGAGAGAGAGAAAAACACCTCTGATTATTATTCTTTTATTCTTCACAAATAGATCCAAGTATATAGATTGCCATTGTCTGTTCCTGTAACTTCGTGTCTCATTGATTGTGCAATGATTTGAAGGTAGTTTTTTATTTTAGCCTTGCATAAAACCAATAATTTTTCCACTTTATTTTGCACAGCAGGAAAAACACTCTTCAAAAAAAAGTGTAATAGTTGCTAATTTGAACATAAAAAAAAATTAAAATTACAAAGTGGATTTTACTCAATCATCCTTAATTTATTTTTGTCATATATGTATACAGTATCTTCTGTTTAGGCTTAAAGTAATGGTTGGTTTCAACATGTTCTGTCATCCCCAGTTTACCTTTATCCCTAGGCTATAGCTTTTACAATCTTTGCCTGACACCTGCTTCAAACTCAATCAGCTAGTATCCATCATTTTCCCATGTAACCATATGCACATTGTTTATTTTTCCCAACATTTGTCCAAAGTGTTTAAATTGCTTCCAGACTTTCAGTCTGTTTTCAGTTCTGGGATGTTGTTTTTTTCCTAAACAAACTAAGAAACACCAAGCACACTTTTATTCTTCCTTCCATTTCTCTGCTCCAGGCTGGAAACGGAAACACAGAACAGGTGTTTCTACAAAACCATATCTGAAGTGTTAAAAGCTGACAGGCCATCCAGCTCAGCTCATTACTATAGTTTAATGGGTTAAGTATTACTTTCTGGATTATTCATTATGAAAGCCACCGATAAATGGCAAGAAATAAAGAGCTTCTGAACCAACTGTTCAATCCCTGCAAACAAGCTAAGCATTCATCTGGCCTGTGGGCTATGTTGATTAGGACGTCCTCCACACAATCCAGCTGGTAACTGTCCTTCTGTATAATCACTTTTCTCTAAGGAGGATGGCACATCACTTCTGAAAGCAGTCCCCATCCTACAGAGGTTCTGTGTTCTCACAGAACTAATTAAACTCCTTATTTTTTCCACAAGCTATAGACAAGAAGCTGGAGGTATAGTCCTGAAGGTAGAATTCACTCTCTCAAGAGAACTTTCCCTTGACTAACTTGATTACAGTGTTGGATAAAGTCTAATGTGGGAAAAAAAAAAAACACAACTGTTCAGAGTTTTTTACACATTTTACCCACCGGGCTTAGGGAGACCCTGGAGTCTGAAAGGCTGCCACACAGCTTGTCGTAATTGCTAATATGCCAGAACCAATTACAGAATCTCTTAACAAAAAGAAGCAAAAAAACCTCGGAGTGTTCTCAGATTCTGATAATTTCTTCTGTGTCTTCAGTAACCCCAACTGTTCTTTTGTGTTAGAGCAGCTCTTTACATTCTTTCCTTACCTGTGTCTAACACAGATCACAATCCAGATTTTTCCTAAAGAGCTTCCAGTCTAACCTTTTCTATAAAATATGGATGTAATTTATTTATTCCTCTCCTAAGGTTCATTTCCTCGCTTTTCCCACTACTGCATTGTGCAAAACATGATGTAACATGTCTATTCTTAACCTCAGCTATGTCTGTGACACAGTTCTTTTTTTGTGCTAGGGGACTTAGCTATGTATATTAGCTTTTTCCAGACATAAGTCTATTCCTTTTCCTTCTTCTGCCCCTCTGTATTTTCTCAGAAACCAGGAATGTGACTTAATTCCTTTTTTTTGCTTGTCCTTACTGAACTGTTGCCACATTAAACTATTCGGTATTATAGATCTTACAGTAAACCACAGGAGCTCACTGAAAAATAGTCTCCACAGTGCTTTGTTCAGTACAAATGTAGCTCATTCTCAAATGGGCTTTAACTGCTGAAAAGAGACAGAGGGCAGGAAAACAGAACATGCAAAAAACTGAGCCCAGTGATGGTGTGCAAACAACTGCATTAGCTCCTTTCCTTTTTTAAATCCGCATGTGTCTTCATTAGAAGGTGAATTAGTTAACAAGAAAAAGGAAGGCAAGGCAAGGCAAAGGCAAGTCAAGAAGAGAGATCTTCAGGTGTAATTGTATGTTGGGGATTTAATTCCAGGGAATTTGAAGAGATTATACAGATACTGAATCTCAGTATAGGTACAACAGTCCCTTTGAAGACTAAAAATAACTTCATGTTGTAGTTTGCAGTCTCAGATATGTATACTTAAGCTGCTTCCATGTTGATGTAATGGTAGTAATCTTTTCTCAAGAGGGAGCTGATCCAAGAGAGATATAAAGTTCAGCTGAATTTTGCATTAGAAACTTTGCATGCTTATAAATTGCAGTCTGCCTTCTAGCAGCAGCGCCAATGTCCAGCACCGGGTGGTAACAAATGTTGTTTAGGAGATGATAATGGCTGCAAAGGGGCTGTGAAGCAGCCACAATAGCACCGTTTTCTAGTAATTCAAGCACACTGGTTCCACAGGCTTACTGAAGTTTCCGCAGATAGTCTCTGTGCACTGTTACATATCTTCAGCAAAATAACCAAATGTCTTGGGTTGAGCTGGCAAAATGCTAACTGCCCAAGTACAGAGTTAGCCTCCGGCTGAGAAAAGGGAGAAAGGGCAAAAAAACCCCTCTAAACCAGGTTTATGCTTAAACTAGCTACATGTATTTATACAGAAAAGAGAAAAGTAAGAGAAACTACAATATAACACACACTTACACGTTATGTATAACAAGAAATAACTTCCCACTCCCCAATTAATACAAAGCCTATTACTCTAGATTCATAAGCACTCTAAAAGACACCTTGCAAGAAGGAGAAAGTATAACAACAAAATATTTCTACTTCCTTGGACTCAAACAAAATATGATGTAGCGGCAGCAGGGGCAGGGCCTAACAGAAAAGAACAACTGGAGCACGTCTTCTCTGTGCTCCAGCCATGGTGGAACTGACCAAGCCACACCCACACACCGGCTCTTACCCCTTTTGAGATGATGTAGTATGGTATGGAATAGAATATTACTGGCTAGAAGAGGTCAGCTGTTAGCTAGCTCAGCCCAGCTCAAGTCACCTGACAATTTTCAGGCCTAGTCTGAACTTTAAAACCTGAATTTAGGCCCACCTGGCTGAAACCATAACACCAAACCAAAATCATCAACTGAGTTTACCAAAGTGCACAGTAAATTGTTCATGACTGAGTACAAATCAGCACTGCCTGTTTTGTTATTTCTTCAAGGTCCCCTCCAAATGCCTGAGCACCCCTGGCCTGAGCACCTAACTAAGAGGAAAAGCACACAATTTCCCTCCCCGAGCCAAGCACAGCTCTCCCTTCTTGGGTACAGACTCAAGAGAAGTGCAGGAGAGCTTACTTTACAGTGTAGGATCAGTCCCATGAAAACCAATGGCACTTACAGCTAATCATAGTTTCAAGTTCTTTGCTGAACTAAGTGTTAAGCCAAGGATATGTCAGTTCAAATATCTAAGCTGATCTCCAATACACAGTGTCTTAGGAAATTGGAAATGTCTTCTCAGCAAAGACCATAACAGACCACACAAAGTCAAATTTTAAGTGTAGACAAGAGAGTGCAAGAGGGCAACACACAGAATAATGTGACCTGATGTAAATGAAGTTAAAAATCTTTAAACTAACACATGAACACAAACATAATTTCAATTTCATTTTTTTGCTAAAACATTAAATTGACAATTCACTGCAATTTTATACAATTTCTATAACTTTTAGACTGAAATACTCTTTTTGCTAGTTTATGACTTTGTGTGTGCCAAAACCAAACTATATCATCAATGTCCTCTGCAACAACAAATAAACAAATAAATATGTGATAATCATTAATAAAAAAATAAAGCCTACAATGACAGTTAAATGAGGACTCTGAAGCCATTCCAACTCTAAATCATACTCACATTTTTACCAAATGCAAGTGTTTAAAGAACAGACCCATTTTATTAAGGGACCCAACTGCCAATTCTGTAAATTAAGAAAATCAAGTTGGAATGAAATAGTGTGCATCTAATCTTTCCAAGAGAAAAATCATCTAATGTACAGTTGGCATTTCTCCAGCCATGAAATATCTATGCTGTCCTCAGTCCAGTAGAGTAATTTTCCCAAGAATAAATACAGTATATAAGTAAATATGTTCTTATAAACTAAGCCTTCAACTTCAGAGTTGCATCCTTATTAAGAGGAAAATTCAGGATGACTATAATTAACATAGAATAATGTAACATCCAGTGTAACAAGATGAGAGTCTGTTGTTGGGAATACTTGGAAAAAAGATGAGACAAAAGCTGAATCATCCACAACATTTCTATCAACTTTACTCTGTAGACCAATGCACATACTCCAACACAAAATACATATGTGTTTGCCACAAGCTAGACAATGAAAATATAAACAGGGCATGGGACTAAAGAAAGAATAGGAAATACATTTTTAAATTTATATATGCATCTGAAAATGAAGTTCCTCAAGACTGAACCACCTATTCTGTTGGGATTTCCATGTCTGACATGGCTTTCTGGAGAACTTTCTCCACAATTTGTTACAGGGTGAAGTTGACTGGTCCATTGTTCCTGATTTCTCCTTCTTTGAGGATGATTCAACCATTTCAAAAGATGGGTGCAATGTTTGCCTTGCTGTTGTACAGTGGCAGTAGAGATCAGCCTTGTAACTATCTCAGCCAGTTCACCATGTTGCACTCCATCCAGCCCCATGGATTTATGTGTGTTCAGTTTATTCAAGCTGTGCCAGCACTGCCCATCATTACCATGGGTAGTGTCTCCCTCCAGGCATAGAGGCCTGTTGGGAAGTTTCTTTCAGAAAATGGGTTTGTGAGCAATCCAAACCACCAACTCTGCGAGACTGAAACAGATATTTCAGGTAGCAAGGACACACACCTGCTGTTTGTTCGTTAGGCTAGGGTCACTCCCTAGGAGCTTCAATCAACTCCCTGCAAGTTTTCTCATGAGAACACCTCAACTTTCTTACTGATCTCCGGACATGGACCTGAAAACATCAGGATGAGATAATATAAACATGGGACTTGTGAGATAAGGGTTTTAACCAATTAAAGGTTTCAGCGTGGTGGTGTGAAACCTTTTTTAGCCAATAAGATGTAGCTTTAACCCTATATAAACCATGCGCTGTGTGTAATAAAACGTCTTCACTTTAAACCTCATAGGCTTGTTGAGTGAAGTCCTTTCTCTCTGCAGAAGATTGTTTACTTTAGAGGCTTAGCAGGTCCAAGATTAACTATAGTGCCTATCATTCATTGTAGTGTTGCCTTTCCAGTCCTCAGTGGCAGAACAACCTTTGTCAGTGTATATAAATAACACATTTATCTAAAAGTCATAGGATTCTCTTTTCCTTTTGTCTGTTGTATATCTTCTCTATTTTCTACTGTCTTTACATAATGGAAACCATTCTGTCAAAAGAGCTAGTTCATGTTAGATATGACATATGAGTATCACCAGTGTCAGTAACTGGGAAGCTATTCAAAACACAATAAATACCTCACATCAGAGATTTCTCATGCCTTGTTGCTAGACAATCACTTATTTTGAATGTTATATTCTGTTCAATTTAGATTAATACCCAGGTGATAAAGTGTTGTATCTTGTATTCATTCTCTAAGTAGTAGTTTGCCTATTCATTTTTAAGATCTTAATTTTCAGTTCTTTAGAGAACAAAACTTGTAGTTCAATATGTAAAACCAAACAGAAAAAAATCTTTACTTCATGCAGAAATTAAATACACTTCCTTTTCAAAAATCATTAAAATTTTTCTGCTGCTTATTATGCAGTGGAAAACTATCTGTAACTAAGTAGAAAAATCTTTCACACACATTCTAAATGTCACAGAAAAGAAATGGACCTGAACTCTCTTGCCTAACCTCTTTTACTTCACATATGGATTGCACCACACTGCATATAGTCCTATGGGGTAACCCAAAAACCACAATTCAAAGGACATGAAAAAAAGTTATTCTGGGTAGGAAGCCAGTGTAGTTAAAAGGAGATTTTGGAGGCCTGCTGAAACAGAATGAAAGCTAATATTGAGAGGACTGGATTATGAGTTCATAACCATCTAGATAGTTCTTGAAAAAAAAATTAATAACAATGCAAAAATGTCCTACAGACATGTGGAAATAAACATAAGGTTGTATGTATCCCAGATGCTCTTGCTGCTGTAATAGAAAGTTTACCATGTGTAGGAAAGATATAAAGGAACATCTGCTGAAATGATACATTTGCAAATCCACAGGCCCAGATAACTGACACCCAAGAGCCTCAAGAAAACCATCTGGGAGCTTTCTGAACAATTCATGGGAAACTGAAGAAATTCCAAGTGATTGGATAACTACAGATATGGTTCCAATATTTAAACAGGATAAAATGAATAATCCTGTGAATTACAAATCAGTTAGCCTAACTTGTAGAAAGGCTAAAATAAAGAAATTTAAATAGATTCATAGGTACAAGCAAATAAAGATAAATCCTGAAATTTAAATAAGTCAACCTTGTCCATGGACAAAGGTCTTGTCAGAAATAAACTTGTGATCTTTACTGACAGCAGTACAAACCTGCTTTCCAAAAGCATCAACATAGTATACTTGGAAGACGTTACATTCCGATGGTTTTCAGTCAATACTTGACTTATTAGTTTATAACATTTTCAGTATTGCATTACACAGTAACAGCAGGACAAAAATTAAATTATTCAAAAACTATCTTTTTGTCAGAACTCAACATATACTTTTAAAAGATAATATGTAAAAGAGAATGGATTAATAATAAGGAAAGCTATTGGACCAATACTAGCAAGTACTTTAAGATTATAAAATCTATCTGGAAAAAATAAAAATTTAGAAAAATAGTCATGACAGTAAGTAATGAGAACAAGCCATAAAACATTCTAGATCACTTTCTGAAATTGTTGGAATGGAACCAGATGTGTTCAATACAGCTAAACAAAAAGCATTACCTCTGGGAACATATCATGTGAGCTATGGAGGGGGGTGCATTGATTTCAGAGTAGGAAACAATGATGTAAAGTCAGATATATGGGGCTGCTCCATGGGAAGTGCTCAGTTCACCTACTATAAATAAATCAAGATGGGAGCAGTTTAGATTTGCTAATGATACATAAATAACCAGTCATCAGTGAGCTATATATCAGTATTGATTATACAGCATAAACTGCAGACCCCTACATGGAGATACGTGAGCCCCAGCTGTGCACAAACCGTTGCTGCTGCCAGCAACCCCCTCAGGCAGCACTGTGGGCAGGTGCCCTACTACCCCCCAAGGAGGGGTTCCCCCATGCCATCACCACTGTGCCATGGGTCTCTGGACAGGTGCAGGCTGTTTCTGTGCCCCACAGGGCACAGGCAGGGCTGGGGATGCCATGGAGCAATGCTTGGCTGTGCCCACTGGGATCACTGTGATGCCTAAGGTGTGTGTTTTGTAGATTTTTAGGACCACATAAGTTGCATAGATTCTTCTAGGTTACTCACATCCTAAAGTGAGTTACTAAAGCTCTTCCCCAAAAAATTGTAAGCTTTCTCATGCCCTGCCAAGGCCATGGTGTTTGTGAGAAATCACCTGTAGATAGCAAGAAGATAAAACAGGAGAAGGCCTAGAGGTCCTGGAAGATCTCCAGAGGGCAGTCCTGAAGACCCCCATGGGTGAGGCACAGACGGAAATGAACATCATAGTTGGTTGTTAATATCTCATATGTAAATTGCTAGAGAAGTTACATAAGTTGTAACATTCCTGGTCACAGGGTCGCAGACCTTCTGTTGCGCACCTTAGAAGCTTCCAATAAAGGTAACCTGTATATCTTTCTTCATTAAAACTGTTTTCGAGTATCTATTTTCACGGGAATAGGCAACAACTGTTCCTCCTTCCACTCTAAGGCCTTCCCCAACACTCCCTTTCAGGCTTCAGTGCTCCTGTGACATTGCTTCATTATGTCTTCATTTCTTTCCAAAGTTACTGGAATTCACTGATTATTCTTTCATTGACTTATTTTCGTTCTGCTCTTTAATATAATCAGTTTAAAGCACATTCCCTCTCAGTTTGAGTGTCCCATCACTGATACCCTTGTCATAGTAGGAATTGTTCTCAGGCCATTTTGACATGGATTCTGTCAGAGATTTCAAGAACAGCATAAAAATAATCTAGAATTGTAAAAGATGTTTTGCCATTTGTGCTTAATGCAGCCTGATGGCAGATGAGGGATTAAACACTGAAAGAGCTGTCCTAAGGTCTTAATGGGTGGATATTTTGTTGCAATTTTTGAGGAAAAATGAGTGTAATGTTATGAAATACATAATTTGTTTTCTACATACATCACGGAAGGCAGAGTTGAGATAGCTGGCTAGGACAACCTGTCTAGCACTGCAATGTAACATTCATGACGTTATAGCCCAAAAATACTTATTAATAAAATAAATTAAGAGGGTTAGTAGCTATTGCATAAGAGGAGGATTTTGATTAAATTTTTTTAACTCACTTTACAGCATCAGACATTGATCAGATTGCTAATCTTAAAGCTGAAGACTACAGTGTCTTGACAAAGATGGAACAGTGTTCATCTGGGAATACAGAAGCCTCTCAGCTATGAATTGTGCTTCAAAGTTTATGCTGATCACTGGTTGTCTTTTTTTTGAATGTTTTTCCTTGGCAAACTTTCCCCTCCTTCTGCAGCCTGATTTACCATCTACTGTTCATCTGAAATCTCGTACATGACTCACCAATATGATTCATATTGATAGCAACCATTTTGTTACTGTCAATGAAATATTAGTCTCTTCTAGTTTTTGTTGATGTCTACCAAAACTTTGCCAATCGTACTGTCTAAGGTAATTATACTTCCCAGATAGGTGAACTGCTGGACTGGCTTAAGCTCTGAATTGCCTATGGTGATGTGGGGATGATGGAAGAC
>JAWWEV010000115.1:85112410-85140894 GCA_035583235.1 Hafferia zeledoni | reverse complement strand
ATTTTCTTCATCGAGGTCTGCCGTGGCTCTTTGGAGCATCATGCTGAAGAAGATTGTGAATAGAGTTGGTGCAAGAATGCAACCTTCTTTCACACCATTGGTTATTGGAAAGGGCTAGCGAGCCCATCCTGCCTGTGGACACACTTTGTCTGACCCTTCAGCTGAGACATGCCTGGCATGGGAGTCCCTACCGGAGGCACAAACCACCGCCAGCATAGCTCTCAACCTCATGAGGGCACGTAAGCTTCTCCCCCGCAACAAGGGAGTGTCCCCAGAGAAGTAATATTCTATAAATACATTTAGAAAAGACAGGGATATCTAAACAGCAACACTTCACCTTCCCATTCAGGTAGCATTGGCAATTTTGTGTCAGAAAGAGAGAAGTATTCCAGGCAGGATTACATCATCCTGTAGAAATGAGATGACCACGAATAGGTCCAAAACATCTGGCTATCCTCAACAGTATCCCCAAGGTCATAAAAGAATTCACTAACTGTAGCAGGGCAATAGGCAGGATATGCATCGTCTGGCACATGGTACATGTTGCTGCTTGAATGGCAAGGATACTCAGGCATACTCCAAGTCTCTGTAATTATCATAAAAGTTTCTTACACCACAATGGGCTACACTCACTGAATTCCTGACACCTGTTGCTGGAACCAAGGTAGTTTCAGTAACACCACTGTAACTTTATTTCATTGTGAACATCTTTATATGCATGTACACTTCACTTTTAAGTGCTCAGTTAAAATATTCCTGGCAGATACCTGTTTAACCAATTCTTAAAAGCCTCCAACAATGCAGACAAGTATTGCACAACCTTTTAGGCAATCTGTCTTGGTATTGCACTATTCTTAGAAAGTTTTCCTAATGTCTAGCCGAAGTTTCTTTTGCTGTATTTTAAGGCAATTATTTTTTACACAATAATGTTGTTCCACTACTGGTACATTCTCCTCCACTGCACAGTAGCTTTTTCAGCATTAGATGTCTGTTATCCAAATCAGTCTTCCCTTCTCTACACTAAACAACTACAATATTCACAACTTTCCTTACCCATTTATTTTCTAGCCTCCACCTATGCTCGCTGCTCTTCCTTTTAAAGCCAATCTCTACCTGCCTTAAATTATAGTCCCCCAACTGCAGTGCTCCAGCTAAGGTGGTGCTAATGAGCAGATGAATAGAAGGATTTCTTCAGATGTCTTACGAAAGACATGAATCTTTATACGGTCTGATATTTTGGTTGCCTCCCTTACTACATGCCGTGATGCTGGTCCATGTCCAGCTATGATCCACTACAACCTTGGGATCCTTCTCTGCAGAACCACGAGGCAGCCAGTTGTTTCGCATCTTGCATTTATGTAGCTGACATTCCTGGCTAAATATAGAGCTCTTTGCTTATCCTTACTGAATCACATCTTATTTTTCTCATATCTCAACTCCAATTTGTCAAAGTCCTGGCTAAATACTAATCTTGCCCTCTATTGCATTGTTCCAGCTTGATATTGTCTGCAAATGTAATAAGGATATTCTTTTTTCCATTGTTCATTTCATCAATGAAAATGTTAACTACTGCCAGAAAAGTTGCATAGTCCTGGACACAGAGCAAAAATTCCTTCTCTGTTTGAGTGATTGACAGTCAGCTTCTTTTACCTTCTGTCTAGGATAAATTGCCGGGATAAATAGGCTAAATATTGTCTCTATTGGCTATGCTACTAGCACTAAACTATTTTGGTTTTGTACTTGTCTAGCACTTGCACTATATCTCACCACTGAGGCATCTGAACTAAAACTTTTTACCTTTCTTAAAAAACCCATTATCAAGATTTGCATACCACACCAGCTGGATGTCTTTTTCATTCCTGAGATCTGAATGCCTGTGTGGCTGGTTTGAACATCCAGACTAGACACTGAGATTTGTCTGCCTGTATTTCAAGGAAATATTTTCACTGCTTCCTTTTCTGATGAGGTATACCTCAACAAGTCTAAACCTTCAGGTAACAATTGTGCATTTTTATATATTAGCTTTTCCTTAGTTATTCTGATTTTGCTCTACAACTTCACACATTTCTTCAAATTGTGGCTCAGCAAATCAAACTACTTTTCAAAAAAAAAAAAAAAATTCAAAGCAAATAAAGCTGCCTTGCCTTTCATCTGCTTTTCTTCTCTAGTTCAAAATGACAATTTTCAGACATTACAACCCTCTATGTAATTAAAATAATATTTTGTATTTCCTATTTAAGAATCCCAAGCTAAAAGGGATTCCAGTTGGATTTTTAGGAAAGAGTAAATGCCAGTTTTCCAAGAACACCTCTCAGAAACTTCAGTAAATATACATGACATAGACAATTTCACAAGACATACATTCTTCTTCCTCTGTTGCAAAGATTTACATTCCTTATTTCTTTTAGTACTTTGAAGTCAATGTACATGTATGTATAAATATATAGCCAAAGAATTCTGTCTTCTGATTAAATAATGTCCATCAAGTTTATTGACACTGTGGTCTCATGTGTTTCTCTGTGGCATCCAGATCAATATATGCGTTCATCCCTTGAATTACTCCAAATTTCATAACATCATTTTTCATTTACATTTTGCACATCATCAAGCCTTCCCAGTAATTCTGATTCCACACCACACTTTTTCTCCCCATCTTTCAATGACTTGCAATTTGACCTAAATAATAAATACTTTTTCTCCTGATAGTACTATAAATTTATTATTTCTCATTTTCTATTCCCATCCTGTTTAGCTGATAGTAGCAGAGACAAATGCACTGTTGTGAGATGCTGGCATTCATGTGAGGATTTATGAAGCTCTGAAAAACACATGCAGATGCAAAAAGTGGATATTGGGAGCAATGGTTGATAAAAATTCAATATGAGTTGACAGTGCGCACTTGTAGCCCAGAAAGCCAAACAAATCCTGGGCTGCATCAAAAGCAGCATGGCCAGCAGGTTGAAGGTGGTGATTCTACCCTCTACTCTACTCTAGTGAGACCCCGCCTGGAGTACTACATGCAGTTCTGGTGTCCCCAACATAACAAGAACATGGAACTGTTGGAGCAAATCCATAGGAAGGCCATGAAGTTCATATGAGGACTGAAGCACTTCCTCTAGAATGACAGGCTGAGAAAGTTGGGGCTGTTCAGCCTGGAGAAGAGAAGGTTGTATGGAGATCTCACAGAAAACTTCCAGTATCTGAAAGGGGCCTACAGGGAAGCAGAAGAGGGGCTCCTCATCAGGAACTGTAATGACAGGACAAGGAATAATGGGTACAAATTGAAAGAGAAGAAATCTAGGTTAGGTATTAGGAAGATATTTTTTACTGTGAGGATGGTGAGATACTGGAACAGGTTGTCTAGGAAGGTTGTGGATGCCACAAACTTGCCAGTGTTCAAACCCACACTGGATAAGGTCTTGAGGAAACTGGTCTAGTGGGAGATATCTCTGCCTGTGGTAGAGGTGGTTGGGTCTAGGTGTCCTTTAAAGTCCATTCTAACCCCTTAACCTTCTATGTTTCTATATCAAACCACCAGAGGATAATCCCAAACCGTAATCAGCAGTTCAAACTACACCACGAGCCTGCTTCATGATGAAACAGGGTGTTAAAAGTTTATGATCCAGAAGACCAAACTTTCAAGACTTTCATCCTACTGAAAGAAGGGCTTTACCATCATCTGATAAATAAATAAGACAAATTACTTTCTTTTGAGAACCTGGTTGTGGACTAGATCTTGATGAGAAAATTAAAGAGACAATTCTTAGCTGCGCATAAAAGTGTAACCAGAGTTTTTCACAACAGGAGGGTTTGGTGCTGAAAGATTCAGGAAAGAAAGGAAGTTTTAAAACAACCAATGACTCTTTCCACTCCTCATAACACGACAAGGGATTCACAATGATATGAACAACACAGGAGTGCAAAGAAACTTGGAGTTGGCTGCAGATTTATTTTATTGGCCTCGAGCAGCATGAGCAAAAGAGAGGAAATGTCAGACAAGTGAGAATTGTTTTAGAAGAAGGTCTAAAAGTGAGATGGCTGCCAAGTAATTTCCACAAGAGAAAGCAAAAGTGTAATTGCTAGAGGGGGTTCATACAGGTGGGATAATCCCACATGTGATCCTTCAAAAAGGAAAATTATTTTATTGATTCAACCTCACAAACTTAGAAAGAGAATTATAAAACTCAAACAGCATGCTTTAAATTTACTTGGAAAAAAGCATAGCATCTTCTGAAGTGATGCCTCTGTGACATTACAGCGATTGCATGCTGGATGCGAGAAACAAGGGACTGATTAATGTAAAGCAGTTGGGAAATCCTGCACCTAGAATGAAGTGGAGTACACAGTTTGAATTTAAATTCAAGGAGTATTTGCTGCCAGCCAAGTCTGCTAGACTCCACTTTAGACTGAGAAATCCTCCAGTGGCTGAAATGCAGAAGCCCCTATTACAGAATCTTAGTGTCATTATAAAATCTTAGTGTCATCCATGAATTTACTGACGGAACACTCAATCCAGATCACTGATAGAGACATAAAATACAACTGGTCCCAATACTGAGCCCTGGGGAATGCCACTAGTGACCTGCTGCCAGCTGGATGTAACTCCATTCACCACCACACTGGGACTGGCCATCCACCCAGTTTTCAACCCAGTGAAGAGTGCACCTGTCCAAGCCATGGGCTGCCAGCTTTTCCAGGAGAATGCTGTGGGAGACAGTATCAAAGGCTTTACTAAAGACCAGATAGACTACATCCACAGCCTTTCCCACATCTACTAGGCAAGTCACCTGGTCATAAAAAAAAAGAGATCAGAATAACCAAGCAAGACCTGCTTTTTCTAAAACTATGCTGGCTGGGCCTGATCCCCTAGTAGTCCCCTGCAGGCAAGGATTATTTAAAAGCCTTATATTGCATTAATTTCTAAGGCCTAGCTCATCAGAATATTCTGTAGCATAGCTAAAGGGGACTCTCCATCTCACTTGCATAAACTACGTATGTCTGCAGAAATAAATACTGAGTGTATGCAAGAAGCAGAGATACAAAATGGAAATAGAAGAGTACTCAGCAATGAGAATACTCTCTTGGAATTCCTGAGTTTTTATGGTATGATCTTCCATCAAAGAGTCAGCAAATAAAAGTCACAAAGGATGTAGACCAGAAGAGTATCACATTGCAAAGTTGTATTGTGCTCGAGGCACATACTAAACTCTTATGCTTTAATATACAGCAGAAGCATTAATTAACACAAACACCGGCAGAGCTGCTCCTCTTTCTTATATCCTGTAACTTATCAATATCCAGAAGCTTCAAAGGGAAACTCTAGGTTTGTGTCTTGCATTTTTTGCTCTGGGATAAATTACAGTTAGTTGCTAGCAGAAAATATTTGTGCCAAGTCGGACAGTGTTGTGAAATAGTAGGAAGTCAACAGGAACACAATTACACTATTGTGATTATATAGAAAGGTTCTGTATAGATAAAATATGGCCTATCTATAGGTGTTTATGTGAAATGCATGTTGCATTTTTGCTCTTTGTTTATAGGACTTTGATTGATTTCAATTAATGCTGGCAACATGAAGACAATTTATTCAGGCTTATGTGGAGTTTCATGTTGGCTCCCAACTTCTTTCTCTCAGAGGATCCTTCTGGACAAAATGTCCAGCACACAGCTGGATAAACACATCATGTGGTGGGTGAGCATTTGGCTCACAGGTCAAGCACAGAGGGTAATAGTGAATGCGGCAACATCAGACTGATGACCTGTCAATAGTGGGGTTCTACAGGGCTCCATCCTGAGCCTTGTACTCTTTAACTGCTTCATAAATGACTTGGACACAGAATTGGAAGGGATATTGAGCAAGTTTGCAGATTACATGAAACTGGGAGGAGCTGTTGACTGCCTCAAAGGCAGGGAGGCCCTGTAGAGACCTCAACAAATTGGAGGACTGGGCAATCACTAACCATATGAAGCTCAACAAGGGAAAGTGCTGGATTCTGCACCTGGAATGGGGCAACCCTGGATGTATGGATAGACTGGGGAATGAGATACTGGAAAGCAGTGCCACAGAAAGTGACCTGGGGGTCCTGGTTGATGGTAAGTTGAATCTGAGTCAGCAGTGCCCAGGCAGCCAGGAGGGCCAACTGTGTCCTGGGGGGCACCAGGCAAAGCATCACCAGCTGGTCAAGGGAGGGGATTGTCCCACTCTGCTCTGCAAGAGGGTGACCTCACCTTGAATATTGTGTGCAGTTTTGGGCACCACAACATAATACACTAGTATTTGTTTGACTTCTGTTAGTATCTTTTATGTGCTGAAATACACTATGATTAACTGTATCCTCTATCTAAGCCATGTTATTTCATCAATAGATTGACAAGTAAAGAATTCAGAAAGTAAAGAATTCATAGCTCACAAGTTGGATTTAAAATTAATGTATGACCTATTCCAGATCAAATTCACTACACAGGTACTAGTTTGAAAAAAACTACCAACCAACAAAAAAACCCTTTAAAAAACAAAACCACAAAAAATGGGGATGTTTTTATATTATATGAATGTATTTCCATCTGCTACTTTTACATGAGTTCAAGGTACCCAAATGCACTAAGAAATTTCACTGAAAAAGTTCAATTTTCTTTGTATTGCTGATAATAACCACCCATAACAACAACATTAATGAGAAAATCAGCAGAAATCAATCTCTAACCTAACTGTTTCTGTACTCCACTGTGACTTCTGTTCTGCTTATTTTTGTCCTTGGGGAACACAGCATCTGGAGATTTCTCCTGAAGATG
This sequence comes from Hafferia zeledoni, assembly GCA_035583235.1. NCBI lineage: Eukaryota > Metazoa > Chordata > Aves > Passeriformes > Thamnophilidae > Hafferia > Hafferia zeledoni. The sequence goes on along the minus strand of JAWWEV010000115.1, from coordinate 85,134,102 downwards.
CTTCTTGTCTAACTCTGTCTCAATGTCCATATCCATCTTTGTGGAACTGTATCATGTGTGTTAATGAAGTCCAGATAGTTTATATTAATAGCCAGAGGGGAATGCCTTGAATGTTTGTTATCATGTCAAAGAAGCTTTTGGATTAGTTTCACATAAATCCATGTGGCTTTAAAACCCATTTCCCCGTGGCCTTCATCCTCTCTTTCAAAATGTATTCTAGTAACCAAAATATAGTTTCTTCTTCTTAAATATAAATATTTTAATTAATTTCCTTGATGAAGTTTGCTAAAGTGTCTATGAGGCATGGATACAGATATTTATTCTATTTCACTAGATCTTTAGAAGCTGGTGATAGGAATCACACCTCTCATGGGTAAATTCTGACTGTAAAGACCAAGATTGTAGGGAATAATTGTGCCACAGCTAAATGTAGTTTCATTTAAGTCCTGCAGAAAGTAATAGGAACCACTATATTTGAGGAAGATTTTATTAGGGTTGACCCAATAAATCTAAGATCATGTGAGCTTTACAAAAGCTGTGTACTAAATCTCACAATATTCTTCTTCCATCTCATAAACTCTAGATAAATATGTACAGATGTAGATAGTATAATTAAAATTAATAATTCTGAGAATCAGAATTAGACACATACCCCTGGAAATCTAATTGATTTTTGAAAGAACTCAAAAATACCTTAAAGCTTTTTTCCCTCTGAGGTTTCTCTAATTATTCTTTCATGTTTGAAAATATTTTGCACTCCCTTATGGCTATATGAAATATTCACTTTATCAGCGATAAAGAGAAATAGCTCTTCTAAAGAACAAACAATGCAGCTGAATGTAAACTATGCATCGTTGGAAGGAAGGGAGAGGTCTCTGCCTGCCTCTGGATCCGAGGGGGTGCAGAGAAGGTAGACAATATGACCTGTCTGGGAGCCCAGACAAAGAGAGAGTTTACTGAGAAAATACAAGAGGTTTTATAAGATCTGGAACTGGATTGGGTGAAAACTCAGGAAAGGGAAACGTCTTAGGTACTCAGGCTAGACAGTAGGAGAAACGACGGGTAACAACTAATAGAAAACCAGGGATTGGGGATAGACGGGGTGGTAACCAATGGAAGTGGGACAGGGGCGGGGCTGGCTGCAGCCCCAGCAATGTTGCTCTGGCCAGGAGGCACAGGAATGTCACACATGGGGCTTCCCAGCCTGGACTGGCAGGGCAGAGAGGGGAGGCAGTCTGGGGGCCCTCTGGTTCTCGTGGTTCCCTGTATGGGGGCAGGCCACCTGGCCCGGGAGGAGACAAACCAGTTAAATGGGGAATAAGTCATCTGGAGAACAAAGAAAGCTCGAGAGATACAAATGGACAGGGTGTGGTGATTGCAACAGCCCAGCAGGGAAGTGGTAACAGAACCAAGGAGGGGATACATAAACTTTGCAACTAAAAAAACCCTATTACAAGTAAAACTATAATTTTAAAACTTCAGCAACAAGTCTCTTAGTATGCATCTTCTCAGGTGCTTCTCCAGTGCTGCTCTCCTTGGGATTCATTTCAGCTTTTTCCTACAGTAAACAGACTCCTATTAGAATAAACTAGTGGAAAATTCCCTAAAACTAAGGGAAATAAAATTCTGCTTCAATCATTTCCAGTGATAGCAATTTTAAATATAACTCAGAATAATAGGTGGTTAAAAGTCCAGAACTTTTTAAGGAAGAGAAGTTAAAGACATAATAACTAAAAGAGAAGAGAACTAAAAGAAATCACAAACACACTGTTGAAGGCACTGGAGCCATTTTCTGAAGCTTACTGTACTATTGAGTTTTTCTTCACTGGAATCTGGAGGTCATTCATTTTTAGGAACAAACAGTAAACCAAAAACAAGCATTGTGTAATGTCAAAAGTTGGGAACATTCTTTTACTTAGTCACCCCTGTATTTCAATCACCCTAAGTAAAATGTTATTAAAAAAAATGCTTCCAGGATTTTTCCTTTGCTTACCTTTTTGTATGTTTTTAATATGTTTTTTATCTAACATGCTACTCTACAAAAGCAAAGAGCTACAAAATAGAATCAACCATCCTTTCAAATGTCATAAAAATATGAATTAGAAAATGTGTGGCTGAATGTCATCAGGGTTAAAAAGCTCATCTTGGGTCAATAAAGAAAGTCTATGAAGGGTTAAAAATTTATTGAGATTTAATTTCCTCTAGTATTTCATCAATAGATCAGACCAACATGAGTTCTGTCCTCAGCTATGTTGGATGTTATCAGAAAAATGACTACCAAAAAAAAAAAAAAAAGATGACAATCCACTGGGTCACTTTTGAAGCCTAAAAGAAACATTCACAGCAACTACATAAAATTACTCTGAACTGGCAAAGGTGTTCAATTTCAGTCAGCATAATTTGAAACTAAAGAAAATTAGGAAAGGCTGTCTATTCAATAGTGCAGTTATGTGCTTCAGATACCCTGCATACCTATAATTTCTCGCCTTATCTAGTTAATATGACATATTATCATCTTTCGCAATGATTTAAACTCCCTCTCCAACATGAAGCTGCAGCATAGAAAATCATTATTGCAGCTGTGTCTCTTGTGCACCCTCTTATGTGAGGTGTGAATTTAGCATATTTCCCTGAGACCTGCTGAAAAACCCATGATAAATTTTCACCTTTCAAGTGTCACAGAGTGTCTTCCTTTAAGATTTACCTTTTCTATATGTGAACTATTTTGACTGAACTACTCGTCAACAGATTGTGCTGGAAAAACATTCACTTTCCATACTGTTGTTGATGCTGGAGCCATGGGCAGTCAAAACCACAGTGGCAATGGGTGCTTGACTTAATATTGTAATGACTCAGGAGCTTTGCTGGAAAGGTGGAGAATTGATGTTCCAGTCATTGTTCTCTTCAGTGTTTCTGGGTTTTATCCAGTGATGATGTGAAGTGAAATGCACAAACAGTTCTGGGCACATGGCCCAGAAGTCAAACTTTTCCAAAAGCAGAATTCTCTAACCACTATGATACAAAGCCAGTCTGTTCTCCTTATGTACTCCTGTCTGTAACATCATCCAGGGTGAGGATTGCTTGCTACACAAAATATTGGGTGATCAATGCATTTCCAGGCCTGTAAGACAGGTCTCCTGCTTTCTGGACAAGTAATTTGTCAGACCAGTGCCTAAAAAATCTTAATTAGATACTGGAATCTTAATTAGATACTGGAATCTGGTCTCCTAACCGTTAAGTGGTTTCATGCTATGAAGCATAGTTTGCTAAGTTGTCAAAGTTCATACAAAAGGTGAGTTTCAGGTACACCTATTTGAGGTTTGGGGGAGTTGCTGACATCACATACTAAAACATAAGAGACTAATGTCTTCGTATGTAAGAATTACACCCCTCATTCATGGCAGGCAGCAGAAGAAATAGTACCACACCTAGGGGCATAACTTGTTTCAGGAATTTCTGTGTATCACTATAACCACCCAATTTCATGTCTTACCAATATTCCCTTGCAAAACCACATGTGCCATTTTCACCAGCTTTTCTTAAAAAAAAAAAAAAAGTTTGTTTGGTTGGAGACATAACACTAAAACCATACTTGAGAAAGCAGCATAACCACTGAAGAAATGAAAATGGATGTTTTTGGAATCAATTCCTGTTTTAGTTTATGTGGCAGCCCGGTAGCAATACCTTTGACTATAAAAGCTGTTACAAACTAGGTTTTACCATATTTCAAAAGCAAATTCATGTGTCACGGTGCATAAAGGTACTGCACAGGTTCATGTCTCTAATGAACTATGTCATCATTCATTACTGTACATCTCTTATGACAAAATCTCATTAAATAGTTATTTGAGATTGTTAGCCAGACTCTTCCTTTAACTACACTTTTCAACCATTTCTCTCATACATCATTTTCCACTTTCACACAGCAAGTCTCTGACCCTAGGAGAATCCATTGTGCCTGTGGTTATGTGGTTGCTGCACCTAAGCAAAAGAAACATATAAAAAGTTTCCTGGATCGATACCAACAATTCTCTTTTGAGAATGCCTGGAAATGGCAATTAGGAATAGGCCAGAAAATAATCTTGCATCATAATAAGTTTGAATTTCACTGTTTCAAATAAAAAAGCCTACTGGAGACCACAACCATGTCCTTCCAGCTATGCTAAAAGAAGGAACGATTAAATGCTCCTTGTTGAGCAAGAAAAGGATTTAATGAAAGCCATGGCCCAAAGCAAACTGAAGGAAAACACAGGAGCCAGAAATCCATTAGTAAAGTTATTTGTATTTGTTTGTCAGAAGGAGCTGACAAGCAGCCAGAACAGGAAGAAACTGAGGACACTTCAAAACAATCAGTGAGCATGTGAACTTGAAAGAAAGACAAAGCAGGAGACATTTCCTGGATAAAGCATGGGGCAGAAAGTTAAACTGAGAAAGCAAAGCAAAGGAATTCTCCTAGGCATCTTATTCTTCATGTGCTCTGGACAACAGAATTTCATGTGCAGAATTTGGTAAATTCTGATATGAAAGAAACAAATAATTTTAATGTAAATTTTTCCCCATATATTGTCTAGTTCCTTTAGCCAAGAAAATGACACTGTAATGTAGTTATTCTGGGGATTTATATTGAATTGTTTCTCCTGATTCCTTAACCTAATGTGATTGTCCAATCTACAGGTAAGTTTCTGACAAGTGTGAAACTCATACATGTGTCCTTGTGTTGTTCCACAGCTGAAGAAAATCTCTGCTCATCTCCTCTGCTTCAGATACCAGAACAGTTTTTAATTATGTAGCAGCATCAACCACATAAATGAAGTGAAAGATTACAAAATGCAACTTGGACAAAGGATAGATAGGTGACAGTAAGGGTTGTTCTGTATATCTGTTAAGAAAGGAAAAGTGGAAATTTTCCACTTCATGTTTTCACTTCAAGAGACTAGAGTCCTTCTTTCTGTTCTTGAATAATATGAACAGCTAGAATCCTCTTCCTGCTCCCATGAAATCCATGAAGTTCTCAGAGAATTCAGTTGTTGAATGTCAAGTTGCCAGTTTCTGACAAGACCCTGAATTTGGAAAACTGCTTTTTAACAAGTTATAAAATGCAGCTGACGATGATGATAATGATGATAATAAGTTAATTTTGGAAAAGGTTATGTGTTTCTTTTAAAAATCAACTCCAGTGTTTGTTCTTTTTAAAGAGTGGCGGCCCATCATACCATTTCTATTTCTTAATTGTTACTATCACAATTATTAAATTGTGGAAGTTAGTTTATGGGCCTGTATGAGTAGGAATACTGTGGTGCAATAAAATGATGGCAGATAAGAAGGTCTGTGGGAGAAAATAAACATTTCGGCTGTTATTTAGGCTGGTAATAATATGCCCATGATATGATAATCACATTTACTATTTCACTGGCAACTAGAAATTCCTGATCAAAGACAAGTCCATACCACAAAAATGTGATTGCTTTCATCTCAGCTGAGATTTTCTTAAGCTGTTTGTGCTTTTCATCCAACAACAAATTAAAATACAACTTGGTTTTAACAATTATAGGCTCCCACAGATCATTCATCTTGGCATGCTGCAAAAATTATCCTTTGAAGGTAAATTAATCAAATTCCCTGCTCAGCAAGCATTCAGGCAATATTTTCTTCCAACTTGTTCTTACTTGTGGTCAGGAGGAAACCCATCAAAGTTAAATTTGAAGATTTATGTGCTGATTACACTTTCAACCAAAGTAGTGAACTTGCCTTTCTTTCTGTATACAAAAGCAACCTTTCTCCATTCAAACTAAAGTATCTGATCAAATCTCAGTTGATACAAATTCTTTTTATACCAACTTCCCTTAAGTTTTGGCCATGAGTTAGAGTTTTTGCTGTTGAGCTCAGTTTGTTGTTGAAGCCAGTGTATTCTATCATTAGATAAAGGTCATTAGCTCAGCTGATTAGAGCATGGTGCTAGTAATGCCAGGGTCATGATTTTGATCCCTGTATGGGCTATTCACTTAAGAGTTAGTCTTGATGATCCTTCTGGGTACCTTCCAACTCTGAATATTCTGTAATTAGTAACATCTGGGAACAGCTCCATACACATTAATTTTAATACAATTTGTTGTTTTGTTGTTTTGTTTTTTTTTATCTCTATCTATCTAATAAAATTCTGTATTATGGTACCAACCAAAACTGAAAAGCACCATCCCTGTTGTTCCACTACTTTTCTTCAGACACCTTTATATGTAACTAAATCATTACTTCTAAGGCAAACATAACAAATCAGTCTCCACATACTGAAAATAGGAAACCAGTTGAATTTGTTCTTTATTGTCTATGATTCAATTTCCTTTGAAGCAAAGGCAAAGACATGTATATCATTGAAAAGTTCAATATCCATTGCTGGAGCCGTCTTCCTCAATGGCAGACTGCTCAAGCGGGATTCAGCTGTGCCATATCAGCATTGAATGCCATTTTAGACCACTAGAAGTGTTGTATCTAGGAATCAGCTCCAGTGCAGAATGGCACAAGCCTCCCCTTTGCCCCTCTGTTGTACATGCTCTATCTCCCTTACAGCAGTACTGGTGGCAAGAAATTTGAGGTAGTTACAACATGTAGAGTTATAACATGACATCTAGTCTGCCTAACCTGAGAACCTAATTTATGCTTTAATCTAGACAGAAAATACCTATATTTCCTATTCAGGCAATAGAGGTAGATAAATAGGTCTCCTGAGGGAAAATACTACTGCTGTATATCTCTGCATAAGCACCTAAGTTACTCTAAACTGTTTATGAAATAAGACTATTTTCTCACTTCAGGACACTGAAGAGTGAGGCAGCAATGCATTTTTAAAAGAAATGTCAGAAATTCAAAACATTTATGAGAAAAGCAGAAGTTGTTGGATTTCTCTCACTTGAGGGAATATCTGCTCCAGTAGTGACCTCAGAGTGTTACAGATCTTAAAAAGGGTAGAATGCATAAAAGGAGAGTTTCTGCTATAGGCATTTGTGCACTAGTTTCCCCAAAAATACATTTTCACAAAGTGTGAGGGAGAAGAGCATGGTCCAATAATAATTTAATTCTCATTTTGACCACATGACTATTAAATTAAGTATTTAAATAACACAGAGACATAAAATGTCTTTCTGTGCATATGTTCTGCATAATGCAGAATTTTAATGTCAGTTTATGTCTGCATGTGATCTTTACTTTTTACCATTTACTTTTTACCATTTATTCAGCATTTCAGCTAGGCACTAAGTGACATGATAGCACATCAGAAAATTCCTTGCACCCTAATTTGTAACTCTGTAGCAATGTGGGGTTTTTTAATCTTAATCTGTTCTATCTCCATCAACTGAGAGAGTAAGTACTCAAAGCAAAACACCCCTATCTGATTAATGCAAGTTACTTTTCCCAGCACGTACTCAAAAATCAGACCTTAATTGAAGAAATAATCACAGAAATTTTTAAACAGACTTCAAAAATCCCATAATGTGTGAAATTTACATTTACCAGAACCTAAATGCCTCAGGACCCAGAGGTCCTGAGCAAAGCACTTGTTATTCTTTGCTGGCCAAAACTCTAAAGCCTCTTTAGTGCAAACAATTTTTAGTTTATTCTTCCACATTTTTAAGTGGGAAACCATAATATTTCTTCTCCCTGTTCTCAAGCCGTACTATATCCAATAAACAGTTCTTTTTTGCTAAAATTTTGCTTAAAATTGAAAAAGAAAATACAAATCCTAATTTTATAGTGAAAAGAAATAAGGCTTGTATTCTAAATACTCTTCCCTCTAATATTATTAAGATGTTTGCTATAGACTAGATGGTCATGAATTTTTTATAATATGATAAATTTCTGCTAGAAAATATCAGTTATCAGAAACTATTGCATTGCTCCATGCATATTGACTCTGATAAAAGCTGGGTATTTCAAGCTTGCAGCACATAACTTAGAAAACATCTTCATTCAGAGATACTTATGCATTTTACAGATCCTATTTGGCATTGTATCACACTGTGACTCACGTTTTTATCTGATAAGACCCATAGGTGCCATCATTACCATTTAACCAGTGGGTAGTTGAGGCAAAGGAAATATCTCCCTTGGGCACAGCACAGGTCTGAATCATGTTCTGACAATGATAATATCTCAGGGATACTGCTGTCCTGTCCTCTGTCTGGACAAATGATAACCATGTTGTCATTTTCCACTGATGGAAATTTACACATGTAGACATCTTTTTGGGCTTATTTTGTGAAGATGTGCTATGCTGCTTGGACAACTTTTCAGTGATCTGAGAGTCTCTTTAGTAAGTACAGGGAGCAAATCCTCTACCTGACTTGCTGCTTCTTGCACTAAGTTTTGAAGAACTTTGATGAACTCATGAATTCTAATAGAGCTTCGAAGACAATACTACCATAAGGAATAAGTAAGCCACAAAAAAAGTGACAGATTAAAAAGCAATCCAGAAATGCTGAGCTTCTGCAGAGCTGGCTCATACCCAAAAATGTATTATTCCCAGTGGCTGAGGTTTTGTTCCAGAAATTCTTGAATTCTACCTTTCTTATATCCTTGAAAGGATGATGGAAATAAGTAAGTTATTAAATATAGTAGTATTTCTGATAAAAAAAAAGTCTAGGCAGATGTTATAATCTGTGGAGTTTACAGAGAAAATAACTAAGGGACAGTAGCACTAACTGCACTAATTAACTGCTGTCACACAAACCATTTTGTGTACTCAACAACAAATGAACTCTCTATTATTTTTTTTTTCTTTTAGTTACTGAGTATAGATTTCATTTGTGTTTGGCAAAAGCTTTTAGGTGTTCAAAATTCACTTTTGACAGTATACTTTATGACAGTGGCCCATTAGAAAAACCTGGTGCTGTCATGTGTTTTTATTTCAAAATGTGTTTTATTTTTGTGGTTATAATTATTCTGCTCCTTAGCTTATAATTTCTGAGAATGGACCCTTGACAATGCTGGGTTTGACTGTAGGACTTTTTCTTGTGGTGGCTGTAGTAAGTACAGCAGGTTGGTATCTTTTCAGATCAAACTGAAGTAAATGTCTTTTTTGGTATTATCTTCTTCACCTGCTGGAACCACAGAATTCTCAGTGACTATATCAATGACTGTATCACAATGCTATGGGTGCTCCAAGACTGTCAGCATCAAATTAATCCATCTCCTTCACTCCAGCCAAGCTGCAGAGATCCCTCTAAGGCATGCCCAGGTATGTGAAGCAAGGCAGGCTGTATGAGATGTGCACTAGATGTCTGCAAGGCAGTCATGAGTCAGAAGACAGAGATCTATTGATATGAGACATACCAAGATGTCTTCCTCTGGCACAGACATTGCCAAAGTTTTAAGAGCCCTTCCCTATTTAGTTGCTGTCTACATATAGCCTGGAATTTTTAAATAGATTTTGGCATGACCCTCAACTGATGAATTCTGAGTTCTTCAATTTGAAGGCAGACAAGTGCAGAAGGCATCAAAAGAGTGGACTCTATAAATAATTCCCTGCCTGATTCCCAATGGAGTGTAAGAAGTGAGAGCTGAAATGCAGTGTCAAGACAGGAAACTGTCAAATTATGGTGTGGCCAAGTTGGTAGCCAAGAGAGATCCAGGAATTTCCCAACAGAGGAATAATTCAGTTTCTCTCTTTTCACATTTGTGTGAATCTTCAAGAATGGGGATAACTACTGCTCTGAATAGAGTGGCTTTGTCAGGGAAACAAGATACACTACTCGTTAATACCATGAAACCATGAAATATTTGATTTGCTGGTAAAAAAGGCAGAGATGGGTCAATACTTAAATAGTTGACATTATTTGAGTGCAATAAATGAATTGCTGATGGAAGTCTTATCAATAATACTTCCTAGTCTGTGCCAGGAAAATTAAATACCATTTAACCCTAAATATCCCTGTACTTTTTCAGTATAAATGACACTGGGTTCCCTCCTTGGTGTCTCCCCAACAACTTTCTGCATATCATGTTCTCACTTTTTTGTCTGCCTCTCCATGCCCAACTCTACTGAAAGGCAGGTCAGGATCTTGGTTGGAAGGGGACTGGAGTGTGGTTCCTTAAGTGTCCCAGCCTGGCAAATCTGGGAATTGTCCAAGTGTAGATTCCCACACCAGCAGTCCTCTTCTGTAGGCAGACATAGTCATGGCTGATAGGGTGCCAATCCCCTCCACAACTGCTCGATCACTTTGACTCACTGACCTTCCCTGGCATGTTTGGCACTGCCCATCTGCAGAAACAATGGCCAGGGCCCCTGAATTGCTCACTGTGACCTGCATAGTGAGCTATGCTACTACATATTCATAATCTTTGTTTCTTCCTAATGTCTTTCTCCAGAAATAAAAGCAATAATGATGGCTCTGTAGTTACTGGGGGAGGCTCCTGCATTTCTATTTTTGAAGAAATAGATCACAAGATTTTTTCTGCACTCTTGTATAACTTCTTTTCATAATTTATTGGAGGAAATAATTAATGCCTCCACAGTCATGGGTCTCACCTGGTGAAAGAATGCAAATATGGAAACTCCTAAGGAGATAAGAAACATTCAGCATAGATTTATCATAAACAATGTCATTATAAATAATTCCTTAGAGTAAGCACACCATCTGCTTTTCTGTGGCCCGCCAACTTTCATAACTCTGATGGGAAAGGCTGCCAAGACAAATCTTGGCAGATCTCACTGATACCTGGTAGGGTGCTAGCCAACACAGTTTGTCAGCTCAATTGAATTTCTGTCTCTGACAGCATAAGTGGCTTAAAGGGTAGACAGGAAGCAGTACATATGATATGTCTGGCTTTAATAAGCTTGTGATAGTGCCTCACATGACATTCTCATAAACAAAAAATGGATATACAGTCTAGAGTGTTTGTTCATGAACTAGAGTCACACCACCACTTAGGGTCATGACTGTCATTAGACTACAAGTTCCAGAAAAATGCAGTTATTTATGCAGGTATTGGGGTTGTACAAAATTATAGGTCTGTAAGTAGTCTCCCACAATCAGAATAAGTTGGCACTTTATTAGACAAAACATAACCACTACAGAGTAGATGAATATGTAGTTGAAAACCTACATTGAAAGGGCAGTTGCCAAAGGCTCCCTATCAAACAAAAAACAATAAGCAAGTGTGGTTCAAAAAAGATTTTAGCTATCTAGGTCACATCATTATACAAAGTACTATAATTTATCATATAAATATAATTAAAATTTCTTGTGTGTTATTATTCTTTATATATTCTTTATACTTTAAAATCTAAATAAAATTATGATAAAATATGGAAAAGTAATTTAAGTGAAAAACAAAAAAGAAGTAGAGAAGGACTGAGTTGCCTTAATATTTTCTCTCATTTGTTAGTCTTGAGGAAACATGTTGACAAACAGCAAACATGCATGATGTCTCTAAATTGTAAAGTGCATATTTATTCCTCATTCTTCTGTATATTTCACTAAATGACCTTAATGCCTTTGACTTTCTAAGTGAAGGAAATAAGTACTCAAATGAGAAGACAGATAGAGATTAGCTTTAATCATTAAAAAATCTACCGTGCCTTCCTAGAGATTATCAGTCTTTTCCATGGTATTCGTAATTCAACTAAGGCATTGTTCACCTGGCGGATGTTTACAAGTCTTATTTCCTCAGGACCCTTCTTTCAGTACTCTTTGATTTCTGCCACAAATGCCCTTTCTTGGGAGCGTGATCTGGCACTGCTTTCTCATCTTCATATCAATTCTCTTCAAGCACAGGTGTTTCCCCAAGTCCCATTCATGCCATCATTCCACTTGTGAGCCATGAGCAAACAGTGAGGAAATTCAGAAAGAGTGCAGAATTTGGACACCTGGCTGTGTGAAACATTTCCACTTATGTAGCAAGCAAGTCACAACGATGCATAGATGAATATACAGCTTGGGTTTTATTCAGTGATAAAAGATGGCTACATTACTGGTATTGTCACATTTCTTATTTCACTAACATCAGAAGGTGAACAGTTACATTCAGAACACTGAGCAAATGAAAGTGATAGTGGTAGAAATTAGGCCTCAGTTTTGAGTGCTCTGTAGAAAAAATACTCCATTTCTCTGTCCTGTGATGTCCTTTTAATGGTTCCAGAAAAACTTTAGCTCAGGAGCACATCTTATTAGGAGCGACTTAGGAAAGGATTGTGTTCATCCAGTACCTATCAGAGAAATCAATGTACTGGAAAAGATAAAGAATAGATAATCTGATAGGTCATTGTACTTTCTGCTTTCAATCATACATTTCTTCACTATATTATTTGGCAGTCTGTTTGTATTACAAGGCAAAACCATAAATCATCCCAAATGTCTCACAGAAATACTGTTATTTTCTGGAAATAAAACCCTTCACAAATCAAATCCAATTTAAGTAATTTTTTTAATGATAAGGAAAAAATATGAGTATGCTTTATACAAGCTCAGGCATCCTGCTTTGAAAAGTATATCCAGGGACGTAAATTTTAAAGCTTCCCTGCTTTATGAATATAGCTCTATAAACCAGTGACATGGTTGGCATGTCAGAAAAAGGTAAAAAGTTACAAGTGGAAGCATAAAAACTAACGAGAGCCTATAGAGTTCATTAAAAGTCAGTCCTGTCTTTATACACAGGATCAAATATTTGGGGTTTTTGTTTGTTTTATTGAATGAGCAAATGCATTTCTTATAACCATAACAATTATTTTTAACATGCTTCAAAGTACCAAGCATTTCCACATATGAGTTCATACTAAATAACGATGAGGCACAAAATAAAGCTGTATCTGTTTTTCCTTCATATGTTTCCTCTGTTTCCTCAGGCCTGTCCCTCCTGTTTTAGCTACCAGACCTCAGGGGGAGGGAAGTAATCCTTGGCAACTAGTATCTAGATCAGATTCTTGATTTCATATTCTGGGCTTGTCAGCTCAAGAGTCTGGACTGGTTTCTTACAGGAAAACAAGGTCTCACAGGACCCTCTTTAGCATATATTCTAATGTCAAAGAGGTTACCATCTCTGTCTAGAAATAATTCATTCAAGTCACAGCATTCATTCTAACCTTTCTGTTTGGCTGTGGTATAAGTGGCAAAAAAAGCATGAAAAAGTCTATTTAAGCAAAACTGAACATCAATAATGAGCTTCTGGGGAAGGGGGGATTGGGGGTGGGGGGGGGGAGTAGGAAAACAACCAAAGTCAACAAATTTGAGTTCCAAAAATAGAAAGAGCAAAGCAAACATACATTAAAGGCTTAGCATGGTACAGATATCCCCATGATGAAGAAAGGACCCAGATGTAGAAGATGAAAGAACAGGTAGATTTCTCTGATAGGTAGGTTGGTTGTTTTTATTAAAAAAAGGTGGTTATCTGTGAAAGAGAACACGTCTTTGCCACTATTCTAAATATTTCCCCAGGAATACTTCCACCATTTTAACTGATCATTTAAGACACATGCGTAGATAACACTTGGCATATCCCATCAACCTGCCTGGGAAATGATACATAGCTGGCTAGTTTAGGCAGAGCTGCATGACTTGAAAGGACTGCAAGGTAAGATTAAGGGCAATGCAGTTATGCTTCTACTTTTTCCTCTTGCCCATACTAAATTTTAGACAGCTCTGAAAGTTCTGAAACACTTGCTAAGTGTTGTCAAACTCAACTGTTATTTTCTGGAGGTTCTGCATCCAGATATGATTTACATCACAGAGCTGGTGATTGACAATGTCCCTGCTCATTGTAGGAGGGTGGACTAGATAAATTTTAAAGATGCCTTCCAACCCAAACTATTCTATGTTCCTCCAGGTTTACACCAGTATTTGTACAAATAAGAGGAGATAACCACAGTGGAAAATTATGCTCCAGAGAGTGAAAACTTTCAGAGCAACCAAGCATGTTTTAAGAAAAAGCCATTTTGAACAATGCTTGTGCTGCTCGTCCTGCCTTCCCAATATCACAGTATTATTTGTCTCAGTATGAGAGATAGGAAAGTGAGATTTTTGGAACACTTTGCTATACAGGTGGTCATGCACATGCCCTTCTTTCCACTGAGTGAATTCCTCATAGAATCACAGAATAGCCTGGGTTGGAAGGGACCTTAAAGAACATCTAATTCCAACCCCAGTGCCATGGGCAGGGACACCTTTCACTAGACCAGATTTCCCAAAGTCTAATCCAAAAAGGCCTTGAACACTGCCAGGGATGGGGTGTCCACAACTTCTCTGAGCAATCTGTTCCAGTGCCTCACCACTCTACCCATATAGAATTTTTCCTAATATATAATCTAAACCTACCCACTTTCAGTGAGGCTGACATGTCAGTTGTTGCCAGGGTCCTTATTTCTAGCCGCTTTAAAGATGAATAAAATATTTCCCTTTTTCCAGTCACCTGGGACTTCACCTAACTGCCATGACTTCTGAAATATCACAAAACATGGCTTGGCAACTACATCAAACAATTCCTTCAGGACTCCAGGGTGCATCTCATTGGGTCCCATAGACTTATGGATATTCAGAAGCCTCAGATGGTCGCAAACCTGAACTTTACTTACAGTGACTTTGCTCTGCTGGTCTCCATAATGATGTACATCCACTCGAGACATGTGCTGCTGGTGACAGAAATCAGTCAATAACTGTTCCTTGTTTGGTTGGGATTGTTTATTTGAGAAGAAAGAAAGAGGAATTCGGCACCTGTTTGAACAAGATGCAGCATGGGGACCAGGGGATCAAAAAAGAAAAATGATTCAGGGTAACTTAGTTATTGCTGCTGGCACTAAAATAAAAATTTATCTTCTAAATACATTTCCAGAACAGCAAGCACGAGTTGGCAATATGACTCATATTCATAGAAATTAGATATTATTTCCTGCTTTCCAGTCTAAAAGTATCCCCCTCCAAGTTTTCAAAAAGCAACATGAGGGGAATCCACAAATTCCACGAGCTAGTGCTTCCAATCCCAGCCCCTTCAGTGGCCATGCACATGAAACTAACCTACCTAGAAACTGGGTACACAATGTTCTCTCAGAAAAAGCTGTGCATGGCCAAAGGCAGAGAAGAAAATTACGCAGAAAAAAAATCAAGTGAAAGCAAGAAGTTAAAAAAAGAAATAAATGTGTAAATACAAGTTAACTCTAGAGCAGAAGAACGTGCTTGAGACTGGCAACAACAAAATACATTTGGTCTGTGTTGTACAAAAAGGACGGTTTTCAGACACGTATGAAGGTTTTCAGACATGTATATTCATCCAAGATTTCCTACACACAGTGTGAATATTTACACTCTTTTTTTTTCTATTGCTTTTCCTTTCTGATGGGTAGTTCAGTTTTTTTGGACCATCAAGTTACAGAAGCAAGGATAGTAGTGAATGACTCATACAAGACATTTCTAACCTATTAGTCATATATCTGTTACGGGAATAAGTATTGATTCTGTGCCTGCCTAAATGAAAGATGTGTCCGATGGCTTATGAGGGAAGGTATGTGATATTTCTCCAGTAAATGTATGTGTTTTTGCAGACAGAGGTTTCCAGACTGTGCTGTATGTACTTTTAGTGGTGTTGGAATGGTTTCAGACCAGTTATGCACAAGATGATTCCCAAACCAATTAAATTCAGGAATCCTACTTTAGGTGGAATCACTACAACTTGCTTGTGGCAGCCAGGGAAGCAGGTCTAGCTCTGTCTGTACTGAGCCTGTCTGCCCATGGGAACATGTTAACACCAGAATTTAACAACTGATCATCAGTAGTTTCCTGTGTGGAGGCAGGTATGAAGGTCACTGAGCGATTGGCTGTCTAGGTCACTGATGGGTGGCATTTGCCTGTGTGGAGATACTTCTACGATAATTCAAGGGCAAGGTGAGAGGAAAATGTGGATAATTCTGGTTTAGGGAAGTGGATGTGAGATACAGCAGCGAAGTCAAGCATACTAAGGGACAGCAGGGGAAGATCCCAAAAGAATGAAAGAGGCTGAAAACACCCCACTACTGTGTGTGCACATGACCTGGCAGAGAGTTACAAGCTATATCTGTGTAGGAGGTATTTGAGCGAATAAGTTCTGAGGCTCTGACCCCAATTAAGTCTTTTCCATTTACTTCAAAGAGACCAGGCACACGTTGGTAATTATGCAAAGGCTGAATTTTTATCCTGGATCAGGACCCAGAGTGCTGAATTGTTCATTTGTGTATGGGAATCGAGTTACTCTGCATACTCTGAGTTGGGTAAGTCTGTATTTTTTCTTTGGAAAACAGTTCCTGTATTTGTAGTTATATTAAGAACAAAATGTGTGCTTTCAAAGATAGAAAATCAACAGCAATATTTAAGCACAAGTTTACACAACGACTATCTTTGTGTGCTTCCTTTTAATAGTTAAGAAAAAAATGGCAGATGCTGGCTTTAACTCTGTAAGGTAAACCTGGGGCCATAGTAAAGTTTTTAAAAAATATCTCTGTCACTAATTTAAAGTTTTCACTTGTTTTAGCATTTGTCTCTCCTAGGTACCTTTGATGTGCCATTGTTTCTTGTTCCAGCTGCTTACAGGATCCTCTGCACTTATATTAAGAAAACTATCTTCAGACATGTCAGGCAACTTCTATTGCAGGGAACATGAATACTTACACTCCACTAGACTCGAGAGACAGACCACTATGTAGCACAAACAAAACTTTCATGATGGTTTGAGAGCCATCTCTAAGCACAGTCTACATGGCAAGCAGTGTCAGGCTTTGCATCCCCAGCAAATTCACACAGATGAATTCTCTCATGAAGAGCAGTTATTTACACCACTAAACAAAGTGAGAAAGCAGCCTGCAGTTGAGCCAGGGGATGAAATCTTGCACTCTTCTTTCCTTGGAAGAAAAAAGAAGAGTAGAGCAAACTCTGAGGGAGGAAAAAAGGACTAGAATAGATTACATGAATCATTGAGTCCATCCCCTGTCCACAACCAGGTAACATACTGCTCAATCAAAGAACTCTACTCTTTCCCACACTGCAAAGCCCTCAGAGTATTTTGCAATATCTTATAATAATTTCCAGACCTTTACTACAAAAAGAGCTGTAGAAAATATTCTTGGCATCTTCCCACATTAGAAATGTTGTGCTTTCAATAAAAATGCAAAGATCATTCCTAATCAGACCTAGGAAAAATTCTTTCCGAAACCTATCATGATGATCAATCTAACTTTAATTACAAGAGCAAGAGACAACAGACAGGCATGAGAGAAATGTCTTCAGCCCTACTTTGTCCCAGATCAGTGTGAAGGGATGAGGGGCAAGAGAGAAAAAAGAAATCTGTCCTTCTACCCACCAAGTGTTGGTGGGAGGTGAGAAAGAGATGGTTTTTGCCTCTCTGCTATTCATTATGAAGGGGGGAAAAGCCTTATGTGCCCCAATAATGTCATTTCCTACAGTTTCCAGGAGTACTTCTCCCTGCTGTTTTTTCAGTCTCATGCAGTTCTTGATAAGTTCTAATCTTCCTGACAATCTCGTGTATTGCCCTAGATTTATCTCTGCAGCAATGCTTCACAGTGACAATGAGCTTCACAATGACCTTTCAGCTATGGAGCCATCAGTGCCGGGTTCAGGCAGCCAACCTCAGAGCTGCTCTGGAAGCCTAAAAAATGATTAAAAGCGGTCCCCAACCCACTAGATGGCACTGTGTATGACTGTATCAGCCCTCATGAACCCAGGCAGAGTTTCGCCTGAGCCCGGCAGCTTCAATCTCAGCTGCGTGGCTCTGATTCCCAGCACAAATCAATCTGTCTGGAATATCACCCGGCTGTTCTGCCTGTTCAGCAACTTTCGGGTTCCCTCAGTCACACCAAATAAGGTTCTTTTCGATAATTAACAGGTTTTTAGTTGTTTCCCCTCAAGAAGATCCATGATTATACTTTTCCAGTTCCTGGATTTTCCCCAAAACATTCCAGAGGTTTCAAGAAATATTTAGAAAGTCAGTAAGTCTGACTGTCTTGTCTGGCTGGTTTGTAATGTGTATGTGAGTTGAAGGGTACAAACTTCAAGAAAGCCTTCCAGAAATGCTGCAGATTACAGGAATTTCGTTGTGACCCTAACTTTCCGTTCTGGTTGCACCAGTTTTGTTCTACAGGCTAAGTCTGGATCTCAAAAAATCTGTTGGGGAAGGAGGATTTCCACTGGGATCACGTAGACGTGGATAGCGGCCTCTGTCAGGTTTCCAAACCCTAGAAATGAGTGTGCTGATATTTGGTAAAGCTTTCTCCCTTTTTTGATCAAGGTTTCTACCCTTACTATGAGCAGTGTTTGATGGGTTATATGCACAGTGAAAATTGATGAGACTGTTGGGAAAACCAATGGGACTGCTATTTTCAGTTTGGAGACCAACACTTTTGCCAAGAGCATTTTTCTAATGGAAATGGGAGTTAAAATCTTCTTTTATTTCTGTATCTGCTTCTGTACACTATTTTCTCGTAACCTTCTGTCTCTGGCTTTTAAAAGTTTCTCTCCTGTTGCAGATTCAGCAGCATCTTGAGTAGGGTTTTAAGACTTTTTTTTTCTTAGTCTTTGGAACCATCTCTTGTGTCTCCCAAGTAAAAGCACTATTTGAAACAACTCCTCTTCATTCTCTCACATCACTATTTACTCTAATACAGCACATTAGACATTTTCCAATTATGCAATTCAAGATTCAACTACAAATTAATCTATAAACCATGCACAAGTTGTGCAAGTTGAACAAATATCAACAATTCCTGGGTTGTGCACTTATTATAGAATCATATAATAGTTTGGGTTGAAGGGGACTCTTAAAAGTAGTCCAATCCCACTGCAATGAGAAGGGACAACTTCAATTAGATCAAGTTGCACAGAGAACCATTCAACTTTATCTTGGATGTTTCCAGGGATGAGGCACCTCTTTGGGGAACCTTTTCCAATGTTTCACCACCCTCATAATAAAAATCTTCCTTGTATCTGGTCTAAAACGTCCTTCTTTAAGTTTAAAACAATCACCCCTGTCCTGTTGCAACAGGCCTTGACAAAAAGTCTATCCCCATCTCTTTTATAAACCCACTTTAGATACTGAAAGGCATCAATAAGGTTTCCCTGGAACATCCTCCTCTCTGGGCTGAACAACTCCAGCTCTCTCAGCATTTAAAGCAGTTTCTCAGAGAAAGCTTCCATGAACAGGTAGTGCAGGTCAGAAAGCACTGTGAGGAAGTGCAAATATGCTCATCAAGCCCTAAGTTGTTAGTTACTGACTCTCCTCTGAAGGGTACGGCCTCCAGACAGGACAGACACAGTAAGTGACTCTATGAAGGTTCTTGGACCTCTCTCATGTGGATGCCATGGCCCACAGAAGCAGGAGATAACCCAGATATCCCTCCAGAGGGATCCCTCTGCTTATCAAGGACTTTTCTGAAGATATCCCTATAAGATGCAAATAGCAGAACAAGAAGTAAGAAACAACTGTGTAAGACTGGGAACAGAGTGCCCAAGTCAGAGGTAAAACCCTTAACAGGGACAAAAAAAAAAAAAAAAAAAAAAAAAACGAGAGAGAGAGAGAGAGAGAGAGAGAGAGAGAGAGAGAGAGAGAGAGAAATGTTCTAAAGCCTCTTTACTTGGTTTCTTTGATAGCTGACTGTCTCCAGGTTTGCCTGGAGCAATCCAAGTATCATGAGAAACTCCAGAAATTTAGAGGCATATCTGAGCACAGATTTTAGTGTTGTGGCTGGTTCAGTACAGAACTATGTCACAGTTTTACAGGTTATTAAAATCGGCATTTATAATTGCAGGATAAAATAAATAAATAAATTTTAAAATTAGGAAAAAAATCCACTACACACCAAAAAGCAAGTCAAGTTTCCAAATGAAGAATGGTTTGCTGTAGGTGGTTTTCTGAAGTAGGCTCAGACCTGGGCATGATGAGGTTTCACTCATCATGTGTGATGAGGTTTTGAGCTGTATTCCCTGTAGGAACTCGAGATACAATTCTTGAGACAATTTTATCTCATCATGTAGCTTAAAGTTTTAAAAGTTTTATAGCTTTAACTTGCACAAACTTGTAATGAAGTCCAGTGAGCAGTAAACAATAATATATTCTGGATTTTACCTGTCCCATAGGCTGGGATTTACTGTACTGGTGCAGAAGCCAAAACTTGATCCTCATATCTTCCACTACACCCATGTGACAATTTTTTTCCCAATTTTGAACCTATTCTTTTCAAAGATGATGGGCACATTTTTCTTCTGTATTTTTCTCTACACCAGAAACAAGTAATTTTTATTGCAATGTTTATTGGCCTTTGCAACTGACGGATAATTCCTGGCATCTCTGAACATAATTTTTGAGAACTCTACATCAGAAAAAGGGCCAAAAGAGCTTGTCTCAGCACTCCTTTAGATCATGAACTTGTGTCTTCCTGCAAAGTTGTACGGTCTGGTTCATAAACTTGTTTAATAAGCTTGTTTGCTACTTATGAAAAAAAGGTATTTTGAAAAAGAAAAAGAAAAAGGAACTAAAAATATAAAAAAAAATTGGCAGAATAGTCACTAGATCTTTAAAGAAGACTTTTCAGATGCTGACAGCTGTGGAAGAATAGATTTTCCTCAAAGACAGAAAAGCTAAACAAATATTGTAAATATAGAAGCTGTGAAACATCAATGATAGTTTTCCCTAAGATAGCTAAGTGCATGCCTGTGTGTTCATGTTTTATTCTGTGTTTTTTGCCACTATCAATGACTCATATTTTAACAGTGGAGAGAATAATATGTATTCACTTCCCTTGTAAGTTCTTGTTTCGTCCTTAAGGAAATAATAAACGTGTGCATGCGATATTACCAGAAAAGCTGGCAAATGCAAATCAAACAGGTTTTTGATGATGAGCCTGCAAGAATCCTCCCTGAGCTCAACATGTGCATGGAGGTTTTATAAGCAATTAAACTCTATCCCTGAAAATCCTCTCTTCAAAGCCTTTTCGATCACCTGTAGAGTTCTATGGTCGACTGCAAATAAAGAGAGCATAGAACCTGCTAGGGAAAGCTCAAACAAGGAAAAGAAACATGAAACAAATAAGATCAACTACGCTTAACCTTTTCTCTGCTAGTGTTGCTTTTTATCCTGTATTGATGCTGCTTTAAACAGATGCTGCATTTGAAGCTTACTGTCAGGATTATGAGGCAGCACAAAAGGTGCTTTGTCACTTCCCATGCTGCAGAAGAGAAGCTGAACTTTAAGGAATATGACAAGTGAAAAAAATATTCTACAATAGAACAAGATGTCCACTGGATTTTTTTTTTTTTAAACTAAAATATTTAGGCAGTGGCTTTAAGTAGTATAAGACATGAGCCATGCTTTTGTGTATGCTGTATCCTAACACGTCATATCCATCACTACCCTCTTCCAGCTTTGGCTCATGGCAGTACAGACATCCCCAAGCTTTCTCTGCTCTTTTCTGTGTGACTTTTCAGCAGCAGACTATTGCCCTCTGTGCTCTTCCCCTAGAAAGGTTCAGTGACTTTACTTGCTGTCAGTAAGAGAACTACTGAGTTTCAGCCTCCTGTTGCCATTGCCTGGTACAGTGCCTGTTCTGTAAAACATGACAGTGAATGTCTGTTCCACATTAACATTGTTGCTGTAATCAGTGTTGTAGTTTGGAATTATTATGTAAATTCTCTCCCCTGCCACTCTTAACGACCCTAGCCAACCGTTAACAAAGA
>JAWWEV010000115.1:85018938-85112310 GCA_035583235.1 Hafferia zeledoni | reverse complement strand
ATATAGATATAGCAGTTAAGAACAGTTACCCTTCTTGTATTAAAGTTCCTTTTCTTAAATTTGATAAAGAGTGGCGTAATTATTCGAAGAAGAAGTCCCCTCCCCCTCTTGTGAGTAAACATCTTAGTCCTTTCCCCTCAAACCAAAACATCAGTCTTGCTGGCCTTTGAACTGGTAGAGACAGGACACTGGGAAGCTGCTTTTGCCCATTTGCCATTGTATGCCTGGACATGAGGTCATAGAGAAAGCATGTGGAAAGGCCACAGTGTGCAGGGAAGGAGGGTTTTGCATCCTCACTTGTCCCTGCTCAGGCACAGAGCCCAAAGCATGGGCTGACCTGTTGACCTTTAAATTCAGACTGTCCTCAGTTAAACCTGTCAAGACACTGCCAGTCTAGCTATTCTTTTCTTTACTGCTAATTCAACAGATCAAGTGAGAAAAATCAGATGCAGCTTGTCTGCACTGTTATTTGTCCATGGCTATAAATCACAAGCGGCTGCAAGTTGCATCTGTCAGTGTGTAAACCTGCCTTCAGCTGGTGTTCGTCACAGAAATGTGCATTGTTTGAATAGTTATGTATATCACAATTACCGTTCAACATTCACTGAAGCAAAGATGCTGCTCACGATACAGACTTGACAGCAGCCATTATGTTCCTGGCCTCTAGAGAGACCCCAGGGTTGTCAGTCTCTTCTGAACAGCTGCTCACTGCAGTTTCTCTTCAGGTGTACCAGGAGAAGGTGCTTGCAGAGATTTTTGGAGCCATGCTATGCGTGTCCTGTTCTGACCACAAGCAAATCTAGCACATGTTTTTCATAGCACCATTAGCCTGCTACTTCTTTCATTCCTGTGGAGCACAGCACTCTGAGAGCACTGAAAGCAACTGCTGCTGAACCAGTAGGAGAATACATCACTGCTGAGCCAGCTGCCTGGAAATGTTAATGCTGCTCTGTGGTTTCTTCAGGACTCTGGGCCAGCATTTACCTCATGTATCTTTCCTTTGCTGCCCTATCCCAGTCTGTGCTTTATTCTCAGTGCAATCTATTTTCCATGAGTGACAAGTCTGGGGGTCCTCAAAAGTACTTAAACAAAAGTAGGATGTAAAATGAAATATACAGAGTATATAGGAAGGAAGGAAGGAGGGAAAGAAAATAAAAATACACCCACTGTTGACATGAGAAATCGTGGCCTCAGGGATGGAGAACAGGCACAGAGTCTGGGAGGGAAGCACAGCAGGGCCAACAAGGAGGACGGGGCGGGGGGTGAAGAGATGAAGATTACAATTCCAGCTGAAGCTGATGAGGCTGCAGAGGAACAGAAGCTGAATTTACAAAATCCACAGAAGCAAAAATAGCCATTTTTTTTTTCCAAAAAGACACTGTTACCATCCCTGTTTCACAAGTGGAGAAACAAAATGTTTAAGTGATTTGCTTTCAGCAAGTTTGGATTCCAGGTTCCTCCAGCCTCAGGCAAGAGGTTTCTGTTACATGTATTACCTTCAGGTGACTGGGAAAACATTGATTAAAGTGACTTTAACTGGGCAAGACTCAAAATTCAGATACCACATTGAGGCAGGGAGAAAGTCTTTTTGGATCAAATCTGGGCTCTGATCTTCACCTTGGGGTTTTTTTTCCTTCCTTAAAAAAAAAAAAAAATTTTAAAAAAGCAGTGCTAAAAATGTACAAAAGGAAGCAGGAGACTTGTTTACATTATTTCTCTTTATGTATGTTGGGTTTGGCCTGGTGTTATGAGGCCCATCCTGTGAATCAGTGGAAGGGTCAATAAATCTAGAGCTCACTGAGATTACATGCACATTACCTCTGCTCTGTGATTTGTGATTGCTGTACTCACTAGTTACCATGTCCATCAGCGTGTACCATGCCTTCAGCAATGAAAAGCACTGAGGCCAGCTCTCAGCCTGTCAGCCTGATTCTCCTGTTTGGTCAGATTGTCTGCAATGCTTTGCACATCACATCACATGTGCCTCCATGGGACACAGCCCCACTGCCTGTTCCCTTGTGTCAACACGTGTGTTGGGAATAAACTTCCAGTCCATAATCCAACACAGCAAGTAGATGTGGATAATTAGCTGACTAACTTTTTCCATTTCTGATTTTCCAGAGTCTGTGTTGGGTACTGCACAGGCTCCTGTCTCCCTTTCCCCCACCTCTGAAACAGCAGAGAATAATCTTGGGCAAATAGACAGGTAACAATAGAAATGTGACAAAGAAGAAAAGAAAGATGCTACCTACAGTCTGAAGAAAGCACCATCTCACTGGCTTTTCAGTATATGCTCATGCCTTTGTGCTACTGTAATGTACCTTGAAAATGGACCTTAATTTCATAATGATATATGGCAATAGTCCTTTCCTGACAAGCAATCATGACTATGCTTGGTAAACATCTATTTGAAAATGGAAAAGATAAATAGTCCTTAAAAGTAATTAAGTCTCAAGGGGTTTTCTCTTCCTACTCTAACTCTATAAGAGAATCAGTTTCAAAATACACCTTAAATATTTCAACTGCAAATTAGCAAGGGTGTTTCTCAGTGAGGGCTGAGGATTCAGAATATAGGCATATTGATTACATCCTCCTTTAGCTTTCCACAGTAGGTTTCCAAGGAGGTAGCTAACTAGAACTGAATAGACAACCACATTTTTGCTGAATAGCTAGAAAGCAAAGGAAACATATTATGTGGTTTTTCAAGTTTTGAAAATTGTGGAAAAGAGATGTAATGTTTCTGCTGAAAAATGCCATCATAATTATCTATGTGTTCTTTTTATTTTTTTCCAAGAATTTTCAACAGCGAATGTCTTTCTTGGAACCTTCATAAATAACTAAGTTACAGGCAGCATCACTGTCATGAAATGCATTTATAAACAAGCTTACTACTACACAGCTGCTCTGAACACTGTGTATGTTACATGTAAATAATTAATTTTCCACCTCTGACAGGTGGACTTATAAAAATAATTTTAAAAAATAATGTTGGTTTGAGAGTCTTTTTGGTTTGGGTTTGGGGTGGGGGTTTTTTTGTTTGTTTGTTGTTGTTGTTGTTGTTGTTTGGTTTGGTTTGTTTGGTTTGGGTTTTTTGAGACAATCACACTAAAGCATTTCACAGACACCTTTGGGCTTGCACCACATAAGACACCATATGTGTGCACTTTTCAGAATTACTTCCAGACACAGAAAGGAACAGATTTGAAGTGGTCATTGCTCTGGGAGTTTGATCTGCAGCAAAGGCACCTCACTTTTATTATCCTTTACTTTCCACTGATCGTACATCAGTTCCCTTTACATCTTCTCTTTTCTAACACCTGCCCACTCACATCAGAACTGATTCTCATTGGTAATTACACTCATCTTCAGATTCCCTTCAAGACCAGAACAACATTTGCATTACTTTTGCCTTTCAGTTCACTGCCTGTTTTGGATAAAGCTGAGTATGGAAGCATTAAAATACCAATGGAAAACTTGCTGTCACAATGAATTTGATCCAAAATGCTTTGAAGCAATTCATAAACCGTAGTTCCCAATTATTGCTTTTGGGCTTTGGAACCACCCATGACTTTCTACTCCAGCAAGAAGCATAAGTATTAAAAAGCTTTCAAAAGGTTTATTTGATGGGATTACCAGTTTGATTTTCTCAGTAATGCTGTCTGAAGATTCATATAAGCATGTCACCACTTGAAGGCTCTCTCTAACACCTCAGGCTGAGATTAAAGTTCCTCTACAGTGACAGTATTCAAAGCTTCACAACCAGCGGATAATTTCAGCCTTACAATTGAGCTGCTCTTTCGGTTATCACAGCTGAGAAAGGATACACTTTCTTGATTCTAGTACCACAGTCATCTGCTGCTTTTGAAAACACAGTCTTCATTATTGGAATGAATTCTGGTATAGTATTAGTGGAAAAGTTTTGACATCAGTTTGTGCTGCAACAAGGGTTCTGGGGTAATTGCTCATATGCTATTGCCATCTGCTCTTTCTAAAACTCTGTCTCTTCCCAGTAGTCACATTATTTATATTTGAAAGATATCATGTTAAGGGAGGTCTAAAGTACCAATCTCTTCACCCTTGTGACCAGTGATAGGACTCGAGGAAATGGCATTCAGCTGAGTCAAGGGAGGTTTAGGCTGGATATCAGGAACAATTTTTTTCATGCGGTGGATGGTTGAGCACTGGAACAGGCTCCCCAGGGAAATGGTCACAGCATTAAGCCTGTCTGAGTTCAAGAATATTATTCAAGGATAATTCTTTCAGGAACAGGATGTGACTCTTGGGATGCCCTGCATGGGGCCATAAGTTGTACTCCATAATCCTGATGTGTCGCTTCCAACTCAGCATATTCTATGATCCTATGATAAAGAAATTCTTCTTCCAGTTCTAGCTGAACACCATACTTAGACTTTCTGCTTTTATCTTCCTTCTTTGGGAAGCTCTTTTCTCTGAGAATAAACAGAGTAACCAGAGCCATTTATGGGGCAGAGCAAGAAGGCAGGAATGCTTGGAAGTCTTCTGAGCAATACCAAATCTATGCATTCTGTAGATTCCCCTAGTAGATTCCCCAGCCAGTTGCTGCCATCACCTGGGACTTTGAATAAGTCAGAATGCAAAATAAAACTGAGTTTGTTTGAAAAGATTACTTGGATTTTCTATATTTCCTACTTTTGTCTTGAAAGAAATATGACAACTGTCCTGAAGAATGTGTCAGCCTGAGAAAGACATCCAATTCTGCTTTTGCACTTGGGACATTGCCCTTGATGCATGCATGTATACACAAAGTGAGGCAAGCCTCCTGTCTCTGCACAGATACAAACAGACACATAAGGGCTATCCAGTTCTACAAGGCGGTCTGCTGTTGAAATAGCTGCTCCCATCCTCTCCAAAAGAAAGGGGAGAATAGGATGGGAGAACCCTACAGTCTAGAACCAGCCAAGGGCTACTGAGTGGAATACCATCTGCGGTTAACATCTAGTCTTTAAAATTTTACTTTAGTGTCAATGATTAAAAATTATGCCTATAAATTATCATACAACACTCTAACATAAGCAGCACATGTTATTAGAAATCATACATTCACATAAAAAGTAGATTTTATTTTATGTCCTGGGGGATTCACCAGATTGTAAAAATAAGCATGAAAGTTTCCAAAATATTTTAAATGGTAGGATGCTTTTATCAGTCTACTGCTTTGAGTAACAATTGAAGAAAAAAATTCTCTAAATTAGTTGCACTAGTCTTGTCCTTTGATAATGCAGAAAAAGTTTAAAGCTACATAATTAGCAATTCTATCTTAGAAATTAATAGATACAGAGGAACAACTAAGTTGTATTTGACTATCTTTGCCACCTTCCTGTAACCACTCATATATCTCCATCACTCAGTGAATGCAATGAGGAAAGGATGTATTTTTATGTCTCCAAGCTATCATGGGTCCCTTGGTAAGACACAGGTTAAGTTTAGCATCACAGGCACTACTTTAATTTTTCCCATGATAGAAACATTTTTTCCTGTGAAACATTATTCTTAGCATTCTCAGTATTTCTTTCTTTGGATTCAATAAAAGAAACTGAATAATCAGCAGCACTAATCAAGACACTGTATAATCACATAGAGTTTATTCCCCTCAGTGGCATTGCAAATTTGCTTGTTGAGTAATTTCTTTCCTTGAAATTACTTTAGAAAATCTTTACTTGTTCTTTTAACCAATACCACAGAAAATAAATGCCATCCAACCCAATCATTGCCTCAACAAAATAGAGCAAACAAATTGTTTTTCACTAATAACACTGGTGAGTGATACATCAAAGAAGCAGAATTTACATCCCTGCCTTGTCTTGATTAGAGTGTTCAACTTTAATTCAGCATGCCACTATTTCCTGCTGGCTGTTCCTCTTCACGGGTAACAAACACTACTTAGGAGCTGTTGATAGTGAAACATATGGGCCCAATTAAATCTATAATGACATTTACTTATTTGAAGTTTCAGCCCTGATGTGGTCTCTGATTCATTCACTAAAAGGTTTCTATTTTATGAAGGATTTTTTTTGTTTGTGGTCGAACCCTGAAGTGCAGAACTGAAGGAGCATTAAGGGGACAAATTAGGCAATGAACTTGCCCTTGATGGAGAGTCCCATTTTGCATTTCAGGCACTTAAACAACTATGATCACACTAGTTATGAAGCTGTGACCTGTTCCATTCAGTCTTGAACATTTGTTAAATACTATTTGTATAATATTTTATATTAAATGT
The DNA here is from genome assembly GCA_035583235.1 of Hafferia zeledoni. NCBI lineage: Eukaryota > Metazoa > Chordata > Aves > Passeriformes > Thamnophilidae > Hafferia > Hafferia zeledoni. The sequence continues at coordinate 85,106,054 of JAWWEV010000115.1, read as the reverse complement.
GCATCTACAGAGAAAATGTGCAATACTGACAAAAGCTACACCAATCAAAACACCCAAAAAGATAAACAAAACAGAAAGGTACTAAAAAAATTTGGTCTTTATTACTTTCACATTTCAATTGGTTATCCTTTTATCTTTGAGGCAGACTGCAGTTCCAGTATAGTTGGCTGAGACAGAGTTAGTTTTCATCATAGTATCTTTTGTGGAGCTGGTCTGGATTTGTGATGAAAACAGTGTTGATAACACAGGGATGTTTTAGTTATTGCTGAACAGTGCTTGCACAGACTCAAGGCCTTTCTTCCTGTCACACCACCTCACCAGGGAGTAACTGGGAGGTGACACAGCTGTGACAGATGATCACAACTGGACAAAGGAATATTCTATACCACATTTTATCATGTTCATCAATAAAAATGGGATGGAAAGTTTGCCAGGGCTAACATTGTTTAAGGACTGGCTGAGCATCAGTCAGCTGATGGTGAGCAATTGTGATTTGGAGATTTTTTGCATCACTTGTTTTTCTTTTGTATTTTTAGAGCTGGGAGTTTTTTGTGGGGTTTTTGTTTGCTTGTTTGGTTGGTTGGTTGTGGGTTTTGGTGTTGTTTACTTATTAAAGTGTCTTTATCTCAATCCTTGAGTTTTCTCACCTTTGTCCTTCCAATTCTGCCTCACATTCAGTTGAAGGTGTTGCCTGGTCCTGAGCTGTCAGCCAGGGTTAAACCACAGCAACTGCTCACACAGCAAATAGCTAGTTTTAGCTGCTGTGGTTGCCGTAGCATCTTGTCATGAAGCAAAACTTTATTAAAAACACTCAAAAACACCTTAAGAACAACAAACCAGCATTCATACTGTTCCTTAAGGTGCAGAGCAACTGTGGAAATGGATAGATGAGGGATCGTGCAGAGATAAAACTGGCTGATGGTTAATTTTACTGGAAGTGGTATTGGCAAACACACTGTGCCTGTGGATAGACACACCCCACTGGGGCAGGAGAAGCCCAGCAGTTAGAAAGTGGAGGGCTGATGCAAATGGCACTAATCTTTCTGTCTTGTCCTGAACTCAATAGTGCACACAGTGCTCAGATGAGGAGCTGTGTTCTCCAAGCCCATTTACAGATTGCTAACACCCTGTTGCCTCTCAGGAACCACCAACTCTAATTCTCACAAAAAGAAAACTACAAAAAGAAAAAAACAAAGCAACAAAATATAATAAAATTCAAGGCACACAATGAAGCTCAGAGAAACCTTAAGTTATGGTTGTTTAGGCTCTGATTAAATTTTATATCTGATTAAAAGACAACTATAAATAGTAACAGGAGATAGATGGTACATTTTTCACTGGTTTGACTTCAGGTTTCAGAAGAAAAAAAGGAATACCTAGATTCTAGTGTTCATCCAGAGCCTTGAGGAAAGGACATTATGGATTAGGACGAAAGTCGTAAATATTCCTCTCCAGGGAAGCCTTTATGAAACTGAAATCTGAATAGGAACAAAACCAGGTTACAGGAATAATTATCAATGACAATATATTTCAGGTTACATAGATGCTTCTTTCCTCTTGAAAGGGTTGTGACAGGCTTCATGCTTTATCAGCTTCTGGTTGCTGTGATACCTACACTGGAGCAGACAAAGAGGGCAACAAAGTGGGCTGCACCAGAAGACTGCGTGCAAGGAGGTAGCAAGAAATCAAAGTGCCAGCAGCAAACTCCAGTGGGGAGGCAGGGCAATTAATTTCTAATAATCCCTTGCTGGTAATTGCAATAAGCTGATCCCACTGCTTTTTTGGGATGCCGTTGGGATACTACTGGCCTGAATTGCACATCATTGAAAAGGGAAAGCTCTACTACACAATTTATTATTATTTGCATCCAAGAAGTACATCCCAGATGGTGATAATTACTCATAACCTCGAGGATATGCAAGAGTTTGAAAAGGTTTGATTTAGAAGGAAGTTGTTTAATGAATGAGCAGGTGAAGGCTGGAGGATAATTTGATTATTTCCTCTTTACCATTTAGATGTTAGACACTGCAGAGTGCTACTACAGTGCAAAAGCTTACATGGATCAATCTACTTGGAGACCAAGTCACTATCTTTAACTCACAGCCAAAACCAAGAGTATCTATCCACTTACAAATTAACTCAGCAATAAACACCACCCAATACAGCAAATTAACTGAGCAATTGTAAAACACCACCCAATACAACAAATTTACTGAGAACATCCAACAGAATGACCATTTCCTTTGGATTTTTCACTCTGCTCCTTCATATATTCATGTATTTTTGTCTCTCAAGTCCTGAGGACAAGTTCCTTTTTTACAGTGCTTACATGTTTTGTAGAGCATTTGAGTGTTTTTGTAAGTAAATATAAATAAGAAGAGAGCCTTCCAATTCCAGTTGAAATCTGCTATGAGAGAACTGGTGGATGTAATTATATCTACACTATTTTTGTAGCCCTTCAGCCACTGAAGAGGCATCCTTTACCAATAGCCTTTACAAAGTGTAAACAAGTTATAAGTTGTTTTTTCCATTAGCAATACTTTCTTTGCTTTCCTGAGCAGTGTGTTGCATCAAGGGTGGTTTTTTCAAGCTATTTTAATTCTGGGTGGGAAAAAAATATCTCTGTCGTATTACTTTTGTCAGTGCTATTTTATATGATTGTATTAAATGCTTTTGCCAGCGATTCGGGACTGCAGTCCGTGGGGTGTCAGTAATGGATAGTCCTTTCTGCCCTGTGCCCTCTTGATCTTTCATTTGCATGCCAAATACAGAACACAAGAGTAAGCTGGAAATTCTGTTGGTCTCCAGCACAAAAATGTCCATCTTTACTGCAGGAAGCTTGCAAAACCACATTTGTTTATATATTTATACTTTCTTTGTTCCGTTTTTTTCTCTTTTTCTTCCATATTCCTCTAAAAAAGGAAGCTAAAACAGCCATCCAGCCCACGCGTGCTCCCTGGTCAAACCTCTCAGTTTTCATGTCTCCTACCCCTGACACCAAAGACAGAATTTCAGCAGTTCCTACTGGCATGGTAGATGCCTTAGAGATTCCTTGCTATGTGACATACCCCAGAACAGCATCAGGAAGTGTCTATTTTCACCTCCAGCACTGTATGTGCCAACCCCATGCAGATGTGCCTCAGACGCTGCAGAGCACCTAAAATGGATCTAAGAAACTAAATCTCTTTCCAAAAATAAAACTTTCTAGTATGACACTAGAGGAAAAAAAGGAAAGGAGAAAAAAAAACCAACAAAAGGGGAGAGAAGGAATGAAGAGCATGGAAAGAATAGTGTGCAAAAGAGTTGAAACCCAATGTAAATTGAGCTGACTCATCTTCCTTGGAAATACAGTGCATCCTAAACAGGAGGTTTGAAACTTCAAATAGCTTCCATAAAATCCTGCTATAAGGTCCTAGAAAATTCTCTCCAAAGCAGAAATATATGTCTTGTCTTCACAGGCATAATTTGGGGATCTCTCAGAAGTAGAAAATAATTAATTGGGTTAATTTTGCAAAGAGGTGTCACCAAGCAATTTTGTTCAGCAACGAAAATAGAGAGAGCCAAGGGGCTGGAGGTTGTAGCACCTCAAAGTGATGGCATCCTGCCAACTTCTCTTTGCAGGCATATCCATGCCAGAAGTGCTTAAGTGTAAATGGCACGTAAACCAGAAACACCTGTCCTTATTGTGCTGGGGCTCTGTGTGGATAGTTATGTGAAACTTCATGAAAAAAGTGTGCTTTCCTGTCCTGAGAATGTAATGAAAAGTTTTACTGTGTTAAGCAGTATGGCTGGAGCAGTTATGCTGGTTTTAGTAATAATTGGCCTCTGAGGCCTGCAGCGGGGCATTGCTCAGCCCTCCCTGGAAAGCACCAGCACACCTGGACCTCCCTGCCTCCTCCTAGATGCCTTTTCACACTTAACTCACCCCTGTTCACCCTTGTGTGTCAGTCGTAGTGGATGACTACACTGCAGTGAGGCTCATCTAAGACCTTTTCCTTTCAATTCAGCAGTAATAAATCTGTCACTCAGATGGCATATACAGATTTTTCATCAGTAGTTTTCCACCTTATCTTCTGTCTTCATCAGCAAGCAGTAAAGCTCTCGTGAGAACCTGTCATCAGTTTTTGCAAAGGGCGCTCATGGGTCTGATTTTGTGCCAGCGTGGCATGAAGCCAACCCAGCAGATACATACTGCTCTGCAAGCAAGCAACATCTCAGGCTCTACAGCTCTTACATCCATGTTATATTACAGGACCCCAGTACACATGTCAAAGAACTGCTCACAGCTCTTACATCCATGTTACATTACAGGACCCCAGTATGTGTGTCAAGGACCTGCTCTTAAGATTTGGAGCACATGCCTCTAGATGAGGTAGTCTTTGCATTCAATATAGCAAGAGGACATTTTCTTAGGAATTTCCTCATGGCTGTGAGTGAGTATGAACCACTGTGGCACGGGAGAAGCCCTGATTTCCTCTGTCCCCTTCCCTAGTCAGGTGGGATGATACAGTGTTCTTTTCACTGCCAGCTGGGACAGGAATAGTGACTGGGATCAGTTGCTGAGATAATTAGGATAAACTTCTGTTCAATAATCCTGAATGTAGCTGGTACTCAGAAGGGAAAAACTCCCTCTGCAGAACTTTGAAATAGTTCCAGTGGTGGCCCTTAAAATACAAAGAACACAGTATGTCAGAAGACAAACAAACTCAATGGAGAAGAAGGAGAGAAGCATATTTTTGTACTAGAGAAAAGCTGTTTGGCTATGGGTCCTGTCAAGTCAGAAATAGTTGTTCATAGTAAAGGAAGACTCATAAGAAAGTGCATGAACTGAAGAGGAATAGTATTGTATAGCACTAAAAATGCTGATTTGTGACCCAAGAACACCTTACAGTGATGAGTAAAACTCAGACACGTTTATGTTTCATCTGGATCAGTTTCTGAACTACAGCCAGGCTTCTTTTGCTGTCCTGCAAATTTGACCTATGGATGTTGTATAATCTATTTTATTTTGCATCTCTGCAGAGGGAACCAGTGAGACCAGGCTCCTATCTGGCTAGTATTCAGGATATGTGTGTGTGTCTGGGCTACAAAACAGTATGACAGGACTGTAGGAGTTTTGTCATCCATCAAAAGAGCCTAGAAACATTGTACACACCACAGATGTCCTTTGGAGAGCCCATGACAAAGCCTAGTTGATCAGAGATCATCTTGGTGCCAAACTGCAAAGCAGCACCTGGAGCTGCAGTAGCTCTGACTATCCTTCTTATTTGCTCTCTGGACACACTTCATACAGTGAGCAAAGGACAGACACTTTTCTCTGCTGAAATGCCTGCCACCTCATTGGGTCCATATTTCCCAGCCTTCATGCTGCACTTAGAGGCTCATGAGTGGCAGGGCTGGGAAAAGTTGTCTTGAAGAGTGATTTCAGTGCTGTGCTTACCAGACCATATAGATCTCTCTAAACTGTTTTGGACTTCCCAAGTCCAGTGCCCACTACTCATTAGTGGGATACAGTTTGGGTTGTGACTCAGATTCTTAGCAACCTGGAATCCAGATGAACTTTCCATATTTGAAAAGTAGACTAGGAGTTTGGATGAAAAAGCAGTGACCAAGGACTACCACTTGGAGTCAACTGTTGGGAAATAACAGAATTTTTGCCAGGGATTGGCCTCTGGTAAATTTTGAAATTTAAATCGTTTCACAAGCTGTGCTAAATTTTCATAAATAAGGATGTTTATTGCAATATTTCCATAATTTTTTAAGTGAACCAAAATATGCAGCAGCAGGGGTTCATTTGTTGCACTGATTGATTTTAAAGTTAGTTAAATATCCCCTTGTTAGAGCAAATTTTCATGTCCTTGCAGTAAAGAAGAGCTTGTTCTTGTCCATAATGAATTTAATAGAATAGTGGGATTTTTTTTGTTGTTTTTCATCTTAAAAATAACTTAGACTTTAGATGAGTTTCATCTTTCATTATTCATGAAAGCATGAAAGTAGAATTAATGGCAAGGTAATTTACTCTTGAAGAAACTCAGTTACCATCAGTAACAATTTCAACTATATTCTATATGGAGTGAGACTAAAAAACATATTTTATTTCTCTTATAGTTCAGTAAATTAAAAATATCAAGAATTTGTAAGAGGAAAGTTAGACAAGGAATCAAAATGAAAAAAAAAGTAATTTATTTTCAAATCTAAAGATCATGGGTGCAATTTAAATCTCTGCTTTCAATGGAATCCAACACTAGTTCAGCATCAGAACAGATTCCTTTAGGAGAAAGTGTTTAGATAATTCCACTCTTTCAAGACTGAGGGCTTTTTCATTTGAAGGACTGTTTCAACACTTTTCTTTATAAGCAAATCGTAATAAGAATAGAAAAAATGAAAGATAACCTAGAAATATATTTTGCAGTAAATAAAATGTTCATTTTCTGTGTAGTTCCAAGTTCCAGAATCAGACAGAAAATAAAACTGAATGTTCATTTGCCAAGTTGATGCTTTAACCACTTGGTTCTTTATTAGTAACTGTGGACTGTAAATTTCTCTGATCAAAAATACCATTCTGGTAGCAGATTCGCAACACAGCCCTTGTCAAGACCTACAAGAAATATTTTTTTTAAATTGGGAAAACTGGGGAGAAACTGTCTAGCTGCAATTATGCCCTAACAGCAATAGTTTGACACACACTGTGTCTGTTTTAAATTTTGATCAAGATGAAATAGATATATTTCTTATGATTGAGAATTCAGTAAATCAGGATTTATAGTATTTACAATCATAGAATAATTCAGACTGAAACAAACATCTGGATGTGAGCTAGTTCAGCTTTCCAACAGAAAGCAAGGCCCACTTCATAGCCAGATCATGTAGATCAGGTCTACTAAAATCTTGAATATCCCCAAGGATGTAGCTCTCATAATATCTATGGGGAGGCTGTTGTACTGCTTACTCAATCATGTCAGAATTTTCTTTGTTGTAAATTGTGATCATTGCCCCTTTTCCTTCCATTATGCACCTCCAGAAAAAGTCTGACTGCCTCTTAAACCACCCCCTGGGCAATTAGATCCTTCTTCAGCCTGCCTTCAGCCAGCCTTCAGTTAAACAAATTGGACCCTTTGGTCTCTCTTCATTCCCTGTAGGCTCGAGCCCCCTAACCATCTTGGTGGCATGGCTCTGCACTGGATACCAGCATGTACTAATATATCTCTTACTGAGAAGCTGAAAACTGGACACACTACTGCAGATATAGACTCACAAAAAGACTAATCACTTTTCTGGACCAATTAGCTACTGCTTGTTACTGCAGTCCAGGATGTGATGAGCCTTTGTCACTATAAGGGCATTCTGTGGACTCCTGTTCAGCTGCTTATGTACTAGGACCACCTGACCTTTTAAAAATTTCCTCCCTAGCAGCCAGTTACCAATCTGGGCTCATTCCCTCCCAGACTCATGACTTCACATTTTTCTTTTCTAAATTTCTGGAGATACTTGTCAGACTGCATATCAAGGTCCATCAATGGCAGTCCTGCCCTTCAGTAAGTCAAGAAATACAGATGAGAATTCATTGATACTATTATATGAAATTCACTTTAATAATTACCACTTATCGCCCACAAAATAACTCACACAATTAATTATTTTTATTCTATAAAATAATTCAGTATTCTGTGATATGTAGATCTACAGGATTAAAGATCACTTATCTAGAAAACTGACAATTTCTTATTGTTCCCTCACTGTTCAAGCAAATAAAGAAAAAGCAGTAACTTTCTTCTACCCTGGTCTGCAAGCCCAGGAATGACAATAGGGTCAAGTGAAGTCTTTCCGCTCATTAGGTTTCCATTGTCAGATATTTGCCAAGTGTTCAGCCACAGTTCCTTGGCTTGTGCTTATATCACCAGAGATTTCCAGGTGGTCTCTTTCCACTTACCCACCAGGCTGGTATCCATTTCTGTAACAAGCTGGAGGTGTCACACTTCAGTCTGGCACAGCCAAAGGCAGAATGCACTAATATGAAACATTCTGTTTCAACAGTTTGTTAAGCAATACATGTTTCCTAACTTCCTTTTCTGGACTGGCAAATAATTTCTGGAATAGGAAATTTTTCGCAACTCAGTTTTAGTTTGGTCAAGATCCTCAGAGTTTCATCTCCATCAGACACTGCCTTAGTGATCTTCACTGGAATAAGAACTATTTGTAGTCCCCCCAAGAAAACCTATAAAGCAGCAGAACAAGAATAAAAATTGCTCTCAGTTTCCAGCATAGTGCTACTTTCATTTTTAGTAACATTCTACAACTGCTTTTTCTTTCTGTACCACTTACACCAGAGCTTTCAAAATTTTTTCAAAATGCAGTCGCACAAGAGAGACAAGCGGCAGAAAATTTAGCCAAGGGAGGAGACAATATGTGACAGAAGGATGAAGGAGCAAGAGTCAAGGTGTCTTTCTTCACGCATATGGGCCACAACAGAGACAGGAGCTACTGCTGCTGTCACCATCCCTGATAATACTTACAAACCTGCACAATGGCAGAACTCAAACCAGAAAATTTGAGAAGCTCTGACCTAGAGAACAAAGACATCAGAAAGCATGTTTAAGCCACAATGTGGTCATAACAGCTAACGTAAAAACTGATCAGAAGCAGGACCTGGAGTTTTATTAAGCTACACCTTGCCATTGAGATCCCCTCTCTGGAACAGAGCCTCTTACTTATCAGGCAACCTTAGCAAATTGAATGCTAAACTCTAAACCAGGGCTATTTTATAGTAAGTCAATTCAAAGAACTAATATTCTTTCACGAAGAACTAGTGATGAACTGCTTACATGGTGCAGATTTCTCCCAGTCTGCCAATAAACAAGCAGGATTAGAATTCCTAATTTTAATTCCTTTTACTAGTAAAATTTCAGGAACCTGTGGGGGTCTGTAAGGAGGAGGCTTCACCCTGAAATCACACTGAAGCACTCACAGCTGCCAGCAGTTAGATTTATCCAGATGGGCTCTTTGGAGGTTGCTGTTGGTTCATGTGATAGTTTTGATCCAGGCCTTCCTTAGTAGCCAGTTGTAACTAGGAAAATGCCCATTTCCCAGGTATTCCACACTGGGTTTTTTACGCAACAAGGGAGTATACATAAGAGAGAGATAGGAAGGGGTTTTTTCCTTCTTCTTCCAGCGAGGTTTGGGAGCAGTTGGTCTCTGCGTTGGTCTCACTTATCAGAGACTGAGGCCTGTTGCAGGGACTGCCATGATCTGCCATGCAGGAGATCAGAGAGAGACCTGGCCTTCTCTTGAGAGGAGTTAGTGAAATTGTATTGTGCTAGTTTTTTGGAGGGTTTGATTGTGCTTGTCTGTTCTGGATTTTTTTTGTCCCTCCTTTGTCCCTGTTTGTCCCTGCTTTTTCCCTTTTCCCCTTGAGAGCTCCCTATTGTATGTACAAATTGTATATATAATTGTAAATATCTGAATATATATATATTGTGACATAATTCAGTTCAGACTTCTTTCAGGCTTTCGGGGGGGTTTTGGTCTTTTTTCCCCTTGCTTTAAAAGAGAGAGAAAGGAGAGGGAGAGGTGGGCAGCTTGGCCTCGGTAAGGGGTTCAGGCCAAACCAATACAGCTCATCACAACAAATCACTGCAAGTACAACTGCCTATGTGCTGGTGTTACAAATCCTGTGGGCAAGAAACTGAGACAGGGGCTGTTTTCTATTCCTGACTTTTCTTAAGAAAAATTCAATAAGGGATTATTATTTCTAATTTACCAACGACATAGAGGAAGTTCATCTTCCTCTTATTTCCTCGGTTTGGCTGCTAGATGACACAAAAAAAAATCATAAATCTGTTAATTTCTTTCCCATTTGAACTGAGATTTTTTTAAAAGTCTCTCTTCCTATAATTACAAGTGAACTGGAATGCCCAGGGGTTTTTGTTGTTGTATCCTTGGTAAAGCCCAGTACTTGCTAATGGTGTGTTAGCAAAGCTATATCTCTGTTCACAATGTGTGTTTTTTTCCCAAACAAAATAGGGTGTCATTTTGCAAGCAACAAAGATGAAAACTCATAAATATGTATTTTGACTGATTATGTAGTTTTTTGTATTCTATTCCACCGCACTTTAGATTTTGTAGGTTGTGTCAGAAGCACTAGTGTGTGTTAGTTAAGCCAATAAAATGAGGAATGGGTTTAGATATTCAAACTAATATAGCAATAGGAAGAACTGTAAAAAACATATAATAGCTTTTTGTTCAGAAAAATGGCAGCCTTTTTTATTGGCTAGTTTACTAGCATTGTAATTTAGAGAAGAAAATAATGTAATTAGTACCAAGTGTACTGTCACTGATTTTCTTACTGCAGAAATACAGTTGTTTCTTCTTCTTACCTGCTTGAAAAAAATTCTTCAAATTTACTGAAAACACTTCTTAAAATCTTTAGTGACCATACTCTGTCTATCTAAAAAAGCAGCTTCTCATTGGTACCTTCCTAACTTGCAAAATAAAACCAAAGAAAACTTTTAGAACTACACTAGTATTGCTTATCCCATAAAGAGATGAAGAGTTTTTACCTTCTGGACACCACAAATAAGGGGGCTGTGCAGATCTTGGGCTAAAAATTGCAACCAGAACCCCAGTGTATTTGTCACAGTTCCTTAATTGAGATAGAGGTCAGACTCTACACTTGCACCATTCATCTTTATTAGAAGTTCTGCAGAAGTCAGGTCAGCAGACATTTCTGGATTGTTTTCTGCATACCTTGGATGTTGTAGACATCTCTCCAGGTAGTTATGCTGTAAAATGATCATTATGGCCCAGTTCCCGGTCTGAACTCTCTCCAAACAGCTTCTTCCTTTCTTAAGGTTCTGGAGCGGGTCCAGAGAAGAGCAACAAGGCTGGTGAAGGGACTGGAGCACAAATCCTATGGGGAGAGGCTGAGGGACCCAGGGTTGGTTAGCCTGGAGGAGGCTTAGAGGTGACCTCATCACTGTCTAGAACTACCTGAAGGGAAGTTCTAGCCAGGTGTGGGTTAGTCTATTCTCCCAGGCACTCAGCAATAGGACAAGAGGGCACGGGCTCAAGCTCTGCCAGGGGAAATTTAAGTTGGAGATCAGAAAAAAATTCTTTCCAGAGAGAGTAATCAGGCATTGGAATGGCCTGCCCAGAGAGGTGGTGGATTCACCATCCCTGGAGGTTTTTAAACTGAGATTGGATGTGGCACTGAGTGGCATGATCTAGTAAATGGACTGGAGTTGGACCAAGGGTTGGACTTGATGATCCTGGCAGTCTTTTCCAACCCAATCAATTCTATGATTCTATGATTAACCTCTAATCGTAAGGGACATTTTTTCCAAGAGACTTATAAGAGCCTATATTTGACTTCATGTCAATCCTTGAAACAGGACTGTTTTCTGAACTAGATTTCCTTGAAAAATATCTCATGGTTTTCCCATGGCAGGGCTCTAAAATAATACAGACAAAAGAAAACAAATAAACTGCTCAGGTCTTTATCTCCCACTTTTTTGCATATTTAATTTCACATGCAAAAGTATTTCCATTGATTTGGGGCTTTTCACAAGCAGAATATGTAGTTCATATGTATATGTAGAACTGGGGGTTCATACACTATTATATATAACCTAACATTTGGTATTATTTTTGAAGAAATCTTGAAGCAAACACCGTGAGATCCAAGTATAAAGAGAAACTTTTATGATTTTAGTGTGGAAGCCATTTCTAGGCTCAAGAACAATCACAAAGTAATAGATATTTGGCAATTGACACAGCAGCTTTATGCTTTGCCAGGTCACCTCTTCAGTAGTATTGACTAATGCAAAACGTTTTGAAATTTCCTATTCCTTGAATTACTCCAATCTAAACAGATCAGTGATTAACTTTATATCCTCATTCCAAATGGCACAGTCCTCCAGATTTTTAGTTAAGCTTTCTCTTTGCAAAGGAATTCTTACTTGCTTTTATTGCAATGTGACTTTACTTTTGGTCTAGAACTCAATCCTATTTAAGCATTTAAAAATTAACCCACTGTTTGGAACAAGAGGACTAAAAGTTTTGAAACCCCTCAGTCCCTTTGTCTCCAATAAAAATCATAGACAATAATATTTCAAAAATTCAAAAATACTTGATCAACTTGGAATAGCTGTTGGTATCCTGCCAAAAACTTCATTGAAATATATGCATTTAATAAAACTTTCCTAATGAGAACAATTAAAATTCTGCTATTATATCAGAGTCCTTAGCAGGCAGTCTTGCCTTCTTTTTGCCTCTGCAGGAATAATACAATTCATAAGTTCAATGCCCTCTTTTCACTGCCAAGACAAATCTATTTAACGCTGTCAACAACACCAGGTTCCTCTCTGTCATCTGCATTATTGGATGACACATATAAACAATGCAGCTCACGTCATGCTTCCTGCTCATTCCAAATAAGGAATACCAGGCATAAACTCTTCAGCCCTACTTGTACTGAGAGCCAGATTGCAAAAATAGAGTCCTTTTTTCCAACATGTACATTGCTAGCAAATGAACTTATGCCAGGAGAATGCATTCATATATAAATGTGACACATAAAGGAATATGCCCTTGATCACATTTGAGGTGACCAAGTATGAACCTACGGAGCATAAGTAGTTAACAAAAGTATAATAACACCATTACTAAGCTAACATAAACTAAGGTATAGGCTTCTTTCTCTAATGATACTTCCATCTGTACTAGCAACTGTATAAAGAATAAATCAATGAATTTCGTTGCATTGCTTGAAATGTCTGGATTCTTTCATAGTCAGTTTTTCCACTTGTCTAAGTTGCCAGTGATGTTCATTGGGAAATTTGTTTTTATGCCACTGCTTCAGCATCCACCAGAGGAAAGATCAAAGCATCAGGAATCTCAGTCCTGATAGCGGTCACCACTACACCAATAGTCCTTACTATCAACTTTCTTCTATTAACCATAACTTACAAGCATATATACCCTTCTGACCATCTTTCATTTCAGAACACTAACCTCCGTGAAATGTGATGACAAATAAGCGAAGAAATAGCAACAGTGGGCTTTTCAGCCTTCTTTGAACAGAATAGTTATTAATCCTGTATTATTTTTAGCTACTCTAAGGTAAGTAGTTTTGATTCTAGCTAAAAGGAACTACAGACTTTAAACAAAATGAACATGTCAACATGAACATGTGAACTGCAGACAAGTTCAAATTTTAAAAAGAAAAGGACTCCATTCTTCTTAGTGCTCATCAGTGGAAAGGGTTGTTCATTCCAGCTGTGCCGCCTTGAGCATTGAAAAGTATCAGTGATTTCTGGTGAGCAGCACAGTTTATTCATCTGAGGGCTCCCTGCCTAACAACATTGGATCACAGAAACAAAAATGCTTCTGAAATGAACCTTTGCAGATCTTAAATACCACTCAGAGAAGAACAATTGCCAGTGCAAGATCAAGTCTGCCATAGCTTTGTCTACCCAAGTTTACCCAAGCTCTCTAGGTGAACTATTCCTGTGCTTCTCTACTGTCCCAGTGAAAGCTTTTTCAAATGTCCAACCCTTCAAACTGAAGCTCTGCTGTTATCTCATATCATCTGCCAGTACTGCAAAGACTTAAGCTCCATATCCTTTGCAACTACCATTCAAAAATTTGTAGACTGCTGCCGGACTATCCCTTAGCATCCCCTTTTCCATGCTGGTTGAGCCCAGCTGTTGAAACCCCTCTGCGAAGGCCATCTGTTCAAAATTCCTGACCACTGAAGGAGGCTTCCTTGAGACTCTCACCATTTCTCAACAACCACTGGAAAAGGGGACTTAAAACAGTTGCAGCATTCCAGATGTAGTCTCACCAGAGCCATGCAGAGGGTTATAATAAGTCCTCCCAACTTTTTGGCCACACCTTCCTAATGTGTGTGGTAGCCCATTATCCACTTCTCATTGTTCATAATAGCAGTGCACTTTTGGCTCTTATTTGAGCAGCTTTTCAGAAAAGCCTCTGGTGTCCCTGTGGAAAAGAAATTGATAATGAGTCAGTAGTGTGCACATGCAGCAAAGAAAGACAGCCAGCTTTTGGGCTGTATTTAAAGAGTTTAGCCAACAGTCAAGGGAAGTGACTATTCCCTCTTTCCAGCTCTGTGAGACCACATGTTCTGTATCCCATTTTGGGCTCACTCCAGTACAAGAAAGATTTTGGCCTCCGGGATCACTCCAGCATGAGAGTCACCAAGGTAGTCAGGAGGCTGAAACACACGATGTTCAAAGAGTAACTGAGGGAGCTGGGTTGGGTCAGTATGGAGAAAGAAGGATATATTATTGCTATGTAGAACAATGTACTGAGAGAGTGTATAGACAACAGAGCTGCTCTTCTCTGAGGCATAAAAGGGACAAATGACAAAAATCACATGCTGGAATACAGCAAATTCCAACTCAGTATAAGGGAAAATTTCCAAGATGAGGGTGAATAAGCACTATATCAAGTTAAAGTGTGGAGATATTCAAAACACAAGAGGACAAGGCTCTGAGCAACCTGATCTAATGTCAGAAGGCATAACAAGTCAACCTCCAGAAACCCCTTTCCAACTTACACAAGCCAGTAACTCTATTTGTCTTCCACTGTATTCCCAAGGTCTCTTAGAGCAAGACTTCTTCTCACCCAGACTGTTTCCAGTCTCCCAGGTGCAAACAGTTATTCTTTTTGTTGAGACTCATGCTGGCCCAATCCTCAAGTTCCTCAAAGGTAGTCTAGATAGAAACTGTGTCCTTTGCTTTATCAGCAGCTACTCCCTATCTTAGTGGTTCCCTGCAAATTTGATGAATAGTGCTTTCTGCTTTATTATACAGGTCACTGATAAAAATAGTGAGGAACATCAGCTCCATTATCCACCCTGGAATACTTTGCTTGTTACTGACCACCACCTGGACACAGTCATTTCAATTCACTCAGTGTTCTGATCATCCAGCCCATAAATCTCAGCTTCCAGATGATAGATCTGGGATCAGAAACCTTACTAAAGGCATATGCAATTCTCTCTCCTCATTCTCATAGCCAGTCATTTCACTTCAGAAAGCAATCAGGATGTCTGTTTCTGATTACCTCCTTGTCCTATTTGAATTTAGAAATGGATTCCAAGAGAAGATCATACACCATGATCTTCACAGGGACTGAGGTGAGCCAGCAGCTGAAAGTGTTCCAGATCCTCTTTTTTGCCATCTTGAACATGACTGTATTGTTCACTTTTTCCATTCATCACAATTTTTCACAGACAATATACAGGAGTCTTTCAATCACAGCAGCCAGGAAGGCAACTACAGCAGCCAACTTTTGCAGCACCTTTAGGTTAGTCCCGGGAATATGAGTATGTCCAGATGAAGTGGTTTCTAACTTGTTCACACAGTTCTGGTCCCTTCTGAAACTGTTCTGCTATTTGTGGGGATCAGAAAGAGAGTTCTGCCTGTGATAAGAAAGGTAAAAAGGTCTTGAGTATTTCAGTCTTTTCCATATAACCCACACTCTGTTGTCTCTTATACACCAACAGCCTCAAATTTTTCCTTTAAAACTTGCCCTTATTGCTCAATGTAATGAAGCTATTTTTAGCTTTATCTGGGTTTTTGCTTTCTTGATTTTGTCTCTAAGTATCTTAGTGATCCTTTTATATTCATCCTTTGTTTTCAGTTTTTGTGTCCATTTCAAACATTCACTGTTTGTATTTTAGTTTATCAAGACACACCCTTTCAGTCAAGCTGGCCTTGGGCTGAAACTTCTAGGGGTTTTTTTCCCACAAAAAGGATTCCTCAAATGAGTTCAGTTTGAGGGAGTCATCCAGCTCTGTTGGGCACTCAGCTGCTGTATGGCAGCTTCACAGAGGACTTTGCTTAGCAATTTCTTAAGTAGCCAAGTCTGTACTCTGTAAGTTCTAGATCTCTAACTATGCAGTTTTGTTTCCAGCCTTCCTCCAAATCCCGAGCTACCTTGCCTTGTGCTCTCTGCCGCTCAAGATGCCACGAGCGACTGCGTTTTTCCATCAGTCCTTCTCAGTCTGTGGGCAGTAAGACCTCCAGAGCAACACCCTTTTGCAGCCTCTCTAACATTTGCATTGGCAGTGTGTTGCTCCCACAGTCCAACCTTGGATTGCCTGCATGAAGCCACATTACCCTCATAGCTATTGTCTGAACAGCTGAGGCCATCCACAACAATAGGTGCCATCAAGTGGGAAGTTTCTACTGTTTTCTGTCAATCAGGAGGTCTGTGGCAGACTTCCAAGGTGTCCTCCCTCAGTGGTACTTTCCCCTTTGAAGTTCATGCAGAAGCTCCCAGTAGGCATGTCTCTAGTTTTGCCTTATATAGCTCTGTGAAGTCAAGTTGATCCTGAATAAAAAAAGCTCATCTGTTCCTTATCTTCCCTGCATATCACTCCCCAATGGCCTGCCTGCTCCATGGATTCCCTTCCCAACATGTTTTCTGTCCCATGCAAATAGACCCTGACTTAGCCTGGCCCCATTTTTTGTCTTCACAAACCTTTATCTCCTGGTTCTTCAGGATGGTTCACTAAAGGCACTGATGCGTCAAGGGCAGTGAATAGTTCTAGATATTTCAATGGAGGCATATAAAAGTAGTAATCACACACTTATTCTCAGGAACAATCGCACAATTATTCTCAGGAGCAAATAGGGTATTGAAAGTATATTAAAACATCTGATATTTTTATAGAGTTGCAAATTGACATAAGCTTTGGAGTTAAATTAAGGCATTCAACTTGGAATCCTAAGGGTAAATTTGTGTTCTTCACCCTTGAATCCAAAATATGACTCCAGAGCTTGTGTGCTTTGTGCTACACTTTTTAGAATCATGCAAGCAACACCTTAAGTGTCATGACAAGATCTTAAACTATTGTTCTATTAAATTATACTACTTTAGTGTGGAGTAAGATCCAGTTTATTTACATCTTTTCTTTGTTTTAGCTGCTGTGGCTCTTTCAACTGCCAGATTCCTTGTATTTCCATTAAACATTATTCACGATAATACTAAGCACTTGTATGAGTATCTATGTATGGATTATCTTACAACCAGTAACTACTTTTATTTGCAACAGCTAATGTAATTTTACTTTCACTTTGGTTTAAAATATTTCTCCTTTCATCCAGCTATTATATTGTCCATTAAAACAAGCTCTACAGTAAAAAATTGTAAGCCATATTAAAATGCATTGGTTTTCTAAATGTAATGTAAAACATTTGGGCTTCATTTTCTTCCAGACACATTAAGTTTTTATGACTTCCTTTTTGAAAGATTGTCCTGTGGTCCATCATTCATATTTATTTCTGCTCTGACACATTATTCATTTCCAATAAATTTATTATAAGTTGGATTTGGGAATTCTTGTATTTTGAGATTTTTTTAAATTTTTTTCTAAGTTCACCTAGAAATTCAAATTAATGCCTCAGACAAATATAAGAAATTTTCTGGTAGTCAGCCCAAAGATAAATGCTCAAGTGTAAGCAGAGTGCACTATTTCACTCTTCTATGGTGTTCAAAAAGAGTATATAACAGCAGAGCTATATCAAGATGCCCATTTTTATTTTATTTCATGCCATGTTAGAAAAAATTAATTATGACTTCAACAAAAAAAAAATTAGTATTTTCATTAGCCATTCTTTTTAGTAACAAAAATTAGGTGCCATTCAATCCTTTTTTAGGTTTACATAAAATCACTGTTTTACACAGAAAAAAAATTGTGGAAAACTAAATCAGAGATTCCATTAAATGAAAAAACACATTTTGTTTCTCATAAAATCTAAGGCATTCTGCTTTTTAAGAGGTAGTTGAAGGCTACTTCTCTTAGAAGAGTTGGCACTTGCCGCCACTATGAACCTCATTACACAGCTGTAGCCCTCAGTCTGCTTTGAAACCCTTGACCACATGTGGTTTACAGTTACCCTCCAGCTTCTGGAGTTCAGGTTGTTGTAAGAACATATAGTGTTAAAAAAGCTTTGTTCTTAAAGGCCAAAAATGGTTTTTGTGTGAGCTGTTACTAAACAGAATCCTGCACCTGCATCTGGCATTAGCATTCCTTGGGACTGGGAGGTCATGCTTCCCACTTGTATTTTCTGGATGATAAATCTCTTTTCTCTGCCTACTTCCAGGGCATTCTTTTTCATGGCAGAGATCATCACTTCCATGGTGTAAGAACTGCACCCAGCACAAAAACCAGAGCTTCTGGATCCTTACTCAAGCAGGAATTTGACAGAATACAGCTCTTCTTTATTTCAGACCCATGTTGAATACAAGGTCCAAATTGTAAAACTTAAAAAAAAATGTATCAATGAGTAAATTTAAGCCATATCAAATTAGATATTTTCCAGCTCCTGACCCTGAACCTTTTCTTAAAACTTGAACTCTGTATCCAAATTATTTTTAGCTTCAAAACCCTTGGCTATTTTTTTTTTTCATTTTCCTTCAGTTTTGTATGCCTTTATGCTTCCAGTTTCTGGCAAAGTCTATAAGTAAGAATGCCAAAATCCTCAATTCAAATTGTATCCTTTGCCAAATGAAAAGGGGAAAACACTCAAAATCATGCAAGACAGTCTTTTCTCATGAGTCTTCTGTTCTCATGAACTTTGCAGGCCAGTTTTGGAAACACAGAAGTTCATAATGTAAGACATCAGATAAGGAACCAAACTTCTGGGATTTACCCATTTGTCACTAATATCTCTTCCTTCTGGCAAAAAAAAAAAAAAAAAAAAAAAAGAAAAAAAGCAAGACTGCAAAAGGGAAGAAAAAACAGCACAGAAGGGAGAAAAGTCCAGAAATTTAAAAACAAAAAAGAGATCCATTAACAGACTCAAAAAAAAAAAAAAATAGCCCTGGATAAAAAAAAGGAAAATAAAAAGACATGATGGTAGGATGGAGGGAGCTGCCTTTGGAAGATGAACTATGAAAAGGAAAAATGGGATGAATAGGATGGTAGACATTTGTGCTTTGCCTTAGAAGCTGAAACAACTACCTCAGACTGAAACCTCAGTTCAAGACATCTAAAGCTGAGGTGATTATTACCTGAAATTTTTGCTTTCTTATCTCCTTCTTTATTCTTTTATGTACATCGGTAATTATTTTGTTCCACAATATTGGTAGTAATTTAGGATCCAAATTTTTCTACATAAGTGTGCTGGTTTTGTCTGGTGTAGAGTTAATTTTCTTCACATTGGCTAGTATGGAACTGTGTTTTGGATTTGTGCTGAACACAGGGTTGATAATATAGAGATGTTTTTGTTATTGCTAAGCAGTGCTTAGACAGAGCCAAGGGGTTTTCTTCTTTCCATTCAGCCACACTGGTGAGGAATTTGGGGGTGCTTGGAGGACACACAGCCAGGACAGGTGACCCAAACTGACCAAAGGAATATTCCATACCATATGACATCATGCTCTGTATATAAAGTGGGAGAAAGTAGGAGGAAGGTGGGGAGGTTTTGGAGTGATGGTTTTTGCCTTCCCAAGTCACCATTCCAGGTGATGGGGCCCAGCTTTCCTGGAGATGGCTGAACACCTGCCTTCCCATGGGAAACAGTGAGTTAATTCCTTGTTTTGCTTTGTTTGTGTGTTTGGCTTTTGTTTTCTCCATTAAACTGCCTTTATCTCAAACCTTGAGTTTTCTGGCTTTTACCCTTCTAATTCTCTCCTTGATCCTGCTGGGGAGTGAGGATGCAGCTGTGTGGGGCTTGGTTGCTGGCTGGGGTTAAACCATGAAAATAAGTATTTGATGGAGTATTTATAATAGCCTATATAACTATGATAAACACCCATCAAAACTCTTAATTTTAATAGAAGCCACTATTGCAACTTGTAAACACTGTATATTTGAGCACTGTACCATAACATATGGGAACATAATGCAGGTGATAAAAAATCCTGAGTGGGAAAAAGGAAAAAATCTATTCACAGTGTCTTATTTCACTTACATTCACTCACCTGTAGATCAATCTACCCATGCATTGCAGTGTTCTGTGAAATCACCCTTTGCATTCCTCTAGCTATTTAAAATCTCTTGACATAAAGAGCCTTAAAAATTTCCCTTATATTGAAACTTGGAATGACAGACACTTTGATCTTATAGTTCTCATATTTTTTGATCAAATTATCTTAATCTTCTGAATTTCCACAGCATTGCATGACCTTTAACCACATGACTTTCATCACATTTGTCAGGAGTCTAAAACCTTACACATCACTTTGAAAAGGCTTACCTTTAAACCGCTGTTGTTAATCATGTTCATGAATGCCTGCTGAGATTCCCTGCAGTGCTTTCTTAGGCTCTGAGCTGGTTTTTATTTCTGTGGATGATGTAAAACTCTTTTCTTCTCACTTACAAAACAGTAATCTAACTTGTTTTGCTGAAGTCACAAGTCTGCAAAATCTGTATTGTTTTCACTGAAGAAACCCTTTTCATGACTAAATTGTTACTATGTTATTTAGTTTGGCAGAAGTCCATTTCATTTTTATTCTTCAATTCTGAAAACAACAGAGCGATCGCGATTAGTGGACAAATTCTTTTAATAGCAATCCATTATATATTCTAAATATGCACCTCTATGATAAATACATAGATGTCTATGTAGACACATACTTGCAAATACTGTATATGGAAATAACTACAAGTAGGCAGAGGTATAAGTCTTAAAATCTCACCTTTCTTCCAAAAGATAAGACAAACTACAGCCTACCATTGCACTGTGGCCATGATGTAGCTCCACCATCATGATAGTTAGCGTTTGTTAAAGCAAACATTTTTCTGAGAGACTCATTTATGGGGTTCTCTGATAACAATACATTTTTCTCTCCGTTCAACACTATTTATATAGGCAACTCAGCTTCCCAAAAGGGATGGGAGGAGTTGAGTCCTCTGTAGAGATCCATATTTCAGCTCTTTTTCCTGTTTTTTAGCAATATGTTTCAAATGAAGGGAGGACCTTACAAAGAGAGGACACTACAAACAGTTAATATCTGAAATGTTTCTCCTCTGTTGTAAACAGCCTTCTGTCTGCTGTAAAAGAGAATGCTGCACTGTTTGCTGACAGTTACAGAAATGACCTTTATTACAGATACCTGCTCTACATTGCAGAAGTACAGAATGCTGGATGAGAGCCAGTGTTCTGGGTACAGTATTCCTAACAGTGGGCTTATCTTGCTGCACCAATATAATACAATTAACAATAAGAAAAATATTGCCACCCACCACCTTCTTTTTCAGCCTTCCATAAACTTCTTCAGTTTAAAGCATTTTAGTTTCTGTCCTGTTAGAGATAGATTGACCTGCACAAATGCCAGAAATTTATGGCACTTGGGGTACTGGGGTGACCAGCAGGAGCAACAGGTCTGCCCTGTGCTGACCCTCCAGCCAGCTACTCATGTGCCTGGCAAGGCTTTCCTATGGAGAAAGTTTCCACTAAAACATACACTTTTTTAGTGAATTGCAATTAGGAAAGGTTATTCTTTCCCTTAATTACTGCAGCTTTATGCTGAATACTCAGAGAGATTACCTTGCTGACTCGTAAAGGCTCACAAGCCAGCCACTACTTTGGGATGCATCTGTCTGCACTTACCAGGAGGGTGCCAAAAATAGCAAACATTTAGATCTCCGCAGCCAAGATTTCTGAAAACACAGACCAAAAAGCAGTAATTTTTGACATCAGAATGAGTGAAATTCAACAGATGAGACAGATTAAAAGAAAAGGTTACAAAACAAAGCTGCACTTTGGCATGCAGACTGCTTTCACCAGACTTCCCTCAGACCAGCATCTTTCTCCTGATGCCCTGGGTTACAACAAACACTTGGCAGCCTGCCTGGGGTCCACTGGAGAGGTCTCCTTCCCATCACCTCTAAGACATATGTGCTTGTTCACTAAGCCTGTTAGAAAAATTACAGCATCTAAAGAGTGCAGGCTCCTGCCTTCTGGCTCCTTCATGCTCTCATACTGACTGTCCCACCTTCTACTCCAGATGTACATGCTAGATAGTCCAAGAGAAATCTACTGGTCCCAGAAGCTACATCTGACCCAGAGAACAGCATCCAGGACAAAGCAAGCAGGGGCCTCCTCCTGCTGCCCTGCCACTCTGTCTATCAGATGACAAAAGATAGTAAGCACATCAAGTGAACGTTTCTTGTGTTTCCTGCTTCAGTTTATTTTATCTTCAGAGATTACAGCTCTGTTGACTGAAAGAAAAAGAAAATAAAAAGCTTTTCTCTCCCCTCAGACTTCAATTTTAACTAGGGAGTGTTTTCTCTTTACTTGTCTTTGGTTTGTACATTGGCAGTTAGGCCTCTGATTTCTTTAAACTCAGCTGAGATACTCTTTTTTGCCAGTCAAACATTTCTTCTATGATTTGTCACTTATATGTACTGGTTCTTTTTGTTTCAGCATTTCTTGACATACATTGAAGTTTTTATCATTGTTATTTCTGATAACCAGCTGTTGTTTTCCTTAAAATTATCTGTTTCAATTTACTCTGCATTTGTTATATGCTCCATCTGGTCAAAATATAAAGTCAATGTGACCTGCTCATCTTTAGGGATTCAGAAGATTATTTATTTAAAATGTCATGACCAACGCAAAATGCTGCAAATAAACATGCACACAGAACTGGCCAACATCTCTTCAGTCCTATTCTCATCATGCATCTCCAAATTCAACAGCATATTGCAATTATTATTGATCCATATTATCTTTCTCCATTCTGTTCTGTGGTTCTTAATCTGGAGCTCACTTTTATACTTAATTTTGCTTTTATGGTTATTAAATGTTAGTAGAAAAATTTCTTTCATTTTTACTCAAGTGATCACTACAATAAAATGTAAATATTATTCCCTATAAAAATTAAATCTAATTAATATTTTCCATACTTTTAATAGTATATTATTATATAAAATTAATATTCTATATTAAAATATACAAATCTGCTTCTTTTTGTTATAAGTAAAAACCACAAACAACCAGATCTCTCTTTTAATCTCCCTTCCTGGTCAGTGTGTAGCCCTTTTCTGTCCCCTGGCTATACTGCAAATTCCAATAAGTCTAGACCTATGCAGAGTTTGATTAAACTGCTCAGACATCAGTGTCCAGTGCCTTTTGAATGATTAGGAGTATACATGGCATCTACAGGGGACAGGCAGATGTGTCACAAGGCCTGTGGAAGACTGATACCCTCCCAGCAGCACCCAGAGGACAGGAAAGATTGCCTAAGACACCTCAGAAGGTATTGCCTAAATACCTCCCAGACTGTCTAAATGTAGATGTCATCATAAACTGAATTCCACTCCTTGGTTTCGGTTCAGTTTTTCAAGTTTTAGTGCCTACTGCTGTTTCTGGAATTGTCTGGCCTTTGGCTGCCACATCCAAAGAATACCTTACCCAGCACATTTGCTGTATTTGCTTATGTTGCAAAGAAATAGGTGCCCAGTGCTGTTTGTATCACTTCAGGGTATTTAAGACTTCTTCACAAGGTTGACATGTATAGCACAGCTCCCATGTGATGCTTCATTACTACAAATTTATCGTCTTCACAGTCCTTTCACCCACACAGGATTTTTTAAAGGTTTTTACAGCTTAAAAATATTTTCCGGTGAAAGCACCAGCAGAACAAAGTAGGCTAGTGTAAAATCTAGAAAGTTTTCTTCTGCTTCTCTACTAGTGATCGCAAATTCATTCTCAAAAACAAAGAGCCAGAATCTTTTCACAGTTGATTAATGAATCCTTCCTCATTTGTGGCAATTCAGCTGATTTCTCATTCATGAATTTAATACTGCTCCATTCTCAGTGTTTCCTGTTCCCCCTGAAAGTGACCCAGTAGTAAATCAAAGTAAATTAATAATTTAGTAAGACAAGTCATTACTTCAAGGTTACCACAGAGAGCAGAGTTCCTCTTCTCAGACATCATCCATATTTTTTTTAATCTGATTGGTTAATTCTAGCAAAGAACTGACAGAAAATATGTACAACAGTACCCAAGCTTTGGATGAAATAGATACTTATCAGATATGGCTCTATAATTGCCATAATTAGCCATAAATGCTAATGAGGGTTTTACACACTCTATCTCTCCTCTGGAAAGTGTGCCTATCTGCTTTTTGTATCATGCTGTTCTTCTAGTCCTATTCTTTTCTTCCTTGACACGGGCATGAACCTTCCCTTGACCTGCTTTTAGGAGCCAGGTCCTTCATTTCTCGTGCAAGGAACTTTGCCTCTAGTGTTTCATTTCCCACAGCTGTGATAGGCCATTGCTTCTACAAAGTTTTCCCTATGATAAACTCTGATTACAGGAAAACATTTTAAATTTCCTGTAAACATTATACAGACATGTGATAATACATTATTATGTGCTTAATCATCAGAAGTCACTTACAGCTGAGAATGAACAGGATAAAATAGTGTAAATAATATCAGTAGTCATGTGACAAGGGCAATGTAGTATACGAGTCTTGCTGTACTTGAACTGAAAATCTGTGCCTTCACTCACACTGATGCTCTTTGCTGCCTATTTGCCACTCCTTCAGAGAGCTGGCTGGCAGGTTACACGCAATCAAATAAAATTCCAGTGTCGCTGGGGTGTCTTTCTCAGGAGGCATCCTTCCTCTTCTGTGTCTCAGCTTTGTGCACCAGAGCCTGTGTAGGCCATGGCACAATACACTAACAAGTTCCCAAGAGTTGTTTTATAATTTACTCCAAAGCCTGCACTGGAGCAGAGTTTATCACCACCACAAAACTGTATCTAGGCCTGACTAATTACACAGTCTATTCTGAATTGTTTTAGTCCCCAGGAGTGATGATCATTCCTGCTATTAAAAGTTGTACAACTAATATGTCAATGGAAGTTAGGCACTCTAGGATTCGTACTAATTCATCTCAGAGGCCATTAATCATTTGCATAGAACTCAAGTTTCATCTCTATGAGACCTTGAGCGTGTCCCTTACTTTTCTAGCAAAGGACTTATCAGCCTAGGGCATGATTTATGTAAAATGTGTCTATCTATAATTAAAGGAATGTGCCACCTTGCCCTGTCTTTAGTAACTCCTAAGTACTTCTGATATTTCTCTGGTTTTCCTGAATGTCCTGAAAGCAACTAAAGTACATACTTGAGAAATTCTGGATTCAGCAGTAGCTCTTCAGGAAACAGATGTAAGTTTTGGTGGCTCTTAGGTGGAAAGGGTCCTTTATGCTGTGTTGTTAAGAAAAAAAACGACAATCCCATTCAGATGGAGAACAGGAACCTCATTTGCAAAGGACATGAAGAAAAAATCCTTTTCATATGGTTCAGATGGCAGGAGTTTAGTTGGAGTATTTGTTTCCAGTTTAAGATGCTTCAGTGTGATAAAACTGTGGATCATGCCAGGAGGGCATCGGGCACAGCATCACCAACCAGTCGAGGGAGGGGATTGGCCCACTCTGCTCTGCACTGGGGCAGCCTCACCTTGAACATTGTGTGCAGTTTGGGGCACCACAATATAAGAAAGATATTCATCTCTTAAAGAGTATCCAAAAGAGGACAACGAAGATGGTGAAGGGCCTTGAGGAGAAGCCATATGAGGAGTGACTGAGGGCACTTGGGCTGTTCAGGCTGGAGAAGAGGAGACTGAGGGGAGACCTCACTGCAGTCACAACTTCCTGGTGAGGGGAAGAGAAGGGGCAGGCACTGATCTCTTCTCTGTGGTGACCAGTGACAGGACCTGAGGGAATGGCCTGAGGCTGTGTCAGAGGAGGTTTAGGCTGGATATTAGGAAAAGCTTCACTCAGCCAGTGGTCAGGCATTGGAACAGGCTCCCCGGGGAAGTGGTCACAGCACCGAGCCTGACAAAGAAGCACTTGGATGATACTCTAGGGCGCAGGATGTGACTCTTGGGGATGGTCCTGTGCAGGCTATGAAATATTCTGTGATTCTCTGACAGGATGTAAATTTAGCCTCCTTACTTACTTTAAGCTATCACTAGTAATGGATCTAGTAGTAGCTAGCAATCCCTACCAACAGCTGACTTCGAAAAGGACACTTCTTCAGCTTCTGCTCTGAATAAAAAGATAACTTCAACAATTAATCTTCCACTGCTGTTCTGTTTCTTTGTAAATAAAAAAAAAAAATCAGCCAACTGCTATATTTGCACTCCTTGACAAGCAAAGATGTCACTCTTCAAATATTTTGTTGATTACTGCTTGGGTTTTTTATGGCTTTATCACTAGCCAGTTATTATGGGAGATTTTTCCCAATTACACCGTTTGCATCAAGCCAGTAAGAAATAGCCATGGTGCCAGGATGCTGAGTTTATGGAAACAGCAATAATGTAATTTTAACCCATGGAATCTTATTTATGGAGGGTTTCTGGATACTTTTCCAAGGTCAGTATACCTGGGTCAATGAATGTCATTAATATCCAGAGGGAAGAAACTGCTATTTCTAAACATGTTGTTTTCCAAGGATGCCTTTGAGCTAGTAGGTGCATTAAGATTTCCAGACACTTAAAAATGTGGAAGCTTTTACTCTAGGCTTTAAATATATTCTGTCACGCTGACCCCACACAATATATGGGCACTAAAGGGATTTCAAGTCAGGTGAATCCTTTGGTCATAGGCATTTCTAAGTCAGATAAACTTTTCACATGACTGAGACTCTGTGCGCTGTTTCAAATTGAATTCTCTTTGGAGCATCCACCCTGTAGACTCACTTCACTGAGTGAAGACTCACTTCACTGAGTCTTTGAGATGTTATTATCCTCATTAATGGAGTACATTATCTTTCATATACTCATTTCCAACACTGTTCCCATGTTGCCCCATCATACAGTCTTTCTCCCATTTCCCAAGTTTCAATGCTACCTGTGTAAGAGCATGAGCTATAAACATCAACTGTATAAAGGGTTTCTATTAGTGCTTCTAATAGAAGCTTAAAGGTGTATTCATGCCAATTATTTGACTGAAATGTCAATAAAATTAGGGTGTTAGAAAAGAAGGGAAAAGCTCAATGCTACAAAATATCACAAGCTAATCACAATTAAAAAGAAAACCCCCATAATATATGTTCCTTCTAGGATATTTCGCTTCTCTCATAATCTAAGCCAATGACAAGGAAGTGTTTAAGGACAATGTCTTTTAACAATTCAGTTCCTAGATAAAGTACAGTAACTTACATGGCCATAAGCCAAAAAATTCTGAGTAGGCTTTACCCAAACCAAAGTGTTAATGTAGCTCTGTCTTGGTAGATTTTTTTTTTTATCTATAGGAAGTAATACTGTAGTGGATAGTAGTAATTTAAGCAGTGTAAATGGCCATTAGGGAAATGATAAAAATTATTCCAAAAGCTAAACATCTTTAAATATGCTTCAATTTCCATGCTGTTTTGATTACCTTTTTTCCCCCCTGAAGTTTTTATTCAGCATTCCATTCTCTGCCAATCACTCAGCAGTCTTTCTTGTTTTACAGTCAGACAAGGATATGCCAAAATGTCTCATGCTAAGACTATCTCTCAAAACAAACAAACAAAATAAACCACCTTTTATTTATCATCTACCCTTGTGTTCAAGTGCAGATGTCCATGTACATGTGATGGGCTGTGGCTGGAAAGACCAGATTTGTATTATTACCTTGACTGGCACTGAACAGGCTGCTATTGTCAGGAGCTTGATTCAGCTTTCCATACATAAGCCTCTGATGCCCTTTCAGATGCTCTAGAGTTCTCTGCCTCCAGAAGCAGGTCTCAAAGGTCATGGTTCATATCTGTATCATATCTTATGACCCACTGAGGATTCATAAACATAAATATCTAGGATAATTTTAGAAAGCCAAAAGTAACTGAAACACTGCCAGCAGTATTTTTACATTAGGATGAAGTTGTTCTCTGGGCTCAGAGCAACAACAAAAGACTTAAGTACACATGAGACACCCAAAAAACGGCAAGAGAAAAATAAATAGCACAAGCAAAATTAAAAAAAAGCTAGGATGTTATATTGAGCAACAGATCAAAAGCAAAGCCTGAATGTGTTTCTACTCAGGTGATGGATGCCTAAAAAAATTAGGACAGAGGAAGAACTGGGCAGGCACTGAGTGGTCACATCATATCAGAGGCCTCCTGAAAGCCTTTAAAAAGCTCCAAACTAAAGTTATTACTGTCAGAAAGCAGCAGGACCAGAGCTGTTCCATGAGGTGGTAAACCAGGAGCCAAGTGTAAGCTCAGCTCAAGTAGTGCCCTCGCTCTTGGCCTCTGTACAGAGGGTGGACTTCAGTGTAGAAAAACAAAAGCTGACACATATAAGTATGGGTCTACAAAGATGATTTGGGGACTGTAGCACCTCATTTATGAGGAGAGGCTAAGGGAGCTGCACCAGTTTAACCTGGAAAAGAGAGAACTTAAAGGGAGTCTTATGAATGCATATAAGAATCTGAAGGGAGAGTGGAGGATGGTGCCAGGCTCTTCTCTGTGGTACCAGGCAATATACAAGAGGCAACAGCCAAAAGCTAAAAGACACAAGTTCCACCTGAATATTAGAAAGAATTCCTTTACTGTGTGGGTGACAGAGCACTGGAACAGGTTGCCCAGAGAGCTTGTGGAGTTTTCTTCTCTGGAGATATTCAAAATCCATCTGGACAGAGTTCTGAGTAATGTGCTCCAGACGACCCTTTTAAAGCAGGGATGTTGGACTAGGTGACCTTCAGTCACTTCTAACCTTATCCAACCTGTGATTCTGTAATTCTATGAAGTAGAAATTTTGAATATCATGTGTGAAGATGCAATTGTCAGGTCTAAGTTCAGGAACTCAATGTGCAACTTAAATATCTGGAGTCATCTCAGCTGCCGTAACGTGGAAAATAAAAACCCTGGAACATTTAAATTTGGAAAGAAGGTGGTTGAATGGAATATTCATGAGGTTTGCAAAGTGGTTAAAAATAACATGAAACTATTTTCCAGCACAATCCACAAGACTGTAAATGCAGGGACTAGCTGAATAAGCAGAAGATTAGTATGGAACAGCTAAAATGAAGTACGTGTTTTACACAAAGGGTAGTGAACTTCTGAAACTTGTCACAGGACCTTGTGGAGGCAGACATTATCAGCAGGCTTAAAAGAGGATTAAATTTATTCAAGGGCAGCAGATCCACGAAAAGATACTTTAGGAGTACAAATTTTTCCTCAGAGTAGGAAGTGGTTCTTTAATGTTCAGTATGGTATTCTGATTACTCATCCTCAAGGTGTTAGTGTTGCTTTTCTAACAGGCAGTATAATAGTTATCTGTAGCATATGTACATTTGCTCAAACTACTATCATTGTTGATGGGAGCAGAAATAACAACCAGTTTTACAAAGCAGTAGAGAGTGGAGAGTTGGGAAGCCAAACAGGCAATCTAGAACAGAATAGAGATAATCAGCAGATGTACTTTATCTAGGCTCCTAGCTCCAACAATCTCTGAACTGCTGGATACACAGTGTACGTACCTAGCTCTTTTACCAGTCTTATTTCATAACATATTCTTCAAATTACTAAGGTTCAATATGATATTTTTCTCAGGAAATTCCCTGAGCTGAAATAGCTAGAGATCACAGAATACACAAAGTTGGAAGGGATCTACAAGGATCATTGAGTTCAACTCCTGGCCCTGCACAGAACCATCCCAAAGAGTCACACCATTTGCCCACAAGTGTGATACAAATGCTTCTTGAACTCTATCAGGTGCTGTGATTACTTCCCTGGGGAACTTGTTCTAATGCCTGACCACCTTCAGGGTGAAGAACCCTTTTTTAATATTCAACCTAAACCTCCCCTGACACAACTTCAGGCCATTCCCTCAGGTCCTGTCACTGGTCATCCCAGAGAAGAGATCAGTGCCTGCCCCTCCTCTTCCCCTCACCAGGAAGTTGTAACTGCAATGAGGTCTCCCCTCAGTCTCCTCTTCTCCAGCTCACACCAAGTGTCCTCAGTCACTCCTCATATGGCTTCTCCTCAAGGCCCTTCACCATCTTCATTGTCCTCCTTTGGATACTCTCTAAGAGCTGAATATCTTTCTTATATTGTGGTGCCCCAAACTGCACACAATATTCAAGGTGAGAGCAGAGCAGAGTGGGACAATCCCCTCCCTCGACTGGTTGGTGACGCTGTGCCTGATGCCCCCCAGGATATGGTTGGCCCTCCTGGCTGGCAGGACACTGCTGACTCATATTGTCCCATCCCAGGTGCAGAATCCAGCATTTTCCCTTGTAGAACTTCATATTGTTGGTGATTTCTCAGTCCTCTTATTTGTTGAGGTCTCTCTGCAGAGCCTCCCTGCCTTCCAGCGAGTCACAGCTCCTCCCAATTTTGTGTCATCTGTAAACTTGCTTAGTATCCCTTCCAGTCCTGTGTCCAAGTGGTTTTAAGAAGATGTTGAAGAGCACAGGGCCCAAGATGGAGCTCTGCAGAACCCCACTAGTGACAGGTCACCAGTCTGATGGCACCCCATTCACTATTAACCTCTGTGCTCAGCCTGTGAGCCAATTGCTCACCCACTGCATGATGTGTTTATCCAGCTGTGTGCTGGACATTTTGTCCAGAAGGATCCTGTGAGAGACAGTATGGAAAGCTTTACTGAAATCCAAAAAGATTACACCAACTGGCTTTCCTTGATCAACTAATTGGGTTACCTTGCCATAACAGGAAACCAGGTTTGATAAGCAGAACTTTCCGTTCATGGAGCCGTGCTGGCTGTGACTGATGACTGTGCCTTTCAGGTATTCATCAATACCTTCCAGAATAATCTTCTCCATAACATTACTAGGCACTGAACTGAGACAGACAGACCTGTAGTTTCCAGGGTATTCCTTCTTGGCCTTCTTGAAAATTTCAATAACATTCACCAGTTTGCAGTCAGCTGGGAGCTCTCAGGATTCCCAAGACCATTCAAAAAGCATCGGGGAAGGTTTTGAAATGACTTCACATGGTTGCCCTCTGGGACTCCCCTTGCTCCTGTTGTAAAAGGCTAATGGCCTGTGCAGACACCTGGTCTGAGTCTGCATGGCTGTTTCTACTCTGCCCAGTTATCCTGCCATATATTGACTACATCAACAGAACATGCCAGTATCAACTTTGTAATGAAATTTGTTAAAGCCACACAATAGCTGGTTTAATTCCTTTGCACCAGTCAGCTCTATCTTTTAAGACCTTCCTCCTGTGTGTAAGGATGCTGGCAGAGGGGTGGGTGAGTGGCAGATGCCGAACATCTGACTGGGTGAGGTTGTGCAGTAGCCAGAGAGCAAGGCTGCCAGGCCACTCCCTACAGACAAGGATCAGAGCCTGCACGTAGCCAGTGAGTGTCCAAATGAGGGTGTTAACAGAGAAAACGTCTGTAGCAAGAGGCATGCATTTTGGCTCCTCCTCAGCCTTAAGCCACCACAATGACCCATCGTGGGAAACCGAACTTGGCACAAGGCAGAAACACTGGACACACATGAAAACGCAGTTTTATCCAAAAGAGCATTTTCCAGACTTCCTCCGAAGTCAATGCAATGTTCTCTTGCTCTGAGTAACATTGCTCCCAACAATACAGACATTGTTTGAACAATACAGACACAGACTGAGCAATTGCTCTTAGCAATGCAAGCCCTTAACCTCTTCAGCCAGATAGGCAAGCAGAGTTAATGAACCTGGACAACTCTGCCATCTTGGACTGTATGCTTAGATGTGAAATGTGGTGCCAAAAGAAACATTTGCAAGAGCTAATTTTCATCCAGTACCCCAGAACCCTTCTGTACAGGAGAGAAGGGACTGAAAGCAGTGACCTGAAAGGCAACTAATAGGTTACTGGAGGAGAATGTCTCCCTTCTTTGCATATAGAAGTGGCCATTTGGGAAATGCAGCTTCCCATGTGTAACACAGGCCTTTGGAGCTTACACCAGGACTTCTGGCCTTTGTGAAGGAATTATATAAACTTGAAAGGGACCCCTGAGGTCCTGTGAGCCATCTCTCTCTCTGACACAGGAATTTGAACTTTTTTCCCGCTCACATAGTGCTCTCAAGTCCACTATTCTTCCACATCAGGGCATATCATGTAGGATACATTAGATATTAACTAACAGTAGATATTAACTAGTAGTATGTAACATATTCTTCTCTGTGACCAACCTGTAGGTCACAGAGTGACTGCAAGTCCAGATATTGGGTCTTTATGAGCAAACCCAGTACTCATAGCAAATGTTTTGCAAAGAAACCTGGAAAACCTGGGCCAGGATAGAGAGAACCATTCCCCCCTTCTTCTGTCTTGATATCTATTCTGCTCAGGGATCTTCACTGGGTGATTCTCAGAACCAAATCATATGTTTCCAAAGGGTACACAGCTTTTACTTAAAGATTTAAATTATTTCAAATTACAGATCCTTAGTTACAGTATTTTAATAGTTCCCTTCATAGTCAACAGTGTCACCTGGTTTTACTTGGAACCTTTTATTTTCTATTTTAAGCTGCTTTATTTTTTAAACAAATGGAATTGATCTGTCCATGGAGAAGTCTGGGGAAGAATTTCAAAATGATGGAACATGAACATATGTTAGTTAGTGCATAGTGTCCTTTAGCTTGTAAAAGGTGGTCTGAGCCTCAATACTGTGAGTTGCTTCTAGGTTTCAACCTACATAATTATGCAAAATAGCAGTGCTAAAAAGCAACAATATGGCAGTTTATGTAGCTCTGTGTTGCTTTTGAATACTAGATCAGAAAATCAGGGAGACAAGATTTCTTTTTAAAAGTAGAATGTAAAGCATCATGCAAACAGTGAGCCAGAACTCAGAATAGTCAAACCTTATCCCTGACATCCTTTCAAAAACCACATCCTATGATAATTTTGTGTTTGAACAATAAAAATTCTTTTACAAATATTCCTTAGCTTAGCAACTCAAAGTTTTTATGTCTTGTCTGTTGTTAGTCATAAAATAGAATTTCCCTGTTTCAGTGAGTATGTAGATTTGTATAAAATAATGTAGTGTGCATGTTTCTGTGTGTTTACTGTGTCTTTTGTAAGACAGAGGACTGGAGGTTTAATTTAAAAGACATCTATCGAATTCTACCAATTCCTCTAACATCTCGAGGAATCTGTTCAATACCCATTTCCATCACATAGAAACGCATCTCACCTGCTGGATTTGCACATCACTTCTATCTCATCTTTTATAAAGAACATACGATACCTGTCACAGCCTGATTAAATACACGTAAAAACAGGTGTTAGATTCATCTCCCTTATCTTCAGACATGATAATTTTTCATTTCTCTCCTTCACAGGGCGCAGGATGGATTACACACATCATTCCCTGGATCTAGAAGACTGTCTTGTCACTTTTATTACTACTGATTTTTACTGATTATTTGCTTTGCAGAGATGCCTCTCTATGCCAGTCATGGTCCAGAACCCTTGTGCACTACACAGAAAATTTGTATAGGAGAAGAGATAATAGTTAGATCTACAAAGATGAATCGTACTTAGCCTGATAGACAAGTGTATCAGCATATCACCAATTAATTCTGAGTCTCTCAGGTACTATAGAAAATGCATATGCTAAAACATCTGTGGTTATTGAAATAATATGTATGAAAAGGTTCCTCTCTCATCAGAAGTACAACTCAGAAAAAGGCATACAGATGCTTCTTATAAATATATGATAAGAGGATGGTGAATGCTTGTACTGTATTGTTTAGAGATGGCAAATGACAATAAATAGATGATACAACTTCTTCTTAGTGCAACTGGACAGGATAAGAAAAATAACACTTGCAGAAGCATACCAAATTAGAAGCCAGAATATGTGGCATGCCATTTTTAGGTCAGCTCCTAAAAGACTGTACTATGATAATATTAAGACAAACTAAAATCACAGAGGAGGAAATCTAACCCTTTTATTTATCTCACCAGATATCCTGCAAATAGCTCTACATGGCTTAAATTTCTGTTGATAAAATATTTAGTCAATGGATTCCTTATTCTGACTTACACAACTTCCTAGCTACACGTTCAACCCTCCAGGAGCTGACACACTCTGCTGGTTGGCAAGACTGAAGACAAAGGGTAGCAGGAACTGAGAGGGGATGGCTGTTGTGCCTTTCTACTCCTAAGGACATCACTGCATTGTTTAGTTGCACCTGAGCAGCAATTTCTCAAAAATGTTTATCCCAGGTGGAGAATTGGAGGACTTCCACAACAGACTGGACTGCCAAAGAATGCAGTGGAGAAAACAAAATAGAGTGAAGCTCAGGGTGAGGTCTGAGCCCTGGCTCATTTCCCTGCAGAGAGGCAAGATAAGGAGGAACATCTGATGAGATCCTACAAACCACTGCAACAGCCTTCAAAGTAGAAATTATATCCTGTAGATGTGATCAGAATTAACCATTATTTAAAAAGCACTAATGTCCTACCAAAGCCGAATTTTGAATGTGCAAAACTAAGACCAGGGTCCCTGTCTAGTGGCTCTAATTTGAGGCTTATGTTAAAAATGGGGAGTAAAAAACCTAGAACCTTTCACAGTGCTTTGTCAAGCTATAAGTAAGTAAGGTTGTGTTTGATATGACCCAGATTTGCCCAGAATAGCAGAGCTCTTTAATCCTTGGGTGTAGGTAGCAAAAAAGGAGGTGCAGGAAACCATCAAACAGTAAGCATCTGCTCTGCGTGCATTATTGTTTGCATGTACAAAAATTAAAAAACCCAAAGCAAAACCAGAGACGTGCTAACCTTAGAATAGCTGGGTTTGCGTACATGCATCCTAAGGCTCCTCATGACTGTGTGGTCCTGCCTATTCTTCTAGTTGCTGGCAGGAGAAAAGTGCAATGGAAATCCTTAAATTGCCTACATGACAGATTAAACAGTCTGGTCTCTCAGGAGCACTGAGAAACTTGCTTGCAGACCTTAAGATCAGAAGCCTGAGCAGGAAAGCAGGACTTTGCTTGTATCATATCATCATTAATATCTATAGTGGTATAGACAAAAGCCAGACATCCAAAGATTGCCTACATTTCCTTCAGGCAATCCACTCCAGATGCTGTCAAGTGACTTCTAGCGGTGCCCTGCTTGAAAAGAGGGATTAGCTGGATGATCCCTGCAAGGGCACTAACTCATTCCAACATAATAAATGTCACAAGAACAAAATATAGTAATTATTTCCATTTCTAACATATCTTAAACTACATAGTTTCAGAAATTAAGAATTATATCTGGGAAATCCAGCTGATGGGATTTGATTGGAACACTAATATATTGTACAGCAGGAAGGAATTACTGAAAATGCTGCCATGCATACAAATCTTTGCCTCTACTGACTAACAACCTCTTTCTTGTCGGTATATCTCCAGAGAGCTTCCAAAAATAAATTCAATCGGCTTTAAAAAATATACATTTTGGATTATACTTCTGTAACTAAAAGATTGTGGAAATGATATGTCAAGAATAGGAAATTCAAAATCTATTAAGCAGGACAGATTTTGCAAAGAACTTCTAGTCCAAATTGACTTAGATGTAGCTTTAGAAGCCAAATAATGCAATTTCAAAATGTCATTGTGATTTTTGACAATTTCAGTTGCAAAAAGATGTAAAATTTCATACCTGGACATAGTAAGAGAAAAACCTCCACAGGGTTTGGGAGTGGTTGAAGAAAATGTTCCAGATCTCCTTGTCTTCCTTCTGTTCTGATTTCTCCACAATTAGTGGGAAATTAGTGACCTCAGGCTCATGAACATATCAAAGACAGGATTATGCTGCATAGAATGAGAAAAAACTTTTTTTTTTTCCCCAAATGGGCATTTATTTGTCTGCTGCTTCTGTTCATGCAGAAGTGAAACTGCAGGTCATATGGCAAAAGGACATGCTGGTACTTGTAAAGAACCCAAAGAGAAGGAGAAAACCACTGAGAGGAATTAATCAGTGTATGTCTTTTCTCCATCCCACAGCCAGTGTCTCATGCATCAGCTGCGTTGCTCTCTTTTACTCTATCACTGCATTCAACTCTGGTTAGGAGCACAGGGATCACATAAATTAGAAATATCATCATGTCCCTAAAGCTGTGGACAAATTCAGCTTGGATCCACAGAGAAAAAGGAAATTTGTGGGTGGAGAGGGGTGGACAGAAGAGAGGAGAAATACCGCCAAGAAAATCTATGGTGGGGAATAGAATCAGGTCAGGAAGTATACCAAGAGATGTGCAAGAAAGGTAAAAAGATAAAAAGAAAGGTATAAAGTCTTATTATGGGACAGACATTTTCTGTAGATCCAATGGCAGCACAAGCAGAGCACAGGACCAGAAAATTCAGGCATGCAAACATGTGCCAGGCCTACCTGGACCATCTGCTCAACCAAGGTCATAAATACAAGGCTACATCCCAAGCAGCTATGCACAAGGCTACTGTGTTCCTAAAGGTTTGACATCTGCCCTCAACTGTACACACTCACTGTGCTGATGTGCCACTGTCTGCTGCACTCTGAGAACACTTCCTGTCTGGCCAGCACATCACGAGGTCTCAGTAATTACTCAGAAAGGAACAAACACATAGTAAGTACATTAAACTCTACTCTTTTAGTTGATTGTATAACTAATAGAGATGTGGAGGAGCAACACCAACAACTTCCTGATCTACAGAGTAAAAAAGTTTCATGATAGTGGTGCTGAAGAAAATAGGATATTTCAATCTGCTGATTCTGCACCTAGACAGTCACCCTCCAGCAGGAAAACATCTCTTCTGAATAAAGAGGTTTTAAAAGCCCCTGACAAGGGGCTATAGTATGCACTTTAGGGAAGACTGTGTTGGGCTACAGAATGAGAAATGCCACCTAGTTGAACTTTGTGTAGTTGCTTTGGCCCATCTTGACTCCCATGAAAAGCTCTAAGGTTGCACATAGTGTTCGAATCAATCAGTGTCCGATGACGCTCTTCTAACTCTTTGTATGACACATGGGAAGAAAATTCTGGCCACAGGGGACTGCCTTGGCTGGATGTCAAAATCCAAGGCTGAGAACACAAGATTGGATTTGACTCCACACCATTGAAAACTGTGCCTATCATGCAAGAAGACTCAAAAGTACTCCCATTTTTTCCAGGCATTATTTTGTACAGACTCCATCTATACCTGGATTGTGCAATTGTGTCTACTGGGCTGGAGTATATTGGCACAACCTGACCAAGGATGACAGACTTTCTGATTAGAGGGAGGCAGCAGTTGCTCTACTTCCATTCTCCCAGGACTTACGTTGTCCTAAACAAACTCTGAAAAGGGAACAAGCTCCTGTTTCCTGCTCTTTTTGCATACTAAAAAGAACTCCTAGAGCTCAGCCCAGTGCAACTGGGCTTGTTTTGAACTACGACTTTATTACTCCTTCAAGATTCATGTGGTTAGGTTTTGTATGTGGGAAAAAAGCTGTTCCTCACCCCCACGTTCATTCTATGCTCACATATACTCCAAATCATCCTTAAAAGGTCTGAAACCTAATCATTACACTAGTCAAATATGAAAGGCAGTCTTGCAAATTTTGCTCCCTCACACTGCCAGTATGAGTCACCTTTCATTTCAACCAGTAAGTAAAGCATTGTTTGTCTGCTGCTGTTACCACTGATGAAAATAAGGAGGAATAAATTTTCTGTGACTGTAAGGCATATTTTCCTTCAGTGCTACTTTTCTCATGGCACTTTTGGAAATCTGAAGTCAAAGTGTTTCCCTCTGATCCTATTTTACTGGGTTTTTTCAAAATCTGTGTGCTTCCAACACTTGAAGATCACCCAGTGCAAACACGAAACCTCATATTTTTTATTTATCTGCAATTTTACTTTTCAGGATTTAATCAAATAATAATGATAGCCAGCTACACTTCTGGAGAATTTTCCATTACTTTCGTGAACAATGAATAATTGTCAAATTAAATGTTGCCCTCCGTTATGTGTTCAGTTAGTGATGTCTGTCCCTCCTCTCAGCAGCAATAGGCACACTGATAACAACCCAAGCTTAAATATCTTATGTCATGTTTGGAAAGGTACAACAAAACTGTAGATTATTTCTGTATTCCTGAAATTTGTTGATAAACCAGTCAGATTATAGGACTCCTTCTGAAGAAAGTAATTGCTAATCATTTTTGAAGCACTTATAAACAAGAGCAACTCCTTTCTGATCCTCTCACTGCTGTTCATTATGGGCTTATGATGTTCACTAGACCTCTGGAGATAATCTGAAACATTGCCAAAAGTGATTTTTATTTTCTTAGTTACAATGAGTAAAAGGTCACAGATGCTGAATACAGTTTACATTCTCCTTAACTGTGCCATTGATTATGCTCACCTGGAGTTGCAAATGAATCCTCCTCAGGGCTACTCATGAGGAGCTAATTTCAACTATTGCAAACAGCTGTCTTTTAGACCACCATTTCTCACAAAAAGATCAAAAAATTCTTAACTCTTTTGGTTATTGTTTATGCAATTATTTCTGTAGTCTTTTCCATCTGTGCATATAAAATTTCCTGAAAATAATTTACCAATAGTCTAGTTTTTTCCAGTGAGCAGAATTTTTCAGGTCATTAATTTTTTGTATTTTTTAATGGAATGATGGAAATTTCAAGTTCAAAGCATTGATAATCTCTTAAATATTGTACTTCAAATAAACAGGAGACATGACTCTTGAATTGAGACCCATAACGATTCTTCAGTACAGAATGACATTATGTTGCACTTGAATTGATTATTTAGGATGCAGTGTACACAGAAACATATCCTGTACATTGTCACAGCTCACTCCATACCTGCATACTTTTCCAGTCTTAAGTGTATTTATCAGAGTGTATATATTCATTGAGCCTAGTACCCACAATGGCAGACACTGTACCATGTAATCCCTTCCTAAGACACTCTCTGGCTACCAAATTTGTCAGACTGTTCCCATTAGATTCCCCTCCCTGTACATGCCAATCTTAATCTCAAAACTTAATGCATTTATGGCTTTAGTTATATCAGAGGTCTGGTTCAGAAAATCACTATAGTTCTAATTTACAACCCAGCTATACTTAAGACCTTTTTCAGAATCACACTCCCTCTTTGCTAAGACCTGCTAGTTCCTGCCAGATATGTGCATAGTCAGTAAGGCTTTGTTATTTTTTTAATAGCTGAGGACTTGAATTACAGGAAACTCAGCACTCTGGAGGACTGGAACAGGTTCGATAATGGCTTCTTTCTTTTTGCCTGTGTGACTTGGATTTGAAAATTCTGAAGCTTTGAACTCTGGATGATTCCTTGCATTTCCTGGTAACTCTAACAGACATGGACCATTTGTGAACAGCTCAGATCTTTGGATGCCACTTATATACACAAGACTTGATCCAACACCCAGTACAGTTAGTGGAAAGACTTTTGGTTGACTTCCATTCTCTCTGGACCAGGAATATTTCATAGGTCTAGAACATACATGCTGTCTTTTGCTGCTTTTTCTCCACGTAGTAGCACATACATATTTCCTCTGCAAATATTTTCCAATTAATGGTCCAAAATAAAGATGCAAGTGCTTTAGCACAAAGTTCCCTTCTTCACAGCAAACTTCCAAAGAGGCATAAACAGCAACTGTGAGTCACCACACCTAAGCCAACAAACCAGCAAATATTCACCAAATATGATACACCAATGTGCAGAAAAACAAACAGAAAAGTTTTGACATAAGATTCCCTCTCTGAAGATGTGAATTTGTACAAATGCTGATCCATTTATGAAAAATTGCAGCCATCAGAATTGCTAGGCAAATTAACAAGAGAATCTTGTGGGACTTTACCCCAGAAGTCACAGGAACAGCATTTCTGTTTGTATATAAAAAAGAAATATTTTTTGCCAGTCTGTAGTGGGAGTCATTGATTGTTTCCACTGACAAAAATTACTGTTAGATTGTCAAAACTGTAAAATAATCATGAGATGTTTCATTGAATGTAACAACTGAACTGAGCTCCTGTAAGAATGGGAAAACTTGGCAGACTCCAAACTATGGGCTCTTTGCACAGCCTATGAGCAAAAGGAGATTTTCCCTGCAGCTGTTAGGAAAGGATTTCAATGTGTTGGGAAGAGAGGAGAGAACAGGAATTTCTGTGCATGGGGCAGCTGGACTACCAGCTTTTGGAGAGTTGCAGTCCTGGAACCTCCAGGTCACAGAGGGGCTAATTGCACTTGTACAGTTAGTGCTGTGAGAAGCATGAGTGGCCCTGCTGAGTTTACACCCCATCTAATCATAGCAGTCTCATTCGGACGGCACAAGTGTCAGTATGCACATCCAGAGCCACCTCAGCAGCAAAACAAAATATTAGGGTTTTAATATTAATAGAACAACTTGCCCAAATGCAATGTCCAATGAACACCTCAAGGCACCAGGACCAGAGCAGGTGATCCTCCTGCACTGCAAGCCTAGACATGTGGACACTTGGGAGCCCTGGGAGCCCGGCACTGGACATGCAGCCACTTGCACCACCTTGCCACATTACTGCTCCCCACTGAGGAAGACTCTCAGTGACATGAGACCGTAAGAATGGTCTAAGTCCTTCTACAGCCCCAGGTGATGCAATGAAAACGGTCTATTTATTGTGTCATTCTTATGAGGATGCTGCTGGGTTTGAAGGTAGGGCAAAGTCTTTCAGTTAATGAATTTCAAAAATGCATGATCTGAAGTAGCATTACAGGTTTTTAAATCACCCAAATTTGATTGGATGGTTGAAGTAATAAAAGTGTTCATCATGAATCTGAACAAATCAGAAACTAATGTTTCTGAGCTCTTCTGGGATGCAAAAATAAGAACAGGATAGGAAAATATAGGAATCAACCTGGCTTCCCATTTGCAGTTAAACACTGAGCAATCCAGACCATTGACCTCACTGGGACTCGCTGGGACAGGGCAGGAACGGATCGGATCAGGACAGGGGCTGCAGGAACTCAGGCCTGCAGTGATCGCAGATGGGAGTGACTCCATCCCTCACCTCCAGCAGAACAGACACCCAGTTAGAGGACACCAGCGTTTTTAAAAAACCAAATGGATCTTTAGTTCCTCTTACAGGCTCTGCAGGCAAATGGTCACAGCACCAAGCCTGACAGCTCAAGGAGCAGTTGGACAATGCTCTCAGGCACATGGTGTGATTCTTGGGGTGTCCTCCACAGGGCTAAGAGTTGGACTCAATTATCCTGATGGATTC
The DNA here is from genome assembly GCA_035583235.1 of Hafferia zeledoni. Lineage (NCBI taxonomy): Eukaryota > Metazoa > Chordata > Aves > Passeriformes > Thamnophilidae > Hafferia > Hafferia zeledoni. The sequence continues at coordinate 85,064,898 of JAWWEV010000115.1, read as the reverse complement.
CTTCCAACTCAGAACATTTTGTTACTCTGTAATACTGGATTAGTGCCAAGGAGGACTAGGATAACACATCAGAAAAATTAAGATGGTAAATAAAAGATTCAAAAAGAAGATGTCTATAGATATAAAAGATAATGTTTATTTTTCTTTCCAAAAGCATGTCTTGATAACCCAATACGCTGCAAGAACAGTCTGTACTGCTGTACTGGCATGGGCAAAAAGCAGTGGGAAAACCCAGTAAGTCCCTTTTCAACCGCATAAACAAACTTGTTTCTAGGCATGACATCACAGCCCATAAAAGCCTTCAGTGCCAGGGTTTCATTCTACTTTAAGAGTGTCATGAACATTAATTTTAGACTTGACTTGTTGAATAATCCCAGAGGGAAAACAAGTAATCAAGACTTTCCTCTATTCATCAAATATCTGAAGTCAGTGTTTCCCACCAGCTGCCGCAACGGATTTCAGCCTTTTTCCTGAAGAGCAGCATAGCTAGAAAGAGCTATGGGGCATGGATAGTCCTCCTGGCAGGGCTGCAGACTGCTGGTTTATCTTTTGAAAGATCAGATGCTTTTGTTTGTTGTCAGTACATTGACTGTAGCAGAACCAAGAGGGTCCATTTAGACATATAAAGACATATAAACCACCCCTTCCTGAAGATGTTTGTGCTTGTGGTAATGCCTGGCAATAAACCAAACTCCCACTGAAAGGCCTGAATCTACTTCTCCATAAAGAACAATTCAGAGATAATGTCAAGATAAGATGTTATATCCAAAGAATAATGTACCACAGAGTGACAAACCATGGAGAGAGAGTGATCTTCCTCAAATCACCATCAGCAAGAGGATACTCCTCTAATAATCAACTCTTTTAATGGACAAGAAGGTTCCCTCTTGGGTCTGTCACAATTAGTGCTGTGATCCATGCTCCAAAACTTTCATTGAGTGGCATGAAAAATTAATTTAAAAGAAGAGCATTTGAGTGAGGAAGAAATTGTTCCTCCATTGCTTTTTTAGATTCTTATGAGGAAAGAGAACAAAATGGCATAAAAAGAGCTGAATTCATTATTGCCTCTCTCTTTTGGTCTACAAAAAAGGTCTTGTAAAAATCTCACTTCTCATGCTGACTACAATTATTCATTTTGTAAGGTGCTGGGGAAAAATTAAGAGCAGGAGTTTGATGAGCACAGTCAGAAATCAGCTATTTTATGACCTTGATTAGTCTCCCTTCATCAGTCCTAGGATGGCTCTTTTCCTAAAAGTTTTTCCATAGAATTAATGACCTTAATTTTCAGTTTTCTACATGAGCTAAAGTAGCTCAGAACTGCAGATTTTCGAACCATGGTAGAAGTTGATCTCTGAGACAAAGCATGTAGTCCTGCTGTATATGTCATCGGTGCTATGACATGCTGGGTGACATGGGGTGGGAAATTATGCAGTCGTTGAAACACCACTAGGTCATGGAGGACCCAGCAGAGTTGCTCATAAGCCACCTATGCACACAACAGGATCCTATCCTCTACCAAAACTGCAGCCACTATTTAGTGCTTTGTCATTTGTTTACATAAAAATGTTGTCCTCTCTAAGGTTCACTTCTGAAAATAAGCCTCTGTTTAAAATGCTTTGACAGTGACTGCATAAATTTACATGACTGATTTCACAATCCTTGGAAAACTGCTTTGCTTATGATGAATACTAAACATTTCTTTGAGATAAGTTTGCAGTGGGAGCTGCGGGGGAAGGCTAGACTGGCAAGACCTCAAACTGAGGAAATCACAGAATGCTGCTAACATCATCTTTGTGCTTTACCTCAAAAACTATTTTTACAGGATAAGAAGTTGTGCCAGAAATTCAAATTCAAATTATTACATTTGCCCAAGTTTTTTGAATATGGGTATAATCTACTTTGCATTGCAGGAATTAAGGAGTAGCCAATTACTGAATCACAGAATTAGAGAACTGTTGAGCCTGGAAGGGATCTCTGGAGGTCATCTTGTCCAATCTACCTAGAACCAGTGACCTGATACTATGTTCAGAGAGCATTTGAATGTCTAAGGATGGAAACTCCACAGCCCCTCTGAAAAACTTGTACCAGTGCTCAGTCACTCTCAGAGTGAAAGCCACCTATGTTTCAGTTAGTGCCCATTGCCTCTAGTCCTCTCACTGGACAGCCCTGGAAAGAGCCTGGCTCTGTCTTCTTTACTTTCTCCATCAGGTATTTATACACATAGACAAGGTCCACCCTTAACCTTCTCTTTCCCATAATGAACAGTCCACTCGGGTTCTTCCATCCTTTGGTATTATATTTTCTTGAGGGTAAATGTTCAACTGGTAAATCTGACCTGTTGCTCATTTTCCTCTGACAAATGCTCTTTGAAAACTGATTTCATTATTATTCATCTTTTGTTAAAATAATTAGGCTTTCATATAGGCTAACTCATGTGCTTCTGTTCAGTGACAGATACTTATAGCAGATGTGCCCTTTGTGTCTTACCTATTAGGAATATTTTTAATATGAGAGAGACAATTCTTTTCTCTTTATTGTTCCTTGGAGCATTTTCTACACTAATAATTGCCTGCAGGAAAACTGTTCTGCATTTTACTTTTGTACAATATAAGTAGCATACTTAGATAAAAGACCTAAATTCACCCCCCATGATATTTTCCCAGTGAAATTCAACAAGGAATGAGATTCTGTATCCTAAAACATAATCTAGGTATGCGATTCCCACCATGGAGCACTTCCTATGCATTTCCTTCTAAATAGCCTGGTTGGCTAACCAGAGAGGAAAAGATTTTAGCAAAAGACTTCACAATTTACTCTTGACTGTCAGCCCTTCTCTAGGTACCTACTGTTTCCTCATAGAAAGCACTGGGAGACTTCAAAGTACAGTCTTATGATCTAAAGTGAACAAGTTTAGTGTAGATATGAATGGCATAGCAAACTGCCAGAGTCCTCTGTTTGCATGTTCATGGAAGTCAATGAGTTCTTACACAGAAGGAATTCTTGAAAAGAAGACCATTTCATTTAGCTTAAAGCCGCATAGAGGCACATATAAACCCGAGCTGCATTTGAAGATGGGTAGATGAAGTCACCTCCAATTCAGAAGCCATGTAGATATATCAGTATGGAGTTGGAGCTCAGCAAAAACTGCATCCTACCAGCAGATCTTGCTAGCTGGGGCTCAGCACCGTGGCAGCACAGCTAACCAGGCTCCTTTAAAAAGCTGGCTCACATCTGAACCCACAGTATAACTAGTCCCAGTGCCAAACAGAAGCTAAACTTTCGGGGAAAAAAAAACTAACTTAACTCAGGTTATTGGACATAATTAATGAAATTCCATACTGATCCATTTCCAAAGAGTTAATTAAAGGCAAAACCCAATTGGTTTGGAAGGAACTAGTTCTTCATCCAGTGGAATTTCCACCAGTCTGCATGTGGCTATTCCCACAGTACAATGCACAATGCTACTAATGTTACAGAATAACCATAGTCCAATGTGATGTGCCAAAAGACTGAATATTAAGAAAGTGAGAAATATTGGTTGTAAATTTTGGTTTCCAAGGCTGAATTGATTCATGCAGCTTTAGAAATACTGTTGCAGCATTTTGCATAGGTGATGAACCTGGGGAAAGACTAGCAAAAATACAATTAGATATAGCACATAAAGGTAGGTGAACTTTAAGCTGGGGCAAAGAGTCATACAATACCGGTATTAAAGTAAGATCTTCTCAGCTGTTGTAGCTGCAGCCATTCTTAAAACTGCAAAAGCAAAATCACCTGCATATGAGAAATATGTATCACACCAAGACATGACAGTGAAGATACATCTTATGAATCACAAAACACATTTTATCATAAATGAGCATAATTTATCATTCTATTCACTCTGTGGGGGGAAAATGAAGTCATTCTACACGGGAAATATAAACTATTCTGATCTTTTGGGGTTCTGAAAACACAGTTACTAGACTTTCTTAATTCACCAGGTAGTGCAGTAATTAGGTGTGGCAGGAGTATTTTTCATACTGAAAAATATTTTTATTAAACTTACGGTGTTAACCAACGTGTTATGTTCTGACCCACTTGTATTTGTGAAGCATTTCAATACATGCATAAAGTCTGATAAAACAAATGGCAGGCAATAAAAATAAGGGAGGTTTGTGTTTTTTGAGTCCTTCTGGGTAAGACCTGTACCTTGATCTGAAACGAAACTGTTCTTGCACATGCCCATCCAGAGTTTGTTTCTCTCTAGCATCTCTAGCTTCAGTTTGAGCCCAAACACATTTTAGAAGTGCGTAGAAGTATTTTTAAGAATGGATTGATAATATGGGTTACTGTGAGACATCATGAACTCTCCTTTTAGTGTAATATGCAACATGGATCTATTAAAATGCACAATATTGCTATGCAGAGAATAGGAAAAAGTCTTCCTGTGATACCTAGTCATATATAGTTGTAATATTACCCATGCACCTTTGAATAAGAGACGTAGAATGACTCAGAAATGTAAGAAGATTTTTTTATTATTTAAAACAAGAATTTTAAATTATAATCACAAGTCTGAGTAATGCAGTTAGACTGAAGCTGAGGCATATCACAAATGGACTGAATCAGAGTCACAACACTGAATTAATTGTGTCATGTAGGATTGTTGAAGAAAGCCTTTATTTCAGCAAATCTGTAATATTACTTCTTACACAGACAGTGCTTGGGTGAAAGATTATTATCCATGTCTACTTTTAATGTCTTTATATCTAGAACTCAATTTCAAAGAGAATTGCCTAAAATATCTATCTATAAATAACTATCCATAGATCTTATACATTTTATATTTCTAGTTAATATTTCTATATAATGGTAGATAAAGCAGGATATAATAATCATTATTCATATTTCTAAACATACTCCCTTTCAAAAAAAATACCAATCCCATCCAGTTTTAAATTATTGCATTTTTAGAATATGCAGAAATTGTAACTCTGTATCTTCTGCCAGAAAGGGATGGTGAGTACATTTATTTTAAAATGTAGGCCTATTACTTTCTCATTTTATATTTATGTAGATAATCAGCTACAATCTTCATCTTTTTTTTCCGCAATAAATCTCAATAAATCATAGCAAATAGCATTGCCTTAAATACATGTATGAAGATTTGTGAGCAAAACTATGGGTTTTCTTAAATTTTACATCTGTTTCAGTGTCTGTAATCCAAGTATTCTATGTGTAGAATTTCAGTTCTTAATTTATTCCACTTCTCTGTTTTCAGATGAGGCCTCCTTGTCATCTATATTCAGTGACAACACTCACTCTCTTCCATCCCTCCAGCAAGAGAGTGCTGCATCGACTCGTGTTATCCCTCATAGCACACCTCCAGTCTCAGGAGGAACAGCCCAACAGTTCTCATAAGGGACATGTTCTGTACAATGTTACCATCCAGCCAGGTGAAGTACTTCCAATGATACCATTTCAGGATTTCCTAAACTAAATATCGTAAAATACTGTATGAGCAGAAAATAGTCTTTTCAGAGCCCAAAAGGCAGTGCTAAGCCTAATTGTCTCTCCCAAACATGCACAGGGTCATCCTCACCCTCCTATGCCCAGGAAGCCATTTGAGCTCAGCCTGGGGCCACCAGCCCCTGCCCCAGTGATGTCAGGGCAGGGTCAGTCTCCAGCTGTTGAGGCAGTTAGTTTGGCTGTGAGGTCTTTCTGGACAAGACAGAGTTCTTGCCCTTTTCCTTTTGATGGGCAACATGAGACAAGTTTAATTACTCTAATAAGCTGTTTTTTCCAATCCTAGACATCACACCTGTGTGCAGATCCCCAAGTTTAAGTTCTCAGATTGCACAAACTGGATGCACTTCCATCAGCTTCCTAGAAGGGAACATGGGAATTTCTATGATTTTACAGGAAACTCCGGTACTTCTTTTGGACTTGCTAAAAAACTAAATTTTACTTCACAGGCTAAAAGACAATGTGGTAAATAAAATGGGATGGGTACCATTAAGATTTTTCTGTCTGTTAGCATATCAACTAAAGGGATGAGCAGCAACATAACTTGTGCTATACATATGGGACAAAAGAAGGAGCAATGAGAAAACAGCCTCTCACAAAACATTCTTTTGGTCAAGAGTAAGGATGGTCCTTATGAAAATAAGTGAAAGTAGTTTGATTTCTGGGATTACCACAAGTAGATGAAGTTAAAATGAGAACACATACTGTGCAAGAGCTCCTTACATCATTCTTTATCCCACCCCAGCTGAGTGTTTTTAAATGTTTTAAAGCTTGTTTTTTAAAGGAATTAAAGACAATGTCCTTGTAAGAAGAATATGGCCTCTAGGGAGTCTCCTTTTCTTGAAATTCCTTATTCTCATGGCTCATCGATAAAGTACTCAGTGCACTGATGACAGCTCAGTGGTTAGGCCCATACTAATTAATCTATTGCACTGAGAATACTCTTGAGAAACTCATTAGTGCTGCTTTCCCTTCCTGTCTTTTTAAACACCTCACTTATATTCAGGATATCCCTGTGACAGTACACAGGTCTTGTGCAAGATGGTCTCTCTACCTGGTTTCCTTGACCTGCAGGAGGGAACTTACACTGTGCCAGCACTGTTCTGAATCATGAAAACCCTTTCCTTTCATGCCACTGTCTAAAGTAGAGTTTCTAGTCTTTACTATACATTTAAACATCTTTCCCTTCAAATTTCTGAAAACTGCACTGATTTCACTAGCAAATTTCTTGCCCCATTTTTTGGGAAACAAGTGGTGTAGAAGGCACATAGAAAAAATGCATCTTTCAGACAGGTCTTTGAAAAATGGGACAGATATATGAAATGTTTGGTGCTGTTTTGACTTCTGTTGCTACTGAAAAAGAGGTCTACTAGGCAGATTGAGAAATATAACCTCAGGATACTACCTTAGAGGATGCACTGCCTTGGATTTTTCAGTCTACAGGCATTTTCTGCCAGATATACTGTACACAAGGGCATTGCCAAATAACAGCGGAGAGTATTCATGGTATTCTGAGGAACTGCCAAAGAAAACAAGTCTGCAGATAAGCCTTCATTTGATGTTAGACTGACATTTCTCACATCAACAGAGTTTCTGGAACTTAAAATTTAAGGATAAACATCTAAGAATGGATTCTGAGCCAGAATTCTGGCTTTCTATTCAAACCTTGGTTATGGCTTTATATCTTTGCTTATTTACCCATAATGCAACATAATGCTAAAATTCAAAGACATTGTAGTTAGAAGAACATTGTTTTCATAATCTTCCAGTGCACCAAAAAGTACTTTTGTTCCTTGGAATTACATAGAAGAAATAGATTTGGGTTGAAATAACTGACTTCAGAGTTGACAACTGTAGCTACATATAAGAAGAAAGTAATAAAAGCCACCCAGAAGACTTCCTGCTTGTTAATCTATTGCAACAGTAGTATAAAAGCAGAATGAGGATTAACAGTTCAAAAAGATAAAGGGAGACTTGAAAAGGCCAATACTTCCACAAGTGTCGACAGTAAGGAACCCCAAAACTCTGTGCCCAAAACCCTACTCCACAGTTTTGAATGAAAGACAGGTAATAGCAAAATGCAAGTTACATGGAGTATATGATCCAAGAATCCTGGAAATTTTCTTAAGCTTTCATTCATATACTGCCAGAAAAATAAAAACAAGTGCTTGGAAAAGTAGGAGTGGAAGACAGAAGGGGGATCCCTGCTCGTCAGACTTTTCTTTGCCAGGCTAAATAAGCCCAACTATTACAATCACCAGCCCCTGGACCACCTTGGTGTTCCTCAGCTGAACTTGCTCCAACATGTCCTTGTCCTTTTTATTTCCTGGGTGCCCAGAACTAAACAGGCAGGAGGGCTGAATAGTGGGGAACAGTGCATAAGCTTCAGGAAGGAAAGAGGATATGGAAAAAGGCAAGGAAAACTGTGCCAGACATGACATGTTGGCAGAGCTGATAAAGAGAAAACCAACCCTGTACAATGTACAGTAATTTTAGTTAGTTTGTTCTGTTCATTGTCAAGAACAGAACCCAAAGCTGCAAACATTAAATCAAGTGTTGCAATTTTCCAGTGGTGGTTGCTATGAGGCATAAACATCAGGGCACTAAAACAGATAGATGTCTCACATTTGTCTCATTTTGGCAGCTGCAAAACCAGTATTACTCAAGGTATTTATCAGCTTTATATACTTCTGTTTATCCCAGACAGGAACACTTTTGTTGTTGTTTTTTTGTGGGTTTTTTTTGTTAACAATACCAGAATTCTGTTAATGGAAAAACATAGTTGATCATACAAGAGAAATTCAGAATCACTCTCGAGGTGTAATTTGTCACAATTAGCTCATAGAGGACACAAAAGAACAAAACCAATGAGATGGAAACATATCACACATAATTCAGTGAAAATGCAACTGAGCTTTTTTTAACAGATGCCAATAGTGTATCAGCACTAAAATCAGTGTTGGACTCTATTCTTTTTAGCTAAATGTCATCTAAGAATTGTTCAGATGTGGAGAAGCATTCAAGAGAACTTCCTATAATTCCCACCTCCTTTTCCAGAGCATGAAAGTGATAGCTATGCACCTTTTATCTATCTGGTCAAGACAAAAGCTTGAGGTCTTCTGCAGGATACTGAAGAAAGTAAAGCCTTTATTAGAAGCTATGTTTTCTTGATGGCTAGAAGCTGGTCTGATCTTTTTGATTTTGAAGACCAGAAGTACATCTACCTTCACATCAGTATGTTCAATGGGACATCTAATATAAAATTATACAAAGGATATTAATTCTTATTTAAAAATTTGTCATTAAAACAATTCCTGTTCTCACAGTGCAACATCTTCCCAAAATGTTTTCCCATTTGTAGCTTGATCTCAGCTGCAGTGAAAAATTACCAAAACATTATTTCACTTCATAATGGCAGTGGACAACCTCAAGGAATATGTGACTCCTTTAATATGTTTTCCACAGAAGAATTTATTTTGGAGACTTGCTAATAAGAATCATTGCCTTTAAGATCTATTGAAATTGATCAAGTTATCACTAATATACTGGGGCCTTCATGAGAACAAAGATCAACTGCTTATATTGTTTTTTGAAACTCTTCATGTCAGACTGTTTATCTTCTTTTATCTCTGTGCAGTCAGCTCTACTGCAAAACCATAGCAAAAGTAAAAATTGGGGACAGCGCTCTTACATGCTTTCTTTCACTGCATTTTTGCCTACTATTGTACAAAGATCTCAGCAGTGATGAAATACCACAATATTTAGCCTCCATAAATCAGTAACAGTGTCTGAGTATTTTTGCAGTTTTGCTATCCATTCTACAAAAAATGTAATTAACTTCCTCTTTGAGCAAACGTTTGTGGGACAAAGGCTGTCTTCATTAAGTTCCCCTCTGCAAACACAGAATCACAGAATTGCAGAATGGGTAAGTTTGGAAGGGACAACAGTGGGTCAAATGGTCCAAATTCCCTGCTTAACCAGGGTTATCCCAGAGCACGTGGCACAGGATTGTATCCAGACAGTTCCTGAATATGTCCAGTGAGGGAGACTCCACAACCCCTCTGGACAATCTGTTCCAGTGCTTGGTCACCCACACAGTAAAGAAGTCCTTCCTCATGTTTAGGTGGAATTTCCTGTGCATCAGTTTCTGCCTCTTGCCTCTTGTCCTATTGCTTGGCACCATCAAGAAGAGCCTGGCTCCATCCTCTTGACACCCTTCCTTCACATACCTACATACATTCATGAGGTCCTCTCTCAGTTGTCTCTTCTCAAGGCTGAACAGGACCCAGCTCCCTCAGCCTACCAAATGCTCCACGCTAATTTCAAACAAGCAGCAGCCCTTTCCCACCTGCCTGTTTGTGTCCTCAGTTTTTGCCAAAATGAGAAGAAATGTGTATGCAATTAAAAGTTAACTTTCAAACAATTCCCTTCTTTAAAACTGCCAGACTATGTAAACTGCTCGGTTGTATATGAGATATTCAGGAACTGAAATTTATATTTGCATTGAATCTGTATTTCTCCAGGATTTCTTTGGCTCAGCTTTGCAGTAGCTTTCCCAGAAGTGTTAAAAGTAGCCCCAACACCCCTTAAGAGTCATTCCCCTGAGAATTCCTGGAAATAAGTTGTTCTTCCTTGTTGGCCTCCATCAGTAAATGTTCACTTATAAGCTGTCAAAACATCTCAAGTATTTTCTCCATATTTTGGATGAGCTAGTGAAAGCTCTTTTTATTTCAAAATGCACTGTCAGAAGTCTGACTCTGTCAAACATTGTGGCACAGGTAAAAGAAGTTTTACCCAGGTTTGGAGATTAGGGGGATTTTTAAATGAAATATAAATGCTTTACAGCATTTATCTCAAGTTCAGAGATGGTCATGATTCGTCCTTTGTAATTCTGTGCCTGTAGGAAACACACAACCTAGAGCTTGTATCCATCCTGCAGAACTGTGAGCAGAATTTTGTCATTAAATATGTATTGACAACCAATAATAAGCTCAGGTTTTGTTAAATGTTTAAATATTTAAGGCCACCAGATAATCAAATAGTTGCAACTCTATTAAGATTGATATCAATAAAGAACATAGAAAATACAAGGCATCCTTGGCAGGCATTTGGTGTATTTTGTGTAAAAATACAAAGTAATTTAAAATATATGCTTCAAATAAGGTAAAATTTTCTGTTTGGAGGACACAGAGTCATCTTTTAAATGAAGATATGGGCATCTAGTTAATTTTGTTCTAGAGACGCACAATGCCAGGAAAAGATAGATAGCAGACAGTGCAAGATGTCATTATTTTTAAATACAATTGAGAGAAACTTTCTAATCACTTCTCCAAATGTTTACAAGTGTCTTTCTATTTTGTGCCAGACTATCTCCTTTCTTTATTGCATATGAAGCTGCAGGACATGTTTTTGATACTTAAATCCCTACAATTAGAAGAAAGCATAAAGAATCAATGGCTTTGATTCTCTTTTAAACATTCCTCTGTTCAAACCAGAACTATTTTCTTACAGTCTAAAAGGCATATGGCTATAATCCGGAATCACTCTTTGAAATGCCATTTGTTTGCATTTCATTTCACTGATAACCAGTCAGGCAGTCTATGGAGTTACAGAATTTCCATTAGTGGGCACTAAAATTTGCCATGCAGCTTCCAAGGCAGAGTAAAATTCAGAGACCAGGAAGCCAGATTGCATGTCTAGCTTCACTTCTGTGACAGATGTCTTGCATGATTTTAAGACAGAGAATTCCATCTTTCCCAATGAAGTCAAAAGGCTTTGCTCTAGGTCCTATGGCAAAAGCCATTTCTACCCCTAAGATACCATGGATCCCCACCAGTCCACTCTCTCCTCCTCAGTTCTCAAGTAATTCTTCCGGCCTACTGTTGTTCTTTTCCAAGTTGTTCTTTTCACCCCCTCTAGGTAAATCTACATCACAGGAATGACTGTGATCAAAGCTGTGCCACTACAGATAAGATCCTGTGCAGGGAGCAGCAAGAGCATGGATGATCCAAGCAGGACAGAGCTCGGCAAACACCAGAAACCTACTTCCTCAAGCAACCTATTTGCTAATACTGGACCTGCCACTGCCACAACACTCACAGCACGTGAGGAATTAAAGGCTGTATAGCTTTATGTACTCTCTGCAGTTCAGGTAGTTCCTCGGGTGGAAAGTCTCTCTCTGCAGCAGCCATTCATCAGAAATCCCCAAAAAGACAGCAACTGATGCTCAAAGTCTTATCTCATTTTCTCCACCAAATGCCTTGCAGAACGAATTTGATAAAAGTCTTATTCATATCTCAGACATAGAAATTCCCTCCTGCTTGCATCCACCCACCTCTACACACCACAGTGCAAACACCTATTTTAAGACTATTTCCATTGCATGACTGAGTAAATAACACTAATAGAATACACACATACCAATGCCACAACGCCTTCCAAAAAATGAATAGACACATAGATTTTCAGTAGTTTTATTGAAAAATGCCTCTTTCATTTCAGAAATAAATAATATAAGGCAGTGAAATTCACAATTTGCAGTTAAAATATCAAAGCAGCAATTCTATATCCATAGTCTTGCAAACAATTTCCAACTGCTTTTGATAACTAGGAAACATTGTATTCTGAAACAAAAATCCATACTAAATATACAACATAAACATGCAATTCCATCTCTGCAGGATTGACTGCAATTTGGCATAAATGTAACTGTGTCTACAAACAAGAAGATTTCAGGCATTATTAAACTGTATCCAGCTGATACAATGATTTCAGCTACTTAATGTTTGTGGTGTTCAGAGGAGATGTATAAGAGCAGTATTTGCTCTGCGGATTGTAACTCAGAATAAAAGAAAATGACAATGATATTGGAAGGAGAGGGAAATTATTGTCTCTTTTTAACTAGATAATGCAAACCTGTGAACTGACTGAACTGAAAATATGCTTTTGAAAAAGAAGAAAAATGTAGAGCTAAAGCAGACAGTCCTTAGAAAATTTGCAGCAGCTCTGTGGTTATTTTTGTTTTGGTTTTTTGGTTTTCATTTTTTTTAGTTATTTGTTTTTATCTTATTTTCATGAAAAGGCAGCACTGGGATAACTGAATGCACACATTAAGCTGTATGCAGCCACTACAAGCAAGAGTATTTTACAAGCATTTCCAGAGCAACATGAAGTCTCTAGGTACACATATTGCTATCACCACATAAGCGAGATACAAAACAGGGGAGCATCTGATATGAAAAGAACAGAAAGCTATATTGCAAAAGAAATGATGCACTCCCCCTGTGTGTATCTGCAAATGCAAGTACAGCAAAAAACCAAAAAACCACCAACCAAAAAAACCAAAACAAGACACAGATCTTTTACGGTTTTGTTTTTGCTTTTCTTGACAGTGATCTTTTCCAGCGCATGTGCTCAGGGTATTCTGGTGAATGCATTTCAACTCCATAGTCCTCATACTCGTCCTCTCTCCTTTCTGCCTCCATAGGTACTATAAAGGGTTCACCTTCAGGTTGATAGGGTCCACTTTCAGGCACGTATGGTTCTGGTTGAAAATAGTTGTCCGATTGAACATAATAGTTATCACATGTCTTTGAATCCACATATGCAATGAAAGTTAGTTTGTATACATAATGTTAGTTTAATCTTATTCTCATATAATAAATATATAAATTAATAGTTCACTGGGGGTATTTTTGAGTTTTGCTGATGAATGATTTTTTGCAGTATAATAATTAGAGGGTTAAAATGCATCTAGAAAGGCTTTGTATTTATAATACACAAAACATTGCAGAAAGAGTCATAAATTATGCGAGGGACAAATTACAGTATAACTATTAAAAAAAAAAAAAACAACAAAAAAACAACAAAACAAACCCAAAGCAAATCAAATAAAATTATTATTTTACAACTACTTCAGTAAACCCAAGCACTGGACTTTATTTTAAACTGCATAATTAGTAGAAGACATGGAGCAGGTAAAATGTAAAGATGGGTTTGGCATATAGTAATTTTCTCTGAGAATGGGAAAGTAAGTGTAGACATAACTATCACCAGCGGCAATATACAGTACATGTCATTTTCTTGTGCTGTTCCTCGTAACAAACCGAGTTACAGCTGGTGCTTCAGCAACACCAAAAACTACAGCAAAACAGAAGAAAAATAATTATAAAACTTTGGTATTTATAACTGTAGTTACAGATCCAACAAGATTACACATAAAAGGCACATGCCCCGATTCAGTCATATTGGTAACAAGCAACAGACAGGTAGGTTTCATAAGTTGTCAAAGATGTTATTCCAGCATATAGCAAGCAGCAGCAGGCTTTTATGCAAAAGTATCACGTAGAGTTGTTAACAGATTTTAGTGGATACATCCCATACAAACCATTTACAAGCCACAATTAGTTTACTATTTACATAAGTTATTTCTCATATTCCAGGTTAAATCTGTCTCTCTTCTAATGGCATTACATTTGCTGGTTAGTAATTTTACAAGCTTCCTTCGCCACTGAGGCTTTTGATGGTCTAGGTCTCTTTTAAAAAAGAAAGACTGTCTATTTTAGTATTGAAATGCAATAGGCTTAATGAATCGACATCACTGTCCTTTATCTCATTCACGAGTTGTGTTAGTAAAAGTATCTCCCCGTTCTATGAGGTCAACATGGTTCAAAAACCATATCCATGGTGAAATATCCATACGGACTCATTTTCTAATAAGCACGTGCGCAAACATCTCAGAAACAGGATTTTCATGTATTCAAACTGTAAGCAGCACTGGCGACTTAGAAAATGTTAGCCGAAACCTGAAACAGGTCAAAGATGATGTTAGTCTTTTAAAAAGTCCATCTGATGTGCAAAAACATACTTTCATCCAATTAAATACATAACAGTTAAGTCATAAGCATATATTTATATATGTATACATAGCTGCTTACTAGAAAGGAGAACACTGCTGAATTATAGATAGAATTTTCTTTATTTTTATTTAAATAAGAATTTTGTGTGAGATCTGCAGAACCACCTGGCTCTTGAACCAGCATCACTGAATCTGCAAGTGTGTACATATATATATATATCTTTTCTTTCTTTTTCTTTTCATGGGTACATGCACAATATACTAACAGCAAACCATATCCAATAGTAGTATCACATACACTAATTTTGAGATCTGGCAAGGCATACATATTAATTTGTTAACAATACTGTGGTCCTGCAGGATCCCTATGTTAAAATACATTAGAATCCCTCTAGTCAGAAATTGGTGGCCACTGGGACCCTTTGTTTTTATTCCAGAAGCAACCTACTGTTTGGAGCTACATCACAGAGTATGACCCAGGGCTAATCAGAGACTTCATGGTGTTTAACTTAGTAGATATTGTAGGACAGTGGTGCTTTTCACTTGTCTGCATTGCTATCAGCAAATGGATTTCCTTTGTGAAAAATTTTTATTTCAGGAATCAATTTTGTATAAATAATCCTGACATTGCTCAAAAAGAGACACATGGAAATTGCCAACCACAGCACTCCTTTTATTTTTCAAGAGAAACATGGAGAATTCAACCTTGTTCTGAAGACGATTGGAAGGGGTGATGATAGAGGGGGGAAAAAGAAAAGAAGAAAATTGTCACTTAAGTCCTATGAGCAAGATTATCAACTAGTAACCATCTATGTTTAAAAATGAAACAAAACTAAAATATTTGCTCACTACTTCCTATTTAAAGCAAACCATACATGAATAACATTAAGTAAACCTCAAAGTCTAAATGGCTACTCATATACCTGACAATACAATGAGGCAGGCCTGCTCACTGCAACCATCTCCTCCTGATTCAGTATGTCCAGGCTAGCAGGACTGTCTCATGTAAAGCAGCTCAATATGAACAGCCACATCTGTGAAGGCTATTGAAGGTAAGGTTAAGGGTAAGTTGTTCATAGCCTACCTGGGAATCCTTGGCCATTGTAAGGAATGCTAGCACACTGGGATGAATCACAATATCCTGGTGGCCCTGGGGGACCTCGGATACCCGCATTTCCAGGACGACCTGGTGGCCCTGGTGGTCCTCGTGATCCTGTGGACCCTGGTGGACCAGTTCTAGATTCTCCTTGTGGACCTATTTTTAGAATGGAGAGGTTAGGAAGTTGTTTTCTCTAAGAGCCATTTTTATAAAACAGTTAAAATTACTGCTGTCTAGACTACACAGTCTAGGCTGTCTTTGGTGAGAAAGCACTTGCACGTTGTTGCTGTATGAGGGTCAACAGAAAGAAGAACAAAAGAAAACTAGAAATCTGACTCATCATTAGTTGCTTCTTTGTGTGTGGCTTATGTAAGGATTTATTCATAGAATCTGATTTAGTAAGGTTTGAGCCAAGTAAGAAACATCAATGAATTCTCTGGTTTATTTCCTCTTTGTGTAAGATACAGTGATCTCAAGGGAAACTATTAGATTAAACAACCACATTGGATTTCAATTAAAATACAGGAGTACATTATTCTGCTACCCCATAGTCTCAGGACAGATGAGATAATGTTTTATTTGGAACCAATCTTACTATGGTTAGCAGAAAAGTAAAGCTTCAAGTAACTGAAGCTACAATTTGCTGCAAGCATCTTATGGGTCCTGTAATGAAAAGTCATTTTAGCCTGGTAAATTACAAGCAGAAACAAATGATGCAGCTGATTTAGGACAAGGCCTCAATGAACAAAATTTCATGATACAAAGACCAAAAACTTGTCAAATCAAATCAACTGTCTCTATCGCCTGGTAATTCTGCATGTGGGAGTATTTTGTAGTCCAGCAACCAACAGGTACAAAAAAATGGAACTAGACACTGCAAAAGTATCATTTGGTAACACTTATGAAAAATATCTGTCAAACATTTGGACAATGTATTTCCATGAAATACATTTTCACACAAGCAAGCATGTCAGATGAGTAAATTACAAGATAAATACTAATATTGATTAGCCACATCCAAAAATCTTTCTAAATTGCCATTTTTTGGTAGGGGTTTCCAGTAAATTCTAATCCATGTCAAAAACATGAAATGGACAGAGTAAAGAATGTTCATTCACCATGTATAGTCTGGTTCCCTATGAATAAATGGTGTCTTTTTCTCCTACTTTTCTGTAATCTGATAAAACAAAAAATATTTACCAGGTGGTCCTGGCAAACCTCGTGGTCCTTGAGATCCAGTCCCTCTTTCACCCTTCTCTCCAGGCATTCCTACAGAATAATAAAAAGGCAATAAACCCAAAGAAAGGAAACCACATCAACAAATATTTCTTCATGCTCTCTTGTTTACAACAATATTTAGTTCTCATCATTTAATGTAACAAGACTGGTCAAACCTATGTTCCACAGATGTCCAAATGCGTATTTGCGGAAAAAAAAATTGAGTATAAATACACTAACCTAAAATTAAAGTAGGATGTTGAGGTAATTTAGTATGAATAAACTTTCAAACATAGAAAAGTATTTGAGATACTACAACCACCACAGAACCTTATTCTTTTAAACTACAAGTGGGAGGGTATTTTCAAGCTTGCATACTTCTGCTATAAAAGATGCTTTGCACTTTCTCAGAGACAGTTATAATGATAAAAGTTTTAGAAATTCAGAAATTCATTCTTCCTTGATTTAGTCCTACTCTTCATTTTAAAGCGTATACTCAAATATATGCTAGAAAACACAACCCTGAGTCTATGCTACAGTAGAGTAGTGGAATAAGCAAAGGCCACAACATGGTACAGTACAGCTACTCCATGTGTTTGCAGTGATCCAAGATAGCCATAAATTAGGTTTATCCACATGCTCAAACTCAGTTCAGAGTTGCTTCCCTCCTTCAGAGTATTCCAAAGCGCCAAGGATATAGATCTAATTCTTGCAACATCCACATTTTATTCTTGTTAATGCCTCATTTTCTCTCTTAATCAGTGTTATATTTTGCAGAGTTGTGTTACTCCAAACAGCCTTTCAAGACAGAGCTGTTTAGTGCCAGAAGAGTTCTGAAAACTTTCATTTTCCTGGGATATTCTGTGGAAGCATCAGACAGCAGCCAAAATGTTAGACCAATTTGTATTTCATGAAACCTAAGCAAGGGAGAGACAGAGGAAAGCACTGATTTAATTAACCTTGTCCCCTACAACATCAATGTTCCTCAGGCAATCCAACCAGCCTAACAGGCTGCTGCTAGGTATGGGGTTCCTACTCTGTCAGCCTCTGCACTATGTCTGATGTACAGTTGACTCGTGGTTTATATACCTCTTTCACCAGGTGGTCCTTGGACCCCAGGAGGTCCTGGAAATCCTGGTCTTCCTCCGGGTCCAGGCTCTCCTCTTGTCCCAGCAGCTCCTGGGGGACCAGGTGGACCTGGTGGCCCTGGCTGGTTACGGTTTGAGTAATAATCATTCGGGATTTGATTCAGCATTTGATTGAACCGGCTCATTTGACCTTCAAAAGAAAAGAAAAATGTGAAATGAGTGAAAATCTTTTATTGGAGTGTGAAGTGATAAAAAATCATTTCTCTTTATTAAATGCTATTTCTGCTCCCATTCAATAAATTAGTGATGAATTAGTACAGATGAATTAGAAAGACTTAAAATGAGCGTCTGATAAGAAGGCTGAACATAAATGGACCGAGGGTGGAAAAGTAAGGGGGATTTTGCAAGCCAATGACATTAATAAAAATAAATCACAAAATAAGTATTTTTTAACAATACTCTTGCTCTCAGAGCTCTCTTTAAAGTTGGTTTTACTCTGAAGAACAGAAAGGACTTGTTCTACTTCTAAAGCCGGAGTATCACATTTCTACATACTTTCAGAGCTCTGAAGCTAAGACAAACAGTATAAATTATTCATGTCTAAAGCTAGTGGCACACAGTCTATGAAGTCACTTTCTTAAGCCTGCAGGATGCAAAGGCTTGTACCTACATAAGTCAGCACTTACACTTGTAATAGATACAATACTAAGAAAAGTTTCTGGGCACATTTGCCTCTGTCCTCTTTGGCAGGTCTACTGACAGCAAAAGCACTGCTTCAGGGACAGAGAGAAGCCTCTGTAGGCAACAATTTCATGGGCTGCAGAGCTGCACTGTGTGGCAGTAGAGGACTAAAATTCAATCTGAAGTCCTTCTCCAAATAAATGTTACTTTTATTTGCACAGCACCATTGATTCTGTGCACAGTAGTTACCCAACATTCATCTGTCTTTCCCTGCTGGCAAAGTACCCACAGTGAGCATTGTTTTTCTCACTGATTCCCTCCTCTTAAAGATGACAGGTTTAAAGAGAAAATGTATACTGATTTTACTGCAAAGATGAAGTAATTTTGAACCAGAATGACAAAAGGAACATCACTGTCCTTATATATAGTGTTAGGCTTGCATATGTATTTCCAAAGGTCACAGATTAGTTCAGGATCAAGCTAACCTTTGGATTTGGCAAATATTTGCTGCTATGTTTTTTTTCCACCAAATAAATGGCATTGGACAGCTACAAAATCAGTCAAGCTCTTGCTGTGCTCTCTGGCTAGTTATCTGTAATTTCAAATTTAAACTATTATTTTCTCTTTTTAAAAATCAAAGTGCTAAATTGCTAGTATAAGAAACAACGCAAGCAACACAGTTTACCATTTATCAGTTGTTCACAAACTTGTCTTGCAACTGCTCGCATCATGTTCTGGGAAGCAATGTCACCCTAAGTAATCAAATGCAAAGCAAGTGTTTTATTAGCAAGTGCCTGCGCTTTTAAAGACATACTGCTTAATTTAAAAATTATGATAAAACTGACTTTTAAGCAGACTTACTCTGTCACCTTTTTCTCCCTTCATTCCAGGTGCACCCTAAAATAAATAAATAAAAATAAAGCAACTGAAGGATTATGTTATTCCACCCCAACTATAGGTTTGAGACATGCAATTCTAGGAAAAAAATTGACTGCTTTAAGAAGACAGATCTAGTCTTCATTGAACTTTACATTTCAGCAATGCCAAAACAGGTGCCAGAAAAGACTTGGACACATATGAAAAGAATTCTGTGTTAAGAGAAAAAGAGTTATGCAAAGATAACATGTAAGATGGAAAGAAATGTCATTAAGTGCTTATTCTATTTATAAAGACAGCTTTTCTCTTAAACCTCAATCATTTCTAGTCTTATAAAAGTCTCATAGAAGTCTTAGCTAGAGCTGCTTTATAATTATTCACATTTGTCAACTTTTTCCTAACTGCACTTCCCATGAGCCTTTGAACATTTTAGTGTTTGTGAGCTTTTTGGTTTTCAAGAATACTATGTAAAAAGGAAACCAGAAATACTAATTTTTATATATGTATGTGCATATGAAAAACATCAGGAATAATGATGGACCTCAGCATGGGTTCACAAAAATTTTCAATTGTAGCCTAAATTACTATTTGAGCTATATAGTTCAAAGGTGAAAGATCAGTTTGGTCATCTGCTGCTCTACATGACTCTCCACATACTTACACATCCTAAGTATTACTGTTTTGTACACTGCAGGATTTCTTTAAGGAGCCTGTTTATCACCATTAACAAAGCAAAGGCTAAGTGTGGGCTGCAGCTGTTTCTCATAACATTCCTACAGTACCCGCAATTAATTTCAACAAAACAAGACACCAAATCATTCCACTGAGGTCACAGTAGACACCATTCGAATGAAGTGATACTGTTTCATAGACTTCTATCAAGGTTTTGGGAAACAAATGCCCATGGAGTATGTTGGAGTGTGAACTTAGCATGTTCTGTGAGCTTCTCTGCAGCAGAGTTGTATACACCTACCCCATGACACGCCACAGAAAATACGAGCCAGTTCATCCTTCACTGAGTTAAGTAGTTGTCATACGGTACATTTGCATCATGAAAAACAGATTGTTCATGCAATATTAATGTACAGACTCAAATGAATGATTTAAAATGGTGACACCATAAATGTGCCACTGGAATAAATTATGCCACCAGTGAGGCAGTTACTAATAAGTATAAAACACACTCAACAAGCTGATGAATATTCTTTCCCTTCTGCCCTTTACTCTTTCATCTATATCTTTCTTACTCAGTGAAATCCACAGGGAAACATTTGTCTTTTAGTTTTAGCTTATTACAGCCACATGCTGAAACAGCCTATGGACTTCTCAATGCCATAACAACACAAATAGAAGGTAACAACTAAAATCATCAGGAAAATATGACATTTCTGTCTGTCATTCTCTATTAATTAACATTGTGGTAAATGAAGCTCTAAAAGAGATATGATTTGACTCCCACATCAACAGACATTAACATCTCATTCATAAACTATTACATGTAGCTGAAATATCCATTGAACAGAATTTAATATTTTTTCCTTGGACTAGTCTATAACATGAAAATCTGGGGGGGAGAATACTATATCATACTTCTCTTTCTATTTGAAACTTGCCAATTTTTTCAATTTTCTTAAAGCATATCCCTTTGAAATTATATGCTGCGCATATATTTATGATACCTGTTCATTGTATTCTCAATCTTTCTAAGACTTTTGTAGTAAAACCTTGTGTTGTTTTGACCAGAAACAAATAATTCAGTACATTGTTTGTTTATTCACTAAGTAAGTGCAAGCATTAGAAATCAGATTTCTGGTCTATTATCCTGACAATACTCTAATAATTATCTAAAATTCCATGTTCCAATTAATTAATTTCCTAGAATATTCACACACCAGAACTATAAAAAGAGAAAAAAATTACACAAACTTAAAATGTTCAAATCCTATACGCTGTTTCAGGAAATATATTTGCTGACTGGTCAAGAAAAGTTCTTCAGGCTGTCTTAAACCACAAGCCATTTGGTAAGACAGGCAGATGCTCTGTTAAGAAAAGTACAAATTGCTCCAAAGTACTGGCAACAAAGGTCCTCCAACTAGGAAAATGCTAATGCCATTCCTTAACCGTAAGTGATAGACAGTCAATTTTACATTTCATTGAAAAAAATGAGCCTCATTCTTCAATTTGTGACCTTGCACACACACACAGACTCAACCATATGACTGAAAGTCTACAGGCTATTTATAACTAATTTTAAAATTTGAAGATTAGAGGCTGACTGGCTGTGTTAGTAATAAAGTGCATTTTCCACCTGGATATTTTAAAAACATGCTTTCCAAAAGTAATTACCACTGTAATTACCAAGTTGCTATTTGTGTCTTTCTCCCACTTGGTTATATGCCTCTTAAATTTCAGTTTATTTTCTTTTAATAGACAAAAAAGTGTAGTTTAGCCAACTGCTTGACAGCATTTTGAGAAGCAGCAGCTGCTGCTGGCATTCTGTCTTGTTGATATCCTGCAATGAGGGAGTCACTTGAGGTCAGTGCAAGGAAAAGCTGGTTTATGCTGCATGCGGGATTTTTTCTGAGCTGTGGGATGAAGGCTGGGCTTGCAGCATAGTTCTATAGCTGAAGGAGGACAAAACAAAGGAAGTTTTGCTATTTTCACTTTAAAAGATAATGTGCTCAATTGTTTTCCCCAAAAGAATGTTTGCTCCCCTCAAGAACCACCTGTTTGCTCTTAGTAGTGTCTTGAGACTTCATCGAGGATGTCTGCATAGATGGATGCAAGATCAGTGAACACATGGCAGCACAGAATGCAAAATTCTCAAAGTCTGCATATAACTCACAACAAAATTTGGATTGGACTACCCTCAAAAGGTTTTCACAGTTTATTTGGTCCTGGAGGCATCAGTTTAATAGCACTTTATATATGAAACATAAAAGCCTTATACTATTTCCTGGGGACCTTCCAGATCAACAGTTAGACCTTGTTGTCACAGAGTCTGTTTTATAAAGACAGCTCTACCTTAATACAACTTAGTCTGCCTACCCATCCATGACTAGTTTTACTCACACACCTGTTAAACAAGTACTAGAACTTTTCCTCTCTTATAGTCCAAGATCTTCTATTTCCCCTTACATTTATTCACAGAAAACATAACCATTTCTTCTTGAACCAATATGCTCTTCCAGTTTAATGAGTCTTTCTTACCTTTGATGGTTGTTATCTTATGACGTGTATGAACTGTTACCAAATTCTCACTCACTGACTCTCTCCTTTAAAACAGCCTGTGCTCAATTCTCAATAGATTACCAACTCTTTTGTGTTCTTACTGTTCCTGTTTTAGTCAATTTGTTACTATCCTGGAAAAAACCACCTAAATTTCTCTTAGAAGTACTTACAAGCAGATTAAAAAGTCAAAATTTCTATTTCCATGAAAATTCAGTTAACACTTCCAGAATCAACTTGTTCTCGTGTAAGTACACAATGAAGTAGTGAAATGTTTACAGTGTGGTCTCTCTCATCTTAGCATGTTAGTAGCATTGAATACACCAGGAAGGAGCTCCAGTTGACTTAACTCACTGGGAATATCTTCCTAACACCAAGGTTGCTCATAATTTGCAGGTAACTGTGTATCTTTTACCTGGAATGTAACGTTCCTTGATTTGTAGGGGTCTTTTTCCTGACTTGCATTGCATAGTAACAACAATACAGATAGTTCAGGGAGAAGAAAAAATGACAGGATCTGGTAAAAAATTATTTACTCCTTGTATTTACCAGAGGCAATGTGAAGCCTCATTATCTTTCTCTTCAGGCAGAACTATGATTCATGACACTGCAAGTTGCATTTGGCTGTCAGGCTGCACCTTTGGCAATTGTAATACTGCACACAAAGGAAGGCCTTGAAATTCTGTCCACCAGGAATCTGATAAAACAT
Source organism: Hafferia zeledoni (assembly GCA_035583235.1). Taxonomy (NCBI): domain Eukaryota; kingdom Metazoa; phylum Chordata; class Aves; order Passeriformes; family Thamnophilidae; genus Hafferia; species Hafferia zeledoni. The sequence goes on along the minus strand of JAWWEV010000115.1, from coordinate 85,041,634 downwards.
CTGTGCAAAGTGAAAGCCAGAATTCCTGCTGGGATCTGTTCTAGAAACATTAGAAATGGCAAATGTGATGCACAGTGTCCCACTACAAGAAAGTGCAATAACTGGGGAAAAAACATTATTTCTAACTGAAAGGAGCTTGTAAGATTAGAGTGTAGGAGAACTTAGACACAGTGCTTGGACAGGAGCTGACTGCTTTACTTTGCAAAAGCCCTGAAACCGGGCTAGTAGCCAAAGTTCCTTCTAAGCACATTATATACCTGCAGAAGAATTTTGCTGCTGAACTGGGTCAGCTAACCAGTGTCCCAAGAGAAGAAGGAGAAATCAGATACACCTGGCAGTTTGAAGTTCCCCTGTGAACAAAGCGCAGCACTTTGTGCTCTGGCTATGTCTATCAAGCACGACCTAGCGGGAATATGAAATTAGTAATGTATATCTGAAGGCAGGAAAACTTCAGTGCTTTCCCAAGACACTCAGTGTTCTCTACTACAAAGAGAAATGGAATTTATAGACTGGCAAACAGAGACTAAAGTGAATGTGTATATGAAAAAATGACCCAGGTTCCAGGTGCTCCTGGGAGCTTCCACTTCACGACCATCAAGCTTCCCAATCTAATATATATTCTTACAAATTATCCAGCTTTCATGTACACAATTACACTGAAGCAGGATGACTGCCATTGACACAAGTAATGAATGACTTCTCATTTCATTTGCTGTATCCACTCTCTCTCTCTCAGAGATCCTATAAATGAATCAAATTAAATTTCTCCTGAAACTGTTGGTGGGAGCAAGTACCTCCTGCTTCCTCTCCCAATTCAAGGAAGCACTTTAAAAGTCAGAGTAGAAGTCACAGAAACCACCCCCAAGTACTTTTGAAATAACATTGTAAAAAGCACAAAACATTTGCAAAACATAACTGATTATGTAAAAATATCAAAGATTGTCCACCTTCAGCAGTTTATCACATTTTTGCTACACACAAACATATACACAAATGTAAAGACTTTGCAGTCATTTTGCTGACCTAGTTCTTCATGCTTATGCAGTGTAGGAATATATGTCTTGGCATATAATATCTTACAATTTTTTTAGTGGAAACAAGAGACCACAATTTCCAGCCCCAACTATTAAACTCAGCAAAATGGCATACTATAAAAATAAAATTATTTTTCAAAAAAGACTTGTGGTTTTAGGTCAGCCTCACTGAACTAACCACCATCATAAGTGCAAGACAACTATTTAAAGTCTCATATTCATCAACAGACTGTAATTTTAAATTTGATACTCTAAGTGTATCATTATCTTACTGGTGTCCCACGATCTCCTGGTTTCCCTGGTTTTCCACTTGGGCCAGCAACTCCTGGAACTCCTGGGGCTCCCTACAGCAGAAGACATGAAAAGTGAATTGTGGAAATCCACAACAGCCTAAGTGCTAAGAAATGTGTTATTGTATTGAGTCCAAAGCAATACTGAAAATGGTTCTTATCCGGGGTTTTTCTGTTAGGTATATATTAGGCTTGAAAACTTTCTTGTGGGACAAAGAATTTGTTTCTTCATGGAAATGTGTCCTTTTACCTAACACCACAGTTTAACAGGCATTTCTGAACCTAAAGACACAGAGAGTCTCTACATGTTTTTATTACTCTAAACGGCAGACTCCTAAAGAAGTACAAAACAGTTAGGCCTTCTAATTTCATGTAGCAGATCTGTGATCCCTGTAAAAGTCCCTATCAAGAAGACCATAAAATTAATTCTAGTGATTCCACATAAATATGAGCAAATAAAGACCAGTATTAGGTTATGTGATAAAAGCCCACCTGAATACTCATACAGGGGCACAAGAAAGACAATTGTGAGGGTAGGGGGCTGCCCAAATAGTACCCTGTCCCTATATGTGATGTAAATGTGTGCTCTGTGTGCATATGCCTACTGGAAATATATCTTCCAACTTTCTTCTGGTTAGACATGGTGACACTGAGCTGCAGCAACTTGCCTATCTCAGACTGTCTGATCCAGCCTATGTTTTTCTCTAACAGACAGCCTCTTCTCTAGCATGGTCCCACAAAACACAATGAAGCAGCTTTTTAAGAAAAAACTAATCCTCAAATAATCATGCCAACCACCCCCCCCACCCACCACCCCCCCCCATATTAACTGCTTTTGTTTCAATCAGTCTACAAGTAATAAGCTGATTGCTTTCAGAAGACCTAGCGATGCTTGCAGAGATCATGGCTAAAAAATCAGGTAAACAAGCTCTTCCGTTACTTACACTGGAGGAAATCAGTTTCCAAACCACTGTTGTGAATGTTTGTGGATATGTGCTTTACACAGCCGTCTGCTCATCTTTCACTGAGAGTTTCCCAGACCCATTTAGGATATTAAACAAAAGATCCATTTCATACTTGACAGAAACTGAAAATGTCAATTTGGGTCTCTGTTGGCCCACGTCTCTTAATTCAGATTATATCAAAGACAAAATTATATTTACCGCTGGTCCTGGTGGGCCTCTGGGACCTGTGGGACCATCTTTTCCTGTGAAACCCTATTGAAAAACAAAAGCATGATTAGAGATTAATCTGACAGCCTGATGAAAATAGCCTTTAAGACTATGTAATTGCAATACTACCGATTACTCTTCACATGTGTTTTAAAACCAATCTGCAACATAATTTATAAAATAGTTATCACAACAAATGCTGGACAAGGCTATGGAACAATGAACTACAGACAATTTATGAAGATGTTCAGTTGCGGTTGATTAACTGAAAATTAAATCAATCTTTCTCAACATTTTTAAGAAAGGGAATCATCATTCTATTCCAGAGGAGCAAGATCTTCCTTTTTGCTGTTCTCACACTCATAGATTAGTTGGAAAATCAAGAGGTTTCTGCTTAAATGAAGAGCTATCTCCCTCTCAGATATTTCCCCTGCTGAAGAGATGCTGAGAAATTCCATTTCAGTAATCTAACATAGAATTCATAAATTAACCTTGATGGTCCATGACCCACCAATCCGACATAAGGCTCTTTGAAAACTGGCTATGACATAGCCATTTATTTTTACTTCCAGCTCTCAACTCCCACTAAAGAGTAATTATAAATGCATATGTCAGCTATTAATTTTGACTGTAAAGGCTTGTAAGAGCCTTTGGCTACCTTTGAGCTGTAAATTGCTTCAGTTATCTCAAAGGTGATATTCCACTGTTACAACAGAAGAGATTTACTTAGTTGACTCCAGTTAGAAGAAAGGAATTGAAACAACTCCACAACAAAATATCTGTGCGCATGCCCCTCATGAAGACATTTCAGAATTCTCCATCCAAAGAAAAGTTCTTAGCTCCACATAGGCAAAGGTTTAGGAGCAAATCTGACCTTCACAGTAAGATTGGCACAGACAGATTCTTTACTGATATGACATCTCTCAGATATTGAGATAAGCAGAGTTTCAAAGCAATCTCCTGCAGCAGGAACAGTGTGGGGAAGATAGCAGAGCTGAGTTCCTCAGCTCTATGGGTGCAGGCATCTGAGAACCCAGTCAGAACAAGGAACAGTGCAATTTTTACAGAACCTATTGGCTACCTTATGCCTGTCTCAGAAGTTTTTACCCCCTGAGGTATTTCCAACCCTTCTACTTTTGTCTCTCCAGATGGGATACTGATAAAAGGACTTCTTTTGAAAAAGCATTTGAAAATAAAAAGATATATAAAGAAATGTGAGCATGGGAGAACACATTACTTGGTCTTCTCAGAACACAAACTGAGGAAACCTTACCCTTTCTCCTGGAGGTCCCACTGGGCCAGGTGGACCAGGCAATCCTGGGGTTCCCTAAATGGAAAAGGAATGATAAACTATCCATTACAGAACAAACATCACAGCTATACTAACCGTCCCATAAAGCCCCATTATATATGTCCTTCCTCCTTTTCTGTCTAATCTCATTGTACACTAACATGTAGCATTGCTTTCTACAGGGCATTACTACTCCCTAAAAGTATACTACTCAGGGTTATAAGGACTAATAAAACAGGTAAGGAATACAAGGCCCTAGGCCTGTGACTGACCTTATCCAATATATGAAAATAAATCCAGAACAACATTTGAGCATCCCCCATCTAGTGTTTATATCCCCAGTAAAATTAAGGACAATAGAGTACCCAAGAAATATTCATTATATCACTACATGTGCAGATCAATGACCTTAGACTATCTAAATTTGGCTCATTATCTAAAAATACACTGATTTTTATCCTCACAACCTAATCCTAGTTTACAAAATAGAAACCTGCAAATAACTGAAATTTAATATTGTTTTCTTCTTTCAGAGCACATACAATTAATGTCCAGAGACCACTTGAATTCCAAAAGTAGAAAGTAATTAGGCAATATTGCTGAACAGGTATTCTGCAAAGGTTCTGCAACCTTTATTTTAGAAAGACATTTGACTGCAAGTGGTCAGAAGTTGAGAGACCTTCCTGGAGAGTTATCAGTTATCTTCCTAATCGAAGAATCTATCATTGTGCATTCATACCTGTCCAGATGGACATTTGACTTGTCTCAATTCAGCTGCTCTTTCACTCTTGCTGTTTTGAAAGGCTTACTATTCCCTACATTTCAAATTCCCAAGTGTAAGATAATTATGTTTCCAAAACTGCTGCTGCTTAGGAAGGTATAAGAAGAGCACATCATTCCTGGTGATATCAAAGACAGCTGTCAGGCAGCCAGCCTGCCCCAGGAATAGTGTAAAATGGCATTACCTTGTCTAAGCATCAACTTACCGATCGCCCTGGTAGTCCAGGCTGGCCAGCATCACCTTTCATTCCTTGACGACCCTATAATTTGCATAAATGATTGCAACATATTCTGAATTACAGAATACATTGGCAAAATCATTAATTTGTGTAAATGGACAGAAAAAATTTCCCACAACATACCTAAATTAAGGAATCCATAAGCCAACTACATATTATGAAATAAAGATACGTGTATTTCTTAAGCAATACTGACCATCTCACAAACATTTACAAATGCTGGATGACATATAAAAACAAGGCAAGCAGATATTTGAAGGGGGCACATATATTGATAAGAAAGTGACATGGGCTTTTGAGCAAGATAGACTGATACCAATGTCTTCACAAGCAGGAAAGCTGTGAGGGGTTATATGCTTTCTTCCAACCTCCTTTATCTTTCCCAGCTAGTGAATGGAACTGTCTAAATTCATGAAAGGGGAAAGCTCAGCCTTTTAAAAGTATCAATATTCTTCTCTAAGCCATGGTCTAAAAGGCATTACACTCTTCCAGGACACAAGGTGTAGGAGCATATAAAGAAGCAATGTATTGCCTTTCACAATAAACTTGCATTCCATATACACTGTTAATAACCAAACAATCTGTTATCATGGTCTGCCAATGTGAATCACAATTGGTATGAAAAACAGGACTCAAAAGCGGTGCTCTAGCTTCTTGTTAGCTAATGAGAAATTTCATGAATGTTCTTTTCCTTCTTCAGACTTTTTAAACTGAATGTGACAAATAAATGCATTATTTGTATTCCAGGGGTAAAAGGAATTTGCTTGCCCTTTCTTGCCCTTTGGGACCTCTAGATCATCTTGATGAAGTTTTTCCTCCTGGTATACAACAAAAAATCTGAAAAGTATCTACACAGGTTAAAAAAACTCTTTCTACTTTGTCCTTACAAAGCAAAAGTTATCCCTAATGTCTATCTTAAAACACATCTTAATTTCCATTTCCCAAATCACATTACAGACAGAGTAGGTAACCTATTTTCAAATGTAAAATTAGGTAGGATTCAATCAGATTCCAATTCTGCTTTGTTTTCCATGAACTTTATATTCGGATCAAAGACTTCATAAAAAAAGCTCCAGAATGTATTAAAATTCAAGCTAGTCCTAAATAGGTAACATCAGAAATACATTCCTGCTTTTGGGATGATTACTTATTCAAATATGTCAAAACCAGTCTTAATACATTAACAATCTCTGAACTTTCAGCTACTGATTTAGGCCAGAAAATAGAAGTTGGACATAAGTCTGTGAGAAAGTCTTCAAATTAATATTGCATACTTAATTCTCCTGCACCACAGTTTGATAGTTTTGAGTCCTAAACTGGAATGCTTAACAAGAAAAGACATTGAGACTGAAAACAGAGTAGCGCAACATACATTACAGCACTTGGGGTCTTCCCCTTCATTGGCATCCCATAAGCACATTCAGGACAGACAATGGTTTTGTATTGAGAGACTTATTTCAGAAATAGGCTTATTTCATGATATTGCTGCATTTCAGGGACAAATGAATGTTTGGACAAAGACCACCATCACCATAGTCAGCTCTGGCTCCAGCACACATTTCCAGCTGCATTAGAAATGGCCACTCACCGGTTCACCTGGGATTGACAGCCCGTTGGGACCCTGCGGACCTGGGGGACCTTGGGGGCCAGGAGGACCTGTCTCACCACGAGGACCAGGAGGCCCCTTAACACAGAAAATGAAAACAAAATTGTAGATGTCAATACCTTTTGAGATCTGTAACTGCAAAATCCTTTGGGTTAGACACTTAAGGTAAGTCAGAAGCCTGGAGCCACCTTTAATACTTCAGAACAGCTTTAGAAATAGTTATTCAAGTGGCATACCCTTTCATAAGCTATTCTCTGATTCATGTTGGCAGTCTCAGGCCAATGCATGCCCTCTGGCAGTGTGAATTAGAAGTATAGCCACGTCCTCTGTACAGAGGAGAGAACAATAATGCTGCAGTGTGTGTTAGTACTCCGATGCATGTAATCTCAGAATCCTGATGTGCAGTCAGTGCCTTTGAAGCTACATAGACTATGTTATATAGTCTAAAATACATAGGCATGAATAGATGTACATAAAGAACATAAAGGCACATTTTCAATTAAATTTTCAATTTCCATTCTTAGCTCAGCATAAAACTAAGCATATAAATTTTTATGCAGGTAAGCATGCAGTAGTATTATGGATTTCAGGAAATATACTTACAGATGATCCAGTCAAACCCCTTTCACCTCTGGGACCTTTAGCACCTGGACCACCCTAAATTGAGTATTTGGAAAGAAAATGTATTTCATATACAGAAAGCAAAGGTACATAAAAGTGGTGTGCATTATGCAGCCTCTTCAACAAACTCTTATGTGAAACCCCGAATTTTTGAAATGTACAGATCACACTGCTAAAAAGATTATTAGAATAAAAGATGCATGAGGAACTTGGGTAAACCACATTAGCTTCAGCCTTCCCAATTCAGCTCACAAAAAATTATTCTGATTTTTGCCTCTGCAGACATAAACTTACTCAATTTGTATTCATTGGAATCTCTGGATACCTCTCTAGTAGACCACCAGACAACTTAACTGGGCTTCGGATTCCTCATGCAGCAGTTTGATAGCTTCAAAGGGACTACTGAGCTAACTTCCTTATATTCAAAGCAATTGATAGGAGAACATACATTCCATAGATTACTATCTCTCCACACAAAAAATAAAGAAAGTAACTAATTTATTTCCCTGGCAGAGTAAAGAATCTTTCCTTGGACTGATATCTTGATTCTTTATTTCGGAAAAATATTTGCACAGTCCATTAAAAATATCTTGTACATAATGTGCAAGACAGCTGAGACTGAGCTAGAGTCTTTCATCCTATCAAACAATGAGGAGCTATTTGCAGTGATCACACTGGAAAGACAGGAAAAGATTATATAAACAAGTAGAGGTGGCAGGAGCTGCCTAACTGTGTTCCAAATTAAGATGAAAAGGGGACAGACTACCATGATGTTATGGACATGCTGACAAAAACTATGTCTCTGACTGACCTTTTATTCACAAAACCACGGATCAACACAAAATTATTTCCATAAATTTAAAAATCAGAAACCTGTCTACTGCAAATGATTACAGCTGGTTACTTACAGCTGGTCCAGGAGGTCCTGGAGGTCCCACACTGTCCTGAGTACAGGTACAAGCATTTGGAAGAGCTGGGCATTTTGCTTCATCTCTCTGAAAATTCAATCACAAAAGTTACTGTATTTTAATGAAAAGTACTCAGTGGCATCATGGTTTTCTGAAACAATAACAGAAAGATTCTCTATTATCCTGTTTTCAAGGAAAAATAAAACTCCCATCTCAACAGTGGCTTCCAAATGTTTCTACAGGACCTTTTATAATTTTAGCTAATTTTCTCTGTGAGCTATACAAGGCATTAACAACAGAGGCACAAGGAAAACCAAATTCATATGCAATTTCTGTTGTTCTAATATTTATATGCACTAGACAATCAACTTTAACTAACAAAGAACATTTAGTTATTTTTTGCTTTTTTGAATGCCAATCCAAGCAGATATTCAATAACTAACTAACTAACTAAATAGCTATTCTATTCATAATACCTAGAATCTGCAATATCACAGAAATACAAAATATAAGTGACATTTTTTGCACCATTCCTAAGGGGCTCAGATCTAGCACTACAACCTTTCTCCCTCAAACACAAAACCTCAAAATGCAGTTGTTGTTCACTGGCTGCTCTGACAACTGTGATTTAGAGGTGTTGTCAGTACAAGGTATAATACCAGGTTAATATTGATATTGCTACATTTCCTATTAACAACATTTTTCTGAATAGCCTCTAGTTTATTTTTACTTACCATAGAAGGAAGATCACAGCATCTGTCTCTGCTAGTCCAAACTGGACTGCATACAATGTCAAAATTCTGGATTTCTAACTGTAAAAGAATGGAATATTCTTGAAAGATCCTAGACATGTTAATTATGAAATCTAGTGACATTAGCATTAAAAAATACTCCTCAATTTATTTCTAATGAGGTCAACATCATTCAGACTTTTACTTCTTCTTTTGACCCTGACAGAAAAATTAAATTTAAATGACAAAAAATTTAAAACCAAGCCTATATAAGCCTACCAGAACTTCAAACACTGATGCTGGCTCTTGTTCTGGGGCAAAAGATAACCAAATAATGTGACTCAAGAAATATTTTGTAATACTTAATGAGTAATACCAATGAATTTCTACACTGGCTGAGTGCCTGTACAGTTCAACATTAAATCTGGCTGAAAAATTAGCTCTGAAGACTGCAGTCCTTGGGTCATATATTAATTCAGATTCATAAACAGAACTTTTCACTGAAATTAGCAGGGAAAAGTTTTGCAGAAAGGCTGAAATGGCAGTCTTAAGTAGACTGTAGGGTAAAAGGGGTTTCCTCTCTTCTTTTTCACCCCAGGAGCTATGATCTTGTAGTTTGATAAATACAACCAAACTTTTGATTGTTAGCACCAAGAATCTTCATCAGCTGATAGGGTTTGCACATGTGGGTCAGATTGCAGACTTAAATTTTCTGATATGAAGCCCAGGTAATAATATTGATTTCATTTTAAGTATAGTTAATCCATCAGGATAACTGGTGACCTTCATAGCAGCAGCCACTTTTGCACTACAGTCTTACAAGTCATAAAGTCATTGTGGACTTCTGTGGTCACCCAGTAGAACACTTACCACAGAACATGCCAGAATTAAAACCTGTTCATTAGAGAATGTCTTTCAGGAAAAAAAATTCTTCTTTTAAAAATGTTCAATGATAGAGAAACCACAGCAAATGCTTTCACTGACTAACTGTTTTCCCTATTGAGAGAAAAACATCCCTGCTCTTGTTTGAATTTACCTGACTGCAACTTTCAGCTATTAGATTTTTGGTCTATCAATTCTGCTGGAATGAGAAGCTATCGAGACCAAACTTCGCAGCCAAGTACATTAGGTCTTACAGTACAGACACTAGAAGCTTTGGGTGCAACACTGGTTTCTTAGCAATCCTTAATCTCTGATCCCTTTCCTCAGGAAATTTCAAGGGCTTGCATTAATGAATGGATTCATAGTTATTGCTTACTGTTGCTGATCTTCGGTCACCTTTTAGAAGTTTTCCAAGTATTTCATAGCCATCAGTTGTGATGTTCCCAGCCTCCTTAATTGGTTTTTCCAGTATTTCACTGCAGTCAATGTAAATCTTAACATTTGACGACGTTACAACAATATGGACCTGAAAAAAGTTAAACAGTATTTCACTGATAAGCAAGTATTTTTAAAAATTTTTTTTCTAATAATTCTGCTTTAATTTCAACTGGTGGAAAATATGAAACTCAAGGAAAGTCTGTGACATTAATAACCTCTTTAGAATGTGTTGAAGGTCAATAAGATGAATACACAAGCACAGCTAGAAAATACTATTTAATGTAACAGTTGAACTATAATTAGCTATTCAAAAAACTTGCCTGAAAATTGGTTTAAGATGGCATAAAAGTAAAAAAAAAAGAATTTTTGAGAGGAAATGAATATAAGCATTTCTTGTCCTCTTCTGATGTCTGGGACCACACAAGAGGTTCATGAATCTGTGACTGCCCACGGGCTAATAGACTCTGCCTGTAGTTCAGACAGTAGATTGTTTCAGATCCAAAGATCCAGGGTTCAGTTTCCATGGATGACTCAACCAGAAGCATTAGCTGCATTGACATACAGGCTGTGACCACAGAAGCCTGCCCAGAATGAGACAATATGATGGAAGAGGCAAGAGAGAAATTGCCATGAGAGAAATATGGCTACAAAAACATATGCCAAAATAAGGGGAAACAGGAAAGAAGAGGAGGAGATTAATTATTGGAAATATGGGAAATTTAGGAGGGAGAGAGGAACTAGTGTAATAAAGAGAACATATTTACAGGAGAAGAGAATGAAGTGCTTGTGGGAAACACAGTAAACCGTATGGAGAGGAACAAACAAAATCTAAGCAAAGATTATCTTCCCAAAAATGTACAGTATCCATGGCAAATGTTATGTAAGTGAATTTTCTACATTTCTGTGAAAACAGAAAATATTCAGGAGACTCCAGGAAACAAACAAGAGTCTGTCATTTTAGCACATCTAATATGCAGTTGACGGAAGATGATCTTAAGGCAACAGAATGTTTTCAGGAGCTTTATATACCTTATATAATGCATACATTTTATATACATCGTTATACCATCTATGTAATTGCTAAAATACCAATACATTAAGATCAGCAGTAAAGAATCCCTGACATACACATTTATGTTTTAAAGCTTCTTCAGAAGCTTATTGCTATTTGATGACTGCTTTAAAAATTGGCATAAAAATTAGAGAGAGATTCCCTTAAATTCCCTGAGTCAATAAATGCCTGAACAATCTCCTGAGATTTTGTTCTTCTGTTTCCCTGTCAAATTTTCCCATGCAGCATTGTCTCGAAGGCATCAGCATTGCTCGCTAAATACTCTTTTTAAATTATGTGCTTATGCTTTATATCTCAGTGCTGTGTATACAAGTGGGTTTTTAATTAATATTCCCAACAATGTTCATTGAGCAAATTAAAAAAAAAAATAGAAAAAAGGAAAGATAACTATGTCTAAAGTAAAATTTGGTATTACATGCCAGACTTCCCATAAAATAAGTGCCACACTAAAACTTTAAATTCATTCTAATTTATACACCATATAACCAGTAACTTGATTGCATTACTAAATTTTACAGGTTAATTAATGTATCATCCAGTTTAAACTCATCACAGATGTAATTTACTAATTCTGAAAGGTACCTAACACTCAAGTTCTTCTACTGGAGTGTAAAGTATTTGTCACAATTTAAATAAAGACATTGCATAGGAAGCAGATATAACAGCATTTTTATCTGCACACAAAACTTAGGAGAGGCGAATCTACATCAGAATGCTGAATGAGGACATCAACTTGAAACGGTTCAAACAGGAATAACTGCCTATCCATCCAAAGAAGAAGATACCCCAGCAACCAAAAATGGGCAGATCTCTCCCAAGTAATTGACTCAGTCAGCTAATCACTGATTCAATGCCAGATTTGAATTCCAGCCTGAATTTCATGGCCTAGACATAAATCTAATAAAATGAGGCATCTAATGTTTACAGAAAACAAAACATCTATGTGTATTCAAGCCTGCTACATTTTGCTTTTAACAATTTCTAGCACACCAACACATAGAATCAGTTCTGACCATTTCATTTATGAGGTTTTAGGAAAGAAAACATATTTTAATCATTCTCTCTGGAACCTTCTAAGACAAAGTTTGATGGTGTTCTGATTTACTACTAAGTGAAACACGTCAACAAGCCAAGCAAACTAATTTCCATATGATTATCAGCAGAGGGACATACACTCATTATCAGATTTTCTGTGGCTAACTACTGCAAAATGGCAAGTTAAAAGAAAGTCTAGTGTGGTAAGAATAAGAAAGCAGAAGTGTCTGTCTGTCCAAAGCATCAGTTATAAACTTAATGACTGTCTCAGGCAGTCAGACTTTTTCCTATGGGACCTGCCAGATTCAACAGCTTTCACCATAGCTATGCAACACAGAGTGTTCAAGCATGCCAAAGTAAATTTCCCTACAGTGAGGTGTAGTTAACTGTGCTTCACTGAATGAGCCACTAAGTCATCAAATGAAAACCACAAAAATGTTTGATATTTTGGAAAACATCTTGTATTGTAAAGTTTTGCCATTTCTTTGAAACTTCATGGTAGGAGAAATTGCAGAAGTACCTTTAGGAATGTGTTAATCTTACTTTCCTTCCTTCATCCAGCTGAAGCTACTGCTATCCATTATTAGGAGCTAATCAACATGGCTGATACATAAGGCTTTGCCAGCAGGTGAGCTAGGGAAGCCCATGATGCCATCACTAACAACCTGACACAGACAGCAATCTCAGTAATCATCCTGGAGAGAATCCAGAGAAATCTCCCTAGCTACATGACGAAAAAAATCCCCAATACAGCTCTTTAAAACAAGGCTCCTGCAGCTACTTTAAGTACTATCAAAATCCAAACTTTTCATTCCTTTCTGGGGAAAAAAGAAAGGGAATGACACATTGCACTAAATAATTGAGACATTTTCGCTTAAGAAATAGTCCCATAAACAAGAATTCATAATTCCAGAGCTTTAAGATAATTTTCAAATGGCTGTTACTCCTGTACATCATTTAGCACCTTAGGTTCACTTTCTGTTCATATGTATTAGTGTGTTTAATTATTAAAATAATATAAAATTCTGGGGGCTTATTTTTCCCTGTAATTGTTTTTCACCAACAAGTGTAATAAACAATTTTACATAACTTCTAGTATGTCTTGCAGCTTGCAGGGTCTGCTGGTTATTCCCTATTTGCTCTGATAAATGAGCAGAGCTTCACTGTAAGTGCTGTCAGATAATTCTGTTCAGCTCTACCACATTTAGAGCAATTAAAAATGGGATTCTAAATGTCAATGAAATTAGCAGCATACACTTAAAACAGACTGCTGGCAGCAGAGCATGTAGAGAGCTCCACACCACTGACCTGCAGAAGGGAAGTATCAACCCTCACACTGATATGTAAAATGAGGCATGCTACATGCACTTCCTGTTGATGACTCAAGTTTTACAGCAAAATGATATATATCCTAGACTTTACTGACAGTTTTCCTCACTCCATTAGATTCATACCTTTCCTTAAAATTCAGTTGTCCTACTAAAACTGGCAGAGACAAATGTCAAGAACAAAATAAAGGCTGCTTAATGAGGGTGTGATCCAAAGCTAATTGTAACTATGTTACACAATCATTGACATAAACAATCCTTCATATACGCAAAAATAATTAAATAAATTTTAAAAAGTCTAAAAGGAGAATAATTGCATATAACATAGAACCAGTCTGAGAAATTATCCTCTGTCAAATTCTGAGGAAATCAATAGCTTTTACAGTACTGTGTGATTTTCATAATTATCTATGTTTTAAACAGATGGATCAAAAAACATTATAATGCTGGCACCAGCTATCTTTCCAGGCTTTCAGTCTAGGAGGGCTAGTTGAAAATGTGGCCTCCAGTATCTGGAATTTGACAGAGGCAACCCCTTATCAGTATCCTCAAAGGAATGCTGGAAGTGACTAGTATGCAGGAGACAGTATCATAAAGAAAACAAGTCCTATACTCCAGCCATATTTAGTCATCAGATGAAAACGAAACTAAACAGAAGGGACATAAATGAAAACATGAGAATGTGCACTTCAGCTGACCAAAAATGTTGTAATTGCAACTCATTTTCGTGACCTAAACATACATACTTCACACAGCAAGAAAATATTTTTGAATTATTTTTAGATAAACATGTAGCCTGACATCCAAACACTTGAGTAACTAGAGGTAAGAAAGCCTGGAGGAATCAAGTTTTCATAATTCCATGCACAAAATTAGAAAGGCAAGCACAAAATTATCACAATTTAAGGCACATGCAGTAACATGTAAGGATTTCACTAGCCATTTTGACAATTCAAAAAATATAAGCTTCATTCTAAACCACAAATAGATCTTTTATGGACTCTTTCATTATTATTGCTTTCTCAATTAACATGACAACAGAGTATTTTAGGCCCAGTGAATTTAAGCCAAAAATATATCAACACACATTCATATGCACAAAATGCATGTACTATATTTGTTAAACATAAGAACCTTATTCAATATGCTATTCACCTCCCAACATTGTTCCTACTCACTTTCTCTGCCTATATCTTCCTCTTCTCTGAATAACTTCAAATCATTGCACCCCCACCCAAACTTTTGCCACCACAACTTCCTTTCCTTTTCTTTTCCAGTTTATCTTTTATTCTCCCTCTTTCATGTGCCAGGAACCAGGCTACGATTTCTTGTTCAGATACATCCCTCCACTTACACAATCTTGACAAGTTCTTGAAAATCTCTTATATTGGTTCGAAGAGCTCTAACTTTAGAGATCTTGTTTTAAACGATCTGTAAGTCTCTAGGTCAACTTAAAGTACTATCCAAAGACCAGACAGAACTAGCAGTGACTTCTACCTAGTTGTCTTCTATTTCAAAGAACAGCACATCAGAAAGAAACACTTGTAATTTCAATTCTTTACCTTATGGAAGCTTCCATAAAAGATTTTCTTTACTTCATCATTATCAAAAGTTACAGTTTGAACCTCTCCCCTTGTATCCTTGTTAAAGAATGACAGCACTTTGCTGGCAGCTGGAATAAATGAAAATAACACATTTCATTCCACATGTGCTACTGAAACCACCGTTCTAAGATACACTTACAGATAAAATCTAGTTTACCCCTCATTTGGGTAAATATGGAGCATAGGTGGTCTTAATTACCCATAAGTATGTACTTTCCTTTGATTTTATAGTTAATATCAAAGTTGAAATGTGGCTTAGATTAATCACTCTTAGTTGAATAATACATGACCAAAGTTTAAAAAAAATCTTTTAAAACTAAAAATATATAATCTTTTTGCCATGTAGAAATGCTTTTGGATTGGAAATATTTGGGAAGAATGCATGCAAAGGAACATAAAATATAACTTCTCTATGCAAAAAATATAATCATCCTTACGATCAAGCACAACTCCAACTTGTGGTTTGTAATCTCTGTCTGTAATCTGCCAAACTGCAAAAGGCTCATTAGGGGATTCAGGCAGAAGACGGAATAACAAAATGATAGTGTATGCCTGTGGCAATCCCTCTGGATGAATCTCCCTGTTAAGAAAGCATGAAGACATTTTGTCACATGGAAACACATGAGGAAAATAAGATTCATAATTTGCTCTTTTTCAAAGAAGAAACACAAGAGTAACAGGGAAACCACAGTGTTTAATGGAACAGAACATTTTAACTACTTCCTTAAAAAGAAAAGACCATTGTGATAAAAAAAAATATGATGTTGTCTGTTAAGATGAACTCACAGCCTGTCTTCAGTTGGTCCTGGCACCACAATTATAGAGGAAGCCAGAATATGACCAAGAAGTTTTGGGTATGTATTCTTGTGGTAAGATTCTGTATAAACTACATATGTTTTAAATTCCTTGATGATAAGTACAGAAAAAAAGACTGAAGCTTTATTCATTTTTTATTTCTGGTATGCTTCAGTCAGGCAACAGCAATTAACTATTGCTGCCTTTCGGGCACAGATACAGTAAAGGAGATACTCAATGTCTTCTCTGCAACTGGTGATGCATTTGGGCTCCAGCTCATTCTTTAGTGACTCAGGTTTAAATTTGTGATGTTTGAACTGTTAAACATTAAAAAAGCAGAGAGACAAAAGTAAATAAAAACATGCTTGAAATGGCCTGTAGTATTTTCTGAAGGGGAAGAGAGGGAATGCAGTAAGGGAACTGTAAGAAAGGAGGTGGTTATTTCTTCTCTTTAACCATTTTCATGGAACTTAGATGGGGATTTGGCCACATGAACACAAACATAAAAACCTTAAAATGCAGAGAGGACCTGCTTTGTATATTAGGCAGAGCTTATGTATCCATACAACTATGGGCACTGCAATAAAAAATGTAGCACAAAGTCAACAACACCACACAGCACACTGCAAGAATGCGAGTATTAATGTAGATATAGCAACACAAGTTGTAACTCAGATAATAAATTATTTCAGATATGGAACCAACTATGCCACTAGGATCAGTATGCTCTTATTGCTTTGCTGGCTTAGTCTAAAGTGAGGTTTATTTTCTGGATTCTCATGAAAAATAAGCACCCAGAATACTCTGGCAAGTTCTCCACCTCTTATAGCAGACATTAAACTATGCATCACAACATTCTAAAAAAATGAAATAAATAGGAAGTCTGTCTTTTTATTGTCTTTTCATCAACTGATCCTGCTAAATGCAAGGTCTATCTTAATTGAAAACTGGGATTATCTGTACTTCCCTAGACTGTAAAAATCCAGGCCGTCAGAGAACTGTCAGCCCTATAGCTATTAATGTGTGTCAATGAGCTCAAAAGTCCTCAGGTCCTCCTCTTTAAACCTTGTGATCTGAGAGTGCTGGCAAAAAGAAATTATTTCTTCATAAATCTCAGCTCCTGCACTTGAGATCCAATCTTTACGCAATCTGGCAGGATTTCAGGAGGTTTCAAAGGCTTCTGTGAAAAGACTACTAAATTTCCTTAAATTTAATAGGAACAATGGGTTATCTTTAGGCATCTCATCTGAACCAGAATAACCTTTTCTGAAACTTACTTAAAGAGACAGGAGAAAAGCAAATGTGAAAAAAATAAAAGGGAGAAAGACAGAGGTACTGTTCCCCTCTTAGTAAAACTAACTGCTAAGTCTTTTTGTTCTTTGTGAAAAAAAATGTTGGCAAGAATGACCATATATTACCCATCCATAATCAAACCCTAAGAGCACAGGCCCTTGAAAACTCCACTCCATTTTCCAAATAAGGCAAATCAAGTAGAGGAGAAACTACCCTAAGTCACTGGCATCAATGTGCTGCTTACTGCGGTAGCAACAATGCTTCTGAAAAAGTGATGCTAATCTCACCATATTGAACCCATTTCTCTCTGGCAACGCAGAGCTTGTTATACTAAGAAGGCTGTTGTTCAGCTGCCTAAGTATAAACTGTGGATTATATGCAACTCGAATGGTTGAGAAGCATAATCTCAAAGAACAATAAACAACTGGATTAATAGTGAACTGTGACTGCAATGAAAGGAATAGATTACCATATAATGAGAACAATTATAGATATTCTTTGGAGTATATTTCTTGGTGTTCAGTAAAAAGACCACCAAATTAATGCGTCTTCCATAAGACACTAATGCTATGATCTACAAACTCTATTAATCCTTCCTCATGTGCTCACCCTAAATATGAGTCTTTCAGGTTTACTTACCGTATTGGCTGGCTGACAAAGGCATTTTTGTGGAGTCTATATGCTACATAGCTTGGGAAAGAGCCTGATTCCAGTGATACGCCTTGTACAGAAGCAAAATGCTTCTCTGTTAGATTATATGATTCCAGCATCTTGAAACCTTTAAGTTCAGAGAGAAAATAAAAAACAGAAATACTGTAGAGCTATAAAAGACACAAATGAACCTATGCCAAAATATTAGACAGTTGCTTACCAGGTGAAGTGTATCCCTCCAAGTAAATAAGGGGACAAGCTGAAAGACATGAAACAACATATAATTCAAACCTGCAAAACCTAACAGGACATGAACATATATATGTACACTTCAGAAAGTTTTGTTACCAAGAAATCTGTGTTATTGTTAATTATGAGCCAACTTTTGTTACATTTGTCATTGTGTCCAGTGCTGTGGTAGATGTACTGTCAAAATCCTTACTTGTCACTTTTAGTGGGTATTTCTACTGTAACAAATTGTATGGAATAACAAATGAACCCACAAATATTTTAAGAGTATAATTCATACGAAGAAAGGAGGACAATGACACAGTCTTTCCATGAATATTTAAGGCATGAGTCAAGCTGCATAATAGCTGTCAGATTCACAAGGAAAAACTGTGTATTTATGTAATTCCTCAGGAGCCAGCGGATGAGGCAGTTAGGGAACACACAGTTGCACATGACAGGCCTGTGAATTTCTTATTTTTGCCATAGAAGGATTTCACTTGAGTAAACAACTGAACTGTATTTAGATAATTCTAAAACCGCACCAGACACTATAGCTGTACCTCTTTAGCAACCTTATTCCAGTGGTAAGAGATCAGTTGTGTCCTGCAGTTCACATTAGGCATCATTCTACTTCTTCTTAAAGTGTCTAGAAGTTATCACTGACTAACTCTCTTTTTGTTATACCAGCACTTTTGAAATACAGGACGAGATTACTTAAAATACAATGCCCACTTCAAAATTTTTAAAAAGTAACTTGCTTCCTTAAACTATATCCAGTTATTATGAAATCTAATTTTCTTATATGAATATTCCTGTTGATATACTTTAAATGAGACGGGAATTTGTATCGTATTTGCATGGCAAGGTTTTGCTAACAGGGGAGCTACGGGGGCAATTTCTGTGAGAAGCTGCAAGATGTTTCCCCTGTGTCCAACAGAACCAGTTCCATCTGGCTCCAAGATGGATCTGCCACTGGGCAAGGCTGAGCCCATCAGCAGTGGTGGTAGCAGCTGGGGGAAGCATACCCAACAAGGAGCAGGAGGCAGGGTGGGGAGTTATGTGTGTAGGAACGGCACAAGAACCTGCAACTGGAGAGAGAAGTGAGAATATGTGAGAGAAACAACTCTGCCAGGCACTGGAGCAGAGATTCTCCTGCATTCCTGGTCTTCCCTGCAGTGAAGACCATGGTGAGGCAAGCTTTCCTCCTGCAGCCCATGGAAGTCTACAGGGAGCAGATATCTGCCTGTGGAGGAGTCCACGCTCAAGCAGTTTGCTGGAAGGGCTGTGGCTCCATGGAGAGAGCAGCCTGCCCTGGAGCAGGTTTGCTGGTAGGACCTGTGATCCCATGAGGAACCCACACTGGAGCAGTCTGTTCCTGAAGGACTGCACCCCGTGGAAGGGACCCATGCTGCAGCAGTTCATGAAGAACTGCAACCCATGGGAAGGAGCCAAGTTGACAAGTTTTTGGACTGTCTCCAATGGGAGAGACACCACACTGTAGCAGGGGAAGAGTGTGAGTTCTCCTCCTGTGGTGGAAGGAGCAACAGAAGAAACATGTGATCAGCTGACCAGAGCTCCCATTCTCTGTCCCGCTGTGCTGCTGGGGCTGAGGAGATAAGAGAAAATGGGGAATAGCCCCAGGAAGAAGGTGGGGGTGGAGGGAAGGTGTTTTAATACTTGATTTTATTTCTCATTATCCTACTCTGATTTTATTGGCAATAAATGAATTATTTCCCCAAATAAAGTCTGCTTTGCCCATGACAGTAACTAGTGAGTGATTGCTCTCTGCCCTTATCTCGACCTTTCTCTCCTCTGCCCAGATGAAGAGGAGAGTGATAGAGTAGGTTTCATGGGCAACTGGTGTCCAGCCAAGGTCAACCCACAACTCAATTGTAGCAGTATATAAACAAAATTAATTCGGGAAAAGAAAAACCAATGTCTTCTACTTACTTGAGGTAGCTGTCTCACACACAAAGGTGACAAGGTTGTCTTGAATCTTTTCAAAGGCATCAAAGTCATCAACAATAAATACATGACGCTCACTGGGCTTGCTGGCAATCTTGGCCAGCTCATTGTAATCTACATCAGCCACGCCAACAACAAACACACTGAAGCCTGTAAAAATAACACTTGTTACTTGAAATATAGTATTACTATTTTTCAGGTCAATATTTCACAAACCATCTCTGTCATTGATTTCTCAGGATCTACCTATGAGCATATATTCTGGATATCCTTTCACCCTGTCAAAGCTCTGAAGGTTTTATACTGGCTTTTGTATCTTTCAAAACTTTCTCCCTCACTGATTTTTTTTGGCCATTATCCAGTCTCATGCAGCCATGGCTATGTAGTTCCCTCAATCTTTAATACAACATGTGCAATTCTCTCAACTATACATTATCTTAAATCTGCTCTGTGGCCAAAATCTCTGTACAGATTATTAGTTATCCAGTTGTCTGTCTGTTGCCACCTACTGCATTTCATGTTTCTCAGTTTCTCTTTCACTTTCATAGGGTAGTATTCACCTCACAAATTTTCATTTTCCAAGTTAACAGGAAGTCTAAGCTAGTTGTCTAGTCTTTCTCTATTATTACCAGACAGACATGCAATTCATTTTACTTCCCTAAGATGCTGAATTCAAGATAGAAAAAGTCACTGTGTGTAGATATCTGACTGTTCTCTTCACTAACCATAAAAGGACATTACATGATGACCTTAAATTCAACATTTAGTTGTTTATGTCTTAAGTCAGACAAGGGGAACCCAGACCCTAGAATTCAATCATATCATTAGGTGTAAACTTCATTGATGAGAAACTGTGCAGACATTGGAAATGCTGGTTGAAGGCTGAAAGCAGAATTCACATTTATTCCAAATAATAAGGTATTTTTATTTACATATTAATTTTTTCAAAAATAAGATACTTAATTCCTCTGTAGCCAATTCTGGTGAGGCTTTGGCTGAAACACTCTGTCTGGCTTTGAGCATAACATTTGGGATATGTAGAAATCAAAGCCAGCAGAGAGGAGAGTAAAAGTGCTAAGAGGTTTGGAAAACTTGATCAAAAGGAGGCTGAAGGAAATGGGTTTGTTTAGGCTAGACAAGGAAAGACAGAAAAGAGAAATGACAACAGGTTTCATATATGAAGACGTGTTACAGTGGACAGTGATCAGCTGCTTTCCTGGTTAACTAGGTAAAAGAAGACAAACATTTCACTAGCCTGAAGAAAGACTTAGGTGAAACTCAAGGCAAAACTCTCCTACTACTCAGGTAGTTAAGCACTGAAGCAGATTGTCCAGGGAGACCATAGAAACCATCTGACAGAGCTACTTGCTTCAGATCAAAAAGACAAAGATGATAGCTTGTGGTGTACATGCATGTGATTCCCATAAAAAAGTACATCTCCTTGCTCAGGGATAGGACTCTAGGTGGTTCATACACTGACATGTAAAATTCTGGGTGCCAGGACAGAAAGATTATTACACTCACATAAGCCATGTCCTGAAAATCTAAAGGGGAATTGCAAAGCTTCTCAGCTCAACAGGGAATAAAGGAGTCCATTCAGACCCAGCTCCATCAAAAGCAGTTACTTTAACTGGAGATCTACTGGTTTATACCAGATAAAACATAACTCTCAAAAAACCAGACCCATTAAATCATAAGCACTAGAATAGAGTACACTTCTCCATGAACCCTGGGGTCCAAGAGAAAGAAGTAACTGAAAACCACATCTTTGATGTGATATGCATGAGGAGTTATTTGAAAGCTTTGGGAAGCCACATCCTTTCCCAGAGAGCAAGCTTGACACAGAAAACATAACTCTGGTCCACAGAGTGCAAATTCTTTAAATGGTTTTGAGTTTTTCCCAAATACTCAGCATAAATTTCTGAGTCCATAAAAGATGAGTAAAGGATCACCAGTTAATTGAAGCAATATGGAAATGAAACAGCCAGGTCCTGCGAATTGCTTACCAGAGTGCTGAATGATCGTCGCTGCTTTCCTCACCTCATCCTGAGACCGACCATCTGTGACAACAACAAGTACCTTGGGAACACCTCGCCTCATGCCACTCTCCCAAGTCAAAACCTTTTCTTTGATAAACGTTAAGGCTTTGCCTGCAAAGTGTACAATAAACAAGAAATCATCCATATTATCCAGAAGAGAAAAAATCTTTCTTTACTTTGTAAGGGGAACAGTCACACAGATAAAACACAACAGAAAAAACTAATTCTTCAGCCATGCAGTATTACAATAATGAGGCAGTTTTTGAAAATATTTTATCTCAAGGAAATATAATTACAGGCCAGCGTTACCTGTCCTTGTGTTTCCTCCTCTGTACTGAATATTTTGAAGAGCTCCCAGGGCCTGGGCTTTGTCATCAAATGTATTAAGTTTAAATTCAGATTTTGCCTCATCACTGTACTGCACAAATGAAACCTGAAATGGAATATATTGCAGTGTTCAGTCTCATACCTCCACATTCAGACCAAATCTCTCCACTGAAATATTTATGGTGGCGCATGAATAAGCACAATATAATCAAAAATCTTTTTCAAATATGTATTATTATACACACATATGTATTTATATACTTTTTCCTTCCTTCCATCCTTCCTTCTTTTCTTTTTCTTTCTTTCTTTCTTTCTTTCTTTCTTTCTTTCTTTCTTTCTTTCTTTCTTTCTTTCTTTCTTTCTT
>JAWWEV010000115.1:84943455-85018026 GCA_035583235.1 Hafferia zeledoni | reverse complement strand
TTTCTTTCTTTCTTTCTTTCTTTCTTTCTTTCTTTCTTTCTTTCTTTCTTTCTTTCTTTCTTTTTCTTTCTTTCTTCTATCTATCTACCTATCTTTCCTTCCCTCCCTTCCCCTCCGCCTTCCTGCCTTGCCTTGCCTTGCCTTTCTTCCCTTCCTTTCTTTCCTTTTTTTCCTTTTTTCCTTTTCTGTTTTTCTTTCTTCATCACTGGTCTCCACAGATAAGAGATCGATGCCTGTCCCTCCTCCTCCCTTCACAAAGAAGTTGTAACTGCAATGAGGTCTCCCCTCAGTCTCCTCCAGGCTGAACAGACCAAGTGCCCTCAGCCCCTTCTCATATGGCTTCCCTTCAAGGCCCCTCACTATCTATGCTGCCCTCCTTTGGACACTCTCCAATAGCTTAATATCATTCTTCTATTGCAGTGACCGAAACTTTTTTATTTCCGAATATTAGCCTTTCAAAATAGACTGGCATTCCTTTGCATTTACAAAATGACCAATATATTGAATAAATAATAGACATGCACACCCATATATATGTGCTGTACAACAATCTAATATAAAAAAATTACAGCATTCTGAAAGTAAAAATCAGATGTAACTGTAGTAATTTGGCTTCATCTTTAGTTTCCCTCCAAAATGTACACAGCTGAAATAACAAACCTACCTGGATTCCAGCGGGATTAATCAAGTCAAAGGCTCCTACTGTATTAAAAACAAATTTCACTACTTTGTTGAAGTTATCATCACCAATACTCCACGAAGCATCAGTCAAGAATACTATGTCTGCTTTGGCACCTCTGCATACTGAAAGACCAAGAAAAGGAACCCTCAAAACACATATCATCATGAAATAAAGATAACTGCTTCAAAATTTGATAATTCAAGAATGACAAATATTCAGCAAACATCTACTACCATGCAAGTAAACCTGGCGGATGACTAATGCCCAACACAAAAACATTTATTAAAATATTTCAAAAAAAAGTTCAAGGAATGAGGAAGAGCTCAAGAATGAAATTTAAATGTTTTAAATGCCTTTTTTATAATGAGCAACTGCCATAAAACATAAATTGTCTGCTGAGAGCAGATAATCTCACAGACTTGCTGCAGAGCTATAGAACATCAATAATTTTTTTTCCCAAATGTTTGAATCTTGCTGTTTTAAACAGGGAAATGTTGAAGTCTAGTAAAGTTCTAGAACAAAGGGATGGCATTAGGAAAGGTTTCAAACTTCATTTCCTCAAAATGTTGTGCTAGTTTTAAATCTATTTAAAGTTTTGAAAATTGGAACTAAACTATGAAGTAGTGTAGCAACTACATAAAAATACTAAATAATTCTAGAAATAAACATACCATCCCGAGCTGGAGGGATTGTGGGAGGTGGAGGAGGAGTAGGTGGTGGAGTTGGTGCCTCTGTAGGTTTGAGAACTGAAATTAAATAATAATTTTTTTACTCCATATAAATTATATCATTCAAGGAAAAACTCTAGATTATATATTATATTATCCAACAGAAAGATTCTTATCTCTTCTCACTAGGTAAAAAATTTACAATTGTCAAGGAAAACTTTCTTGTATGACAAGAATAATGAGATTATAGCAATTGTTAAAACAAAGGTACATTATTTCATTATAACAAGAACACTTTTACATGAGCTCAGTAACACTGCACTCTGATAATGCATCTGTTTTTCACCCAAGTTCTTGGAAAACCTTGGTTTGAAGAAGGGCATAGGAATTTCTCTTTCCCTCATAAGCTCCATATGACATAACACTGAGAAAAAGGAGAAAGATCACTTAAAAGAGGTATCGAAAGCCATTTAGGAGAAGGACAAGTTCTACAGCTAAAACAAGACAAGTTCTACGGCCAAAATTTAAGCTTCACAGTATCTATTCCCTACCTGTCCGCTCCTTCATAGAGACTGGAGGTCCCTCAAGGTTAGGGGTCTGAACAAAGATGGTAGCATTGTATTCTGTGTCTGGTGAAAGGCCAGTAAAACAGTGGCTCGTTTCTGAACCACGCACTGTGATTTCCTGTCCTCTGGAACCTGTAAAAAAGAGCCCAAGAGAAAAAAAGTTAGAACTTACTACTTCCCTTTTAATATGTGTACAAATAAGTGTAGAAATTAGACACCTCTTGAAAGGAGGTTGGAGACAATGGGACAGCAGTCTTACTCTTGGCCCACAAAAGCCTTTCTAGATCAAATTGTGTGGGAATTATGAAGCCAGGAGCATATTGGAGCTTAAGATTGCAGTCCACTGTGAAAACAGGTAACTAGTAGATTCACACTAACAAAAGTTCACTTGACGATAAGCAGCACTTCTTTGCAGCTTTTTCACCACTAGAGAAAACAGGTTATGTTCAGAGCTTTAAAGCCCAGTCAGATGTATCGTAGCTTATAGTGGAGAATTGCCACAAAGACAAATAAGTGGTGCTGTCACTAACATAACACAATTATGTTTTTCCAGAAAATGCAAAAAATAAAATGCACTTGCCATCTGCTGGGTTTAGCTTCAGCCTGTAGGAAGTTGCCGACCGATGAGGTGACCATCGGATACAGAAAGAATCCCAGCCTACTTTGTAACTTGTTAGGTCAGAGACATTCAAATACACTGTGAAAAGAGAAAGAGATAAATTGTTCTCTGGAAAATAGTATGTAATGGACAAAGAACATCAAAATGAAAATTATATTAGCAAGGCTGGTCCAGAATTTGATTTTTAAAAATACTCACAAAAAGAAAGAGCAGTTTCTAGTTAAATCTCTTTATGTTACACCCTAGAGTTCCCTCTTTAGCTATTTACAAAGGTCCAAAATCTCATACCCTTCCTGTATTGGGTAACAGCTTATTTTATGAGTTTTCACATGAAGTAAGTTGATTTCTTTATGAAATAAGAAACTACCAAAAATCAAAATCTGACTCATATATATAGTAGCATGAAAAGAATGTACTAATTCAACAAAACTCAGGATTCTTGATTCATCTTAACTGAAGAAACCTTTTGAAGATTCTGAAGCCATCATTAAAACCATCTCTTTTTGAAATGTTGACATTTCAACCATAGGACATTCCTGTGAGGTAAAAGCAGAGTAGCAAAAAACTAGGCCTGCTTAGCATGGTTAGATTCTGTAGTGCCCTGGATACTGTTAAAGATTGACTCCAACTATAGCTTAATAAAACTTTAGGAAGTAGACTAGATAATTTTATATCATCAAATCATTACTTAAAAATATATCTTCATTACTGTTACCAAGCTTAGTGTTTTTAAGATCTACATCATGGACAGTTGATAAGTGTTTTCCATGAGAGGATACTCAGGCATTCTAAAAACCAGCCTTAAAAATCTCATAATCAATGTTAACTCAGATCATCTTATGTATCTAAGTTGACTACAACAAAATTATTCTGACTTACATGTAGTGCCTTGATCTGTCAAAGGTATACTCATTCCAGAATCATAGTGGGCATAAACATTCACATCATAAGTAGTACTAGGAGACAGATTATGCAAGATGTAGGAAGTCACTTCTCCCACAAAAACTTCCCTGGGCTCATTTGAACCTTGGATTGAAAGGAAGCATTAAGTACAGAGAGAGAGAAAGAATCATGATTACATGAGCTACAAAACTATTTTCCATCTCTTACAAGTCAGTAAATGTTAGTCTCTCTTTTCTCAAACAAAGCGTACAGATTTCTAATATTTTTGCATATTAGAATGTTGCAAACAGAACATACACATAGCTTTACTAACTACTATGCAATTTTGTGTTAAACTTCTAGAAAGGTATATATATTTCTTGGTTGTCACATAAAACAAAGGTTCTGAAGGTCATTAACACCTAAATACCTGTCCAATGCTCATCTCTCATATGCTAGTTCACACCCTTGGAAGGACAAGAGGCATTAAAGAGGTAAAGGTCAGGTCAGGTTACTGCATTAAATTTTAACTGTGCAATTCAATCCCTATAATTGAATGTATGAAACTGTGTTTGATAGTTTTGTTTTTTTACAAAATATTGATAATAAGACAAGCTTTCAGGAAAATCAGTAAACAAAGAAAATAAATAGATCCTTTAGCACAAATATTTCATGGTACATGTGACTTCTACTCTGATCTGCCTTTAGCTACTCACTGTTCTGAAACTGGTACACTCAGCATGAACAAGTTTTCTTACCCACAGGTTTGTATACAATTTTATAGCCAAGAACAGGGGATGGTGAAGGATCCCAGGAAACTCTGAATCGTGTATACCATTCATCAGTTATATACATATTTTGAGGAGGAAGCAGGCCAACTAAAAAAAAGAAAACCATTCTAATTAGACTAGTGACTGTTTTTCAACCTCTAGAAATGCACACTATTGTTCTAGAAGGTAACAAACACATCAAAAACCTAATTAACATAAGGAACTTTAACAACGTTGAATATTCAAGGAACATGTCTTAAATTTGAAAAAGAATACACAATATGAAAACTAATTACCAGTTCTGCCATTTCCAGTCAGTTGTCCACCATCTCCATCTTCATACACAGCAACAACAGTAATTTTATAGGGTGTATCTGATTGTAGTGGTTGTAGTATCACATTATTTCTTATGCCAGGAACTGTTGTCTAGAACAAAAAAGAAATAGAGACAAACACACTCACAGTCTTGTAACGGATCAGCAATCATAGTAATGAGAAACAAAAATTTGTTTTGACATTAGGAGCACTTTTATTTATGTCCACTGTAGAAAAAGTAATTCAGCATATCTTAAGGGTTATAGCCTATAAGCAATTACTAGTATTTGATATTTCAAATTATAAAACACCATGGCCAGCAAAGAAAGGTAAATCAAACTGACTCTTCAGTCCCAGCCCTCACATTAGACTGCGATGTTGCAGTTCTTCATAAAGATTTCAGTGCTGTCCCCACATACAAACAAAGAAGTCATGATGACAAGTTTGGAGACAGCAAATCAGAGGGAAAAGCTCATAAAAGGGGTGCAAAAGTCAAAGTAATTTCCACTACTCAGCAGTTTCATCTCTACCTTTTCATTACCTTCATCTTTGATATCATTTTCTTGGCAGAAATACATTAGTCTGAGAAGGAAGGTCTAAATACTTTGATATACAAAAATGTCTCTATTTATGCATTCCTCAATCTCTTCAACTTCCTGGTGCAGTCATGCACTACTGCTCCCTTTTAATGAAAATGTAGGTATAATCCCAAAGGTGATATTGCTTCATAAAGCTGCCACAAAGCACTGAAAGTAGTAACTTGAGGAATCTCTCAAAAGCATTTCCCAATCAGCATTTTCTATTAACACTTGATTAAAAATTTCAGTTGTTTGAAACTTGATGCTTTTACAAATTGTACAGTGTTTTCTGCAAAGAAGATATATGTTGCTAACTATGTGTGTCCTCATTAACAGGTGCTGTAAGGAATTTTCAAACAGTGATTTTTCAGCATGTGCTATATAGTAAGTACAAGCAATAATAGAATTTAAATAGCATTCTATACATGTTACATTTTGGATGGTGGTCAGTCAGCAGGAATTCTGCCACTGACTTCTACAGGATTTGAGTTTAGCTTTGCTATAAATACTCCAAGAATTTTATAAGCTTCAGACTAATTTGTGCTATCATAAAGCTGCAGGAAATGAAACACAAACACAATTCATACCTAAACTTACAACAGCAAGTCAAGGTTACCATTGTTTTCTTACTAGACTCTGCCAACTCTCTTCAATTTATAAAATGCAGACTTATGTTTATTCTGTATCTTAGCACACTGACTTTACAATGAACAGAGTATGAAATAATAGATGGCTACTCATTGTATCACATTTGAACTAAATGCCAGGAAGCAGGTTCTGCTCAGAATCTTCTGATTATTGTGTGACTCACATATTTAATATTATTTTGCACACAAATTTGTTCATTAAACCATATATGTTTTACAACTTTATGAAAAAAAACCCTGTTTCATACAAACCATGGCTTCTCAGCATTGACAATGACCAAAGAACGTATAGAGCCTGCAAAATGTACTACATGTAGAACAGGTATCTTTGTTTTTCTGTAGCCTAAAGAATTAACTGAGAACATAGTGCTTCCTAAGGAATTACAGAACTTACATATTCATCAATAGGGTCTCCCACAGTGGGTGAATAAATGATTCTGTACTGCTGGACTGGCCCATCAGCATGATCCCATTGTACAGAAAGGCTGTTTGTAGTCTCATCGAACACTCTCACATTCCTTGGTCCACTGCGAGGCACTAAAGAACGACAATGCAGAAGGTTGACTGGGGCATGATGTTTCTAGTTCAGTGTCAGCCTCATCGATGCAAATCTTACCCTGAAACCAAAGCTAACGGCCCTTCCTGAAACCCTGAATAAATATACACAGGTAGATTAAGTCAATGATAATACAGCAGTGACTGAAGTTCTTAAATAGAAATAGGGCCTAACCAGAGGAACTTGAGCAGTATGGAGGGGAGAGAACATGAAGGAGATGTGCAACGTGAGCATCTACATACATTTTGCTTCTCAGACTCCTGCAGACAAGTATAACTACATTAACATGTGCAAGTTTTACATGAATATGGGGATTTAACAGAGAAAGCACAGAAGCAGCAAAAGAGAGATGACATTATTGCCATTGACAGTTTCTATACATGTTATTTCTAGAATGAATTTCAAAGAAGCTAAGTGTAAGCCACCAAAGATCCCACAAGCTAAGTTGTAACAAGGAGGTTTTGGTGTTTAGGTATCTCCAGCAGAAACCCAAACGTCTGGCAGGCTAACACATACAATTACCATGTCAGACACAAAATATGAAGCACATTTTTTTAATATTGGCAGCTAATTTACCCATCTCAATGTGCTACCTTTTTTTCCAAAAGACAAATTCTTATTTATCTGTAATTGAATTTTTAAGAACAGACTCTTAAACATTCAAATTCAGCTTATTTCATAAGGGAACATTACATTGGGGATTATGCATGTACCACAACTGATGGACAGCACAGCAAAAGTTCCCTCCCATGGAGGCCTATAATTGCTTCAGCCATAACTCAGATGCACTAATCTCAGAGTTGCACTACATGGCTTACATTATTTGTGACTGTAACCAATTTTATAAATTCTTCACACACCCATTTTGACATATATTTCACAACAGAAGTACTGACTGCCTCTTACATGTTCTTCCCTGTGCTTGGCTTGGATTTCCCTCTCCATCTGCATACAGAGCTATAACATTTATTGAGTAAGCAGTGTCAGGAGTCAAGCGCTCTAGAATCACATCACGAGTGCTGCCCGGTACCACAATCTAAAAGAGAAACAAAAGGCATCTATATAAATAAAGCTCAGTTTAACCATGTCTTTTTAGAAAGAAATTTGAATGAAATACAAAAAAATTAGGAACATGACCATCTGCCCACATCCAATAAGAGTTTAAAATATAAAGAGTTTTAAAATACAAGTTTAAAATAACCAAAAAATATTGACAAAAATTCAATAGCAGGTGGGGGGGAAAAAAAAAAGACAAATACATAAGGAGCTCTCATTCTGCAAATAGAATAGTTACTTTTCACATTTAATATGGAAATAGTTCAGAAAAAAAAAAAAAGGAAGAAACATGCAGAAAGAGAAACTAAAAAAGTGAATTCTATCACAGCTTATTAACATATAAAGGACATTAAAATTCTCAAATTTCCTTGCATAAAAACATATTCATCTGTACATATACAATGTAGATGTACATTTTGTGTGACTACATTCTCAGTCAAGGGTTCAAAACTGCATTTATTTCTACACACCCAAGAAGTGTCACTACACATCTGAAGGGCAAATTTTTACCCATATCCAGACTTCACTTCCAGTATTTAAGACCTACTTAAACATTAATGATTTGGGGTAAGCAGGTGGTAAAATGACATAAACTTGGTATCTGGTTTCATAAATAAACATTTCCTAATAAATATTTGTTATTTCTGTCTCTCTTAAAAAAGGTTTAATTTAACTCATCTTTCATTTTCAATTTGCAGTTTTAAATAGAAGAGTCTCATTTCTTATTTCTTTCATTTCGTCAAGTTAGGCCTTTATTTACAATGGACTAAACTCTATTGTGTTTGTAGCAGAGACACTCCTGGGCAGACAGTGGGCCTGAGTTTATTACTTTCTTTTTTCACTCATTGAAGAAAGCAATATTCTCCACACACTTTTGACAAAAAGTAAAAAAACTAAATTACTTACAGATTCTGATGGCCTTGGGCCAGACAGTGGAGCGTAATTAATTCTATATTGCTGTACTGGACCTGGAGCAGGTTCCCAACGGACATTCATGCTGTTTGGTGTGGGATTGTAAACATGAACGTTTCTTGGTGTTCCTCTCTCCACTAGATCAAGGATAATTTAAATTAGGTTTTCCAAAGTTGCTTATGTGAGTCCTATTTCTACTTGAATTTACAACAGAGCTCAAAGGAAGATGAAAAGCACAACAGCCCAAGATAAACAAATTACTTTTGTTAGCCGCAAATCTACAAATCTAAGAACCTCAGTGGTTAGTCCTTCCAAATCTCAGTGCCAGGCAGCTAAGTACATGTTTATACTGAAAACTGAAAGTATGATCATAACACTTTGTTATCCTGTTGGTGATCAGACATGTATGAAAAGTAACCACAAACCACACATTTTAGCTCATGTTGACATCAGGATTTCAAATTCCCTGGAAGGTACCTGGTATGAACATTAGCATCGATTAACACCAATATTTGCTGTTTGTTCACCAGTATTGCTACTGTCACTACAATTTAAATTTTACAATTCTGTGAAGTAAACAGTAAATTCACTTCACAATTTAGGAGCTGAGCTTGCCTGAGATGTGGACTGGAAGCCTCCACACAAAAAAAGCAAAGAAAATGGAATAAGTTAGAGAGCTGCAACCGTAACCAAGCAGCTAAAGAGTTTTTCGCATTTGTGTTTTAGCTTTGAGGGAAATAAACTTCCACTTTTGATGTAAAATCAATTTCTA
The DNA here is from genome assembly GCA_035583235.1 of Hafferia zeledoni. Classification (NCBI taxonomy): domain Eukaryota; kingdom Metazoa; phylum Chordata; class Aves; order Passeriformes; family Thamnophilidae; genus Hafferia; species Hafferia zeledoni. The sequence goes on along the minus strand of JAWWEV010000115.1, from coordinate 85,009,003 downwards.
ATGATCTGAGCCACTCACACAAAAAATCTTAACATTTTCTTGATAAGGACTATTTTACTTACAAGTTTTTCCAGTGACAGAGACACGTCCACCATCGCCCTCTGGGAAAACTGGAACCACAGTTACGGTGTAAGGTGTGTTGGGTTCAAGAGTCCTCAGGATGACATAGTTTGTGTTTCCTGGTACTGTGGTCTACAAATTTAAAGAGAAAGCTAGAGGCATGACACTTACATAAATATGTAAAAAACGTTTAAGCTTTTTTTGTTTCTCACTTACTTCTCTACCACATCTCATTTCCAGACTGGATGCAATAAAACTTTACAAAAGGTGAAACTTAAAGTAACAAGGTTCATGGTGTCTACTGCAATTGCCTTTCAAGAAGGTTCTGTCTCAGACTTAACAAAAATGATAGAGTTCTATGCTCTCCTATACAATCCCTTACAGCTACCTTCACTTTTGGGTCCAGATCCTGTTCTGCTAATAACAGTTGCAGAATCCGCAGTGATCTCTTTAATGACTACTATTTAGCAGCTCAGAGGCACTAAGAGGTCACTTTCTAAATCAAAAAACAAAAATATTACATAACACCACAACATGCCAATGACAAGAAGTAATGAGAAGCTCATGATAGAAAACAAAACTCCACAGCATTTAAGAATATTTGTCATCAGTAGCACTCTAGATGCTACTGAAACAGGAGCAATTCTTGTACTACTCATTTCAAGGTACAAAAGAAACACAATTGGGAAATAACAGAATTTCACAGCCTGCAGCAAGAGTTCAAATTTTCATTATTTTTTTAGTTCTTTAGCAATTAAGTAATTTCAGGAGATTAGAATGTGCATTTTTCTGCTTTCAGAAACATCATAGCAGCTGACTGCCTACAGTCACATGACTTCTTAGCAGTAGAAATGGGTAGAAAGGAGGTCTGTTAACTTTAGCACCTTTTGTACACCCTGAAATCAGCTTTACATTCATGCACACTGCCCTAACAATAAACAATCAAGAAATTGTGTGTGGCATTAAATTTCTATGCTAAGAATTACTATTGTTCTACTACATAAAATCAAACATCTGATACATATGGGAGTAACTGAATTTCGTGGAGATGCTGTGCATTTTCTCCAGGGTAGCCATGAACAGTAAAAAAGCCAGTGCATAGACAAATAAGACCCACTTCACTCAGTAGCATTCTCTGACCAGCACCATGAGCTGTAATTTTTCTGAGACAGTGAGATCCACATGAAGAATTTACCATTTCTTCTGCACCTCCAGCTGTAGGTCCATAAAACACTTTATACTGGCGAGGACTTCCCTCTGCATGATCCCATCGAACATTCAGAGTACTGGTGGTTGGATCATAAGCAAGCAAGTTCTTCACAGTAGTCAGAGGTTCTGAAACAGATCAGTGAACTGTCAGAAATGGAGAATCATATTCTCTCACCTGTGTTGTCAAATCATGACTATGAAACGCTTCATTAGGAAATTTAAAAATCAATAGGTTTAGTAGTTCATGTTAAATGTTGTCAAAATACATCAGCCCCATCCAGCAGCATAAGCTAAATGCAGCAGAAATGTATTTCTGGATACTATTTTAGAATTATGCAATGAGGTCATTAGAATTTTTTTCTTCATTCCTCACCAAACACATGGCTGTGTCTGACTTCCAGTGCAAGCTCATTATTGAATTATGTACAACTGTATTAATAAATTTAAAATTAAACAATTAATTAATTAAACATAGTGAAATGGGTTTTATGCCTGGAGTGTCTTTGATAGCAAATCACTCAGTGATTTCTATAGGATGATCAAAACATTCATTAGCATAAAATGGTAGACTCTCAAAGTGCACACTATAAAGGTCGGCCTCTGAACTGAAGGTGCTTAACAGCACACACATGAAAGTTGCATACCTTCAGATGCTTTAAGGTGTTTACTAAATTTTGGCATAAAATATTTAAAAAATTAAAATTATTAAAAAGTTGCAAAGTAACATTAGGGTTTCTCTCAGCCTTAAAAGCCAGGCATCCAGTCTGAGGTAGTGGACTACAGTTTCTCTACAGCCAGTAGACTGACAGGTCTTCTTACTTACGTATTTGAATCCCACCAAAGGACAAATACAGATGGGATTAATTTCACCAAAAGAAATTTTTCTCTGCTAATTTGAAAAGCAATACATCAATATTGTATTGCACCTAATAAGAAGATCTGAAGAAGTTACTTACTGGTCCTGCCTCGTCCTGTCATTCGTCCCCCTTCACCATCTGCATACATTGACAACACAGTAATAGCATATGGTGTGTCAGGCTGCAGCTTCTGTATCACCACGCTGTTCTGACGCCCTCCAACTGTAGTCTTCAGCAAAACAAAAGAAATATATTAAAATCCCTTTTATACTGTCTCTTCTGTGCCTACTGCTATTGTGCAGAATGTAAGCGTTTGAGGCAGTGGAAAACACTATGATGTAACATGTGTTGTAATGCTCTTGGGACTGATGCTGACAGTAGACATTTAACAGCAGTAATATTTAATACATATTCTTCTTAGCAAGTTTAGACACAAAGCCACTATTCTTTAAAATATCCAAACTTGCATATAACCACAATTATGGATCAACCGCCATTCTTTACCAGCACAAACTATATGGTAACTGACTATATCCTATTGCAATCAATCAGTCTTTTACTCATTTTGAGAGACTTTCATTTGGGCTCTTTATGTTCCACTCTAAGTTAGAATGCAAGCATGGAATGAATTGCAACACTCTGTAGATCTCTAATGTACATTACATACAATATCAACATTGTCTCTCCTTGATTTCAAAAATTTTACAGCATGATACGTCAGCTTCTAAACATCTTAAGACTCCATCATCTTTCATCCCCATTTTTATTTTACATATAATCTTGTGATCATAATCTCCACAGAATAAAATATTTAAGATGCACTGAGAATAATACTTAGATCTTAAACATTTGAGAATCATGCTCTTTTTGGCCTTTAAAAGTGTGTAATTACACTTGCTCAAGAGCATCCTTTGTGCTGTTCAGATTATCTACACATTTTCAAAGCCTATTCAGCTAATGTGTTTGTCATAACAAGCTTAGAAAGCATTTGATGATGAACTGATAATGAGCAAGCATTTATACATCTTCACTTCCACAGAAGTAGACTATTTTAACTTGCAAGCAAACTTTTTCCTTGTACTCAAGTGTACAAAGCTCTTCTCAAAGAATAATTGCTTTCATCATCCCATCATGGCTGCCTCTCCATTTTAATATCTGTTTACCATTCAAAATCTGACCCTAAATGATAATTATTGTCTCTGCATTTTGGTGTGCAGTTTGCAGAGCTGTCTTCAAATCACCTGTGCTGCTTCTTAGTGCTGAGGTTATTAAATCTCAGACAGGGCAATAAAAACCTTGCAGAAATTCTATTTTAAATACCTTGGTGGGGACAGCACTACTGCCTACCCAGGAACTACATCCTAATCAAATATTCCAGTAAAAAAACAAAAAGCAGACAAGGTAATATGATCATATGACAGAGTTATTTGCAGACAGGCATTAAATGCCATAAACAGAATATGAGTGTTGCATGGGCTCTTCTTAAAAAGAGGTGTTTTCTCCAACTGCCACTGCTGGACTCTATCCAGCTGTGAGTAATTAAGTCTATTAACTATATTCTTCGCACAAATGTCAAAAGAATGCTCATAATTCTCTTTTTACTCCAATAACAGCAATTAATTATAGATATTAATTAACCTTCCTGCTGTTCCTTATTCTTCTAGTGATTTCTCCCTAAACTTGCATTCAACTGCTCAATTCATTCAATAGTTCAATTACATCAACTCAAATACATGTTGTTCAGAAGAGAGTTAAAATGGGTGTGCAAGCATCCAACTGATTCTAAAGTAAATATTCCTAGATACACTTCTGAACATGTGTGATCTCCAGTTACAGGGGCAAGCTAAATGAATGTGGTTCCCATCTGAGACTGTTCCTCTGAGTCATTTGGCAGTAACCACAACAGCCTCCCACTGCAGAATAGGGCATTTTTAAGTAGCACACATTTCTGATAAACAGGCTGACTGAATTACCATTCCCAGGCTGGATTGTGTAGGCTGCCAGGAGTCAACACAGCTCTTGCTGACGACACAGGGAAAGCTGGCTGACCATACAGTACTGGCTCTCCATTACAGCTGCTCAAACATGTTGAAAGTCTGAAATACCTTAAACATTTCCCTAGCATATGTTTTGCATGGATTTTTTTTTTTTGCATGGTTTTTCTGACCCTAAAGTGGTGAGAGACAGTCTCAACTGTTCAACTAAAGTCCTCTGCGAGCACACGAACCACACTATGAAAACAATGGAAAACTCTGGACTATGAAAGTAATCATGGTAGTTCATATTACTGATGGTTGTGATAACTGTACCTGTGACTTGCAGTCTTATATTCTGATTGATTTATTTCTCAACACATTTTAACTTTATTATAGTTATATCTATAGATGAATGCTTGAATTTCATGACCTTAGAGGTCTTTTCCAATCTAAATGAATCTATGATTCTGTGATTTTTGAGAAAACAGAATGCATCCAAAGTTATTGCTGCACCATAAAGAGCATTCTAACTTGGATTTGAAAGGGGAGAAAGAAAAAGGTGGGAGTATATACTGTTTCACTACAAATACATATTTTCACCTAAAAAGTGATTAATATACACAATGATCTGCCTTGAAAAGAAATTATTCTAATTGATTACTTTGCAGAAAGTTGCATTTAATGTTGAATAACTACAGAACTACAAAATTAGTTACCAACTGTTCAGGGCCATCCCCACTGATAGGCTGGTAAATGATCCTGTATCTCTGCACTCGACCACTGGCAGGATCCCATTTCACAGTCAAACTGTGTGAAGTTGCATTGTACACCTGAAGGTTTCGTGGGCCACTCTTTGGGGCTGAAAGTGCAATAAAGAAAAGAATAAATATGTAATTTACCAAAAAGCAGGGACACACAATTCATTCATACTTTTAGGGCTGCATGAATGGCTGATCAAGAGCTAAATGTACTAAGTACAAGAGAACATAAACTGTAATGTTTGTAAAATAATAAACATGCTGCAATCTAGTGTTTAGTATTCTTCCAAATACACAATAATATTTATGAAATGATCTCAGCTTTTTTATGTCAACATTTGTCACAGTTTAGGAAAAGATAGCTATGAGTTTTACTTAGTGATCTGATACCTGGAAATTTAGATTCTTACCTTGTGTGGTGATAGGTATCAAGGGTACTAGAAAAAAAAAGTAGAAAGAATTTTCAGAATTCTTGTATGTGTATGCCTTCTGTTTTAGTAACTATGAATAACAACATGCAGAATCCCCTTATTTACTTACATGTTCGTTCACTGCCAATGAGCTCATCACTTTCTGATTCATCAGGATAGATGGCAGTAACTGAGATATCATATAATGTATCTGGGTTCAAATTTTCAAAGACCAAACTATTGTCATCCCCATTTAAGATAGTCTTGTGGAGAAATTAAAGAAAAAAAAAAAAAAAAGAAAAATAAATAAACAAACCCAAAACAAACAAACAGAAAGTGAGATATAACTGAGTTACTTTTTACTCAGTAACATCACTGCAAGTTACTGTAAGTATGTGTTCTACACCTTCTCACTGAATTTCCATTGTGCACAATAGGAGGGCTTGCAAGTTATAGGCCATTTATCAATTGCATTTCTGATTTTAACAATATGCCCTTTGAGAGACTACCCAAGAAAGCTTATGGTGGCTGTCTATTCTTACCTCCTGCTTTTCTGATCTTCCATAGGGACCCCAGGTTATTCTATACAGAGAGACATCTGGAGCTCCATGATCCCAAGTACCCCTGAAACTATTTGTGGTTACATCTGTGATTCTGAGATTGACTGGTGCTGGCACAGGCTCTGTTAAAAGAAAAGGAAAAGTATTCCACAAAATGTAACTACAAAATGAATACAGTTAAACAAAGGAATTAATTAAAGAATTTAGAAGATTATGTAGGAGATTCATCCCTCAGTTACCATGCTACTAATTACTACTATAAGTGCTGTAGTATAACCCAGCCCACCTACACTAAGCAAATCAACCTTTATAAGGTTATATCACTAGGTCATCACCCGATAAAACAGACATAGCTCTACTGACCTCAGCAGAGATCACAATTCACATGCCTTCTCACAACAACTTCAGTCCTAACTCTTACATTTTGTAATTAGAAGTGATTATGAACTCACATAGACACAGGTCAAGCTCCTGCGTGAGTTCTTCCCAAATCCTAAAATTCTGTATATAATCCAAAAAATCATGACTGAATTACACCACTTATGTAAAAAGAATTCACAGAGGTTAACTGTAGGTTAAGGAAGCAAAATATAATATAGCTACCGGGAAGAAATATGTAAATAGGTAAAACCAGAGGATTAAACTAAAAATAATTTCTTTGGCAGAACTTTCCTCATCTTTCCTTACACACACATTCACACAAAACCACAGCTATAGAAGAAAGAGTAGCACAACAGCAAGCACAAAAAAAATCTCACAAAAATTTTTAAATACACCAGGCTACAAAGAAAAAAAGAGAGAGTGTATGCATGGTTTTTTGCTTCTTTTTCACATCAGATTGAGGGAGTAATAAGGTAACATCATTCATTTCTGTGTAGCTCTTCTGGCTAACTACCTTCTTAAATCATAAGCCTAGATCAGGATGAGGGTCTCCTTGATACCTGCTTTCTCCTTTGAGTCTGTCACCTCTCTTATATGGAAATCAACTCTTAGTTTGTGCAACTCCATTGCCTTTCCTCTATTTGTTGAATATGATTCTCTAGAAGTAGAGAAGGGCTTAGCATTCCATGAAGCAAGACCATGTCTCTCTAATCCTGAGGCATATGGCCCAGGTTCCTACTTAGTTTCCTAGATTCCTGTATAGACCTGTCAAACCTTTCCTCTGTCCTCATATTTTCTTACCAATTCTACACTACACTTCTCCTTCAGCCTCTAAACAGAAATGGTTTTGCTTCAGTTGCCCTATCACCTCTCTGTAGACTGCAATCTACGTGTTTCCTGCAGTAAGACACTGAAATCTAAGATTCCTGGGGTTTATTATATTGTAAATAATACTACAAATGCAAGTAAAATATTTCTCAGCCTAAATGACCCAAATCTCCACCTAAACTCAGTAACATATTGCAACAGGCATGACTTTAATAGAATATAGGGCAAAAACAACCACAAGAATGATTATTAGGAATACTTACGAGTGACAGCTTCTGCTTTTGTGGGCAGGGATTCTCCTTCATCATATACAGCAACAACGTTTACATGATACAGTGTTTGGGAGGAAAGGTCAGAGAGAGTAGTGCTGGTTTTGAGTCTGTCAACTTCCACCTAAGAATAAAAATAGTGACTTAAGAATTGTGAATTGCTCTATTTCTGACTCTACATTTGATTTAATGGCAGAAATTCCTCTCCTAAAAAAAAAAAAAAAAAAAAAGTATTCTGGACTGTTTTGCCATTTACTCCTAAATTTACACCCAAATATTGACTGCTATCTACTAATTCCCTTGCAAAGCATATTATATCAGATGCATGTAGTATTTGTTGATCATTCACAGCTTCATTCTTTTGGAAACAAAGATGCAGACTGAACCTTTAGAAAATTCTCATTTCCTTATAAAAACACATTTAGTCCTACAGGAGCTAATTCATGTCAAGCAGTGCAATTAAGGAAAGCTTGTAAAAAACACCTCTAACAATGCTCACACATGTTCTGATAGTCAGCAAAGGGCTAATATACCTTTATTCCACATTCCTGTACTCTTAATTGTAAGCTATTCTTAGATCTGAGCAAGACAACACTTAAGCAGACAACAGAAATGGCTATTTACCAAAGCACAGGAAAATTCTCCAATCAGTTTGAGGATTTTTCCCCTCTGGAGGAAGAAGGCAGTACCCAAAGAAATCTATCTCGCGCTTATTCTGTTTCCAAAAATCAATGCACTTTCCTGACCGCAATCACCATGAACTGACATTCTTTACTCTTTTGGTGGGTTATATTACTGCTTTTACTATTATGTTACTAACTTAGCTCCTCAAAAGAAAACTCTTTCTTAGTAGTTTCAAGAATTTACCTCCTTTACATCAGCGTCATCAGCTATTTTGTATCTTAGGATGTATTTTCGAACTTTCCCTGGGGCAGGATCCCAAAGGATATTCATGCTGCTGTGAGTAACATCCTGAATTGTTAAGCCTCTGGGTCCAGGCAAAGGTACTGTAAAAATAACGACAGTAGGAAGTGAAAATGCTATTCATGGCAGAGGAATAGGTCTCTCACAGATGGAAGTAAATTCTTCTCATGTCTGTCACTGAAATAAAGGCATACACTTTCTGAGAAGTTCATTGTCCTGGAAATTAGATGAGACAGTTTAGGAGCTCAGTGTCCCAGCAATGATCAAAATAGCTACAAAGTATAGCTTCACCTTTGTAAATTATGAGCAGAATACTTTTAGAAGTATCAGTACTTAAGATCATAATTTTTGGTGACAATAGCCACTTTTCATGCATGGTTAAGGTTTTAGCAATTTTTAAGGACATACAAATAACCATACCGCATGCATCTATTCCAGAAACATGTCTCTATCATTGGGAAATATTTGAGGAAGGGTATAAAAAGGAAGCCATATTTAGATCAATTTTTTTCTTGATATAGTATGTTTCGTTATTATTTTCTATACTTGAGAGAAGGTCTGAATTTGGGAACAAGTTTTCTAAGTTAATGCAAGCAAAATTGAGAGCTTTTAAAAACACTGTGACCACAAGATTGTCAAGCCAACTTCCTTCTTTATTCAAGGAAAATATTCTTTTGTTCCTCTTTTAATAGTTAGATCCTTTTCATTGAAATTGCCTTGAGATCTTTTGGAAATGTATGAGTGTTAGAAAATGCATAAAACATGGTTAAGGTGGTCTTCTAAACAAACAAACAAAAAAAACCCCAAAACTGTTGTATGAAATAAAATTAAAATTAAATATTGCTGAAGCAATAACAAAGCAGAAATCAAGATGTGCATACGTGTCACTTCCTGGGTGGTGAGTGGGTCACTGGTGATATCACCAAACAATACGTAAGCTGTTAAAGTGTACTCAGTGTTGGGGATGAGATCTACCAGCTGCACCTCGTTCACTGATGGTCCAACACGCATCTGCACATGAAAAGTAACACACCATGTTTAAAAATCGAGGAAAGCAATGGCAGAAAAGCAAGCAATGATTCAACTTCAAGGGAATTTTGTTTGTGAGATTCACAGTATATTTACAGCTTCCTGACTGATGTCATTGTATATATTATCTTAGTAAGTTCTCTGCACTTCAGAAGAACATGCCAGTCTTTTGATTATTATGATAGTCTAACAGTTTTTCTTAATTTATTTTTAGTAGAGTACAGGAAGTGAAGACAAATTCACTTACCTCTTTCTCCGGGACTGGGACTGTGGCATTCACAGGTTCATATGTTAACAAATAACCAGTAGCTCCATTGAGAGGTTCCCATCTCACTCGCATGTAGGTTGAGCCAATGTCATAAACATTCAAGTTTCTAACTGAAGAGATTGGCACTGACAAATACAAAATGTTTGTTTGTTTATTTATTTATGTCACCTTCCTCATATTTTATATCACAAGTAGCACCACAGAGAATATTGCACATGGGTATTAGGGTACATTATGGGTAGTAGAAAAGCAATCTGAGAGCACTGGTATTTTAAGTGGTTCTTAGTATAAGAATGAGATAATGGTCATCCCATTTTGAATGTGGCTACAGATTTGCCACATCCACAGCTAAACCTCCTACAAGTCTGCACTCAAACGCTTTAATATTCTAAAAAGCAACATTAACTCACATGAATGCTCTAACAGGAAACAACACAACTGGTTTGGGATACGTACAAAAAGGATTTTTTTGTCCTTTCCTTTTGATTTTTGTGTTTCTCTAATTATTAAATAAACATCAAAAACTACAACAGACTTCATAAAAATTATGCACATATCTTAACAGTCTAAGGCAAGCCTAACACAAAACAAAGTGAAACGAACAGCAAGCATTCAATATTACCAAAGAGGCAGAAAAGTCACCCAATATTACATTCAGCATAAATATACCTCAATCATATTGACAACTCATAGTAGAAACATGGCTAAGTTATATCTCATAGAAGTGGCATAATTGTGTTGAATTGGGTTTTTTTGATAATTATAAATAATTTCTACAGTATTCTGTCTGATAGTAGTAGGAATTAATTACCTAGCATAAAAATAGAGTACACACTTGTATAAGACCAGATTTCTGGAATTTATAAACTCTGTCTTGGTGTAATTCATGTCTGTTGTTCTCGTTTTGTACAGCCATGCTTTATGAGCCTGGAAAGAAGCTGGGACAAACATTTCCTACCACATTGCAGTTTCATTTTGCTGAAGTTTGCCAGACAAGATCTGAACAACTAGTGTAACACAACACAGTTTAGTAATTCAAATTAAAAATTTTGTTTCTGCTAAGAAGAAAGCCCATAGTGCTAAAAGTTCTACTGAATTGTTCCCCATGTGCCAAGCTGGCTGTCAACATGTTATTCAAGATGCATTTCTAACTTACATGTTGTTTCCCTGCCGATGAGAGGCTCACTGCTTTCATCTTCTACCACAGAAAACACATTAACAACATATTCTGTTTCAGGTTGCAGATCTTTCAGAACTGTTGTTGTTTCCATCCTACTAACATAAAACTACATAAAAGAAAAGCAATGTTAACCACTGTGCGACAACTACAATTGTAATCTTATCTCTTAGAAAAACAATCATTCCTTGTGAAACTCATCAGAAATCAATAGTAAGGAGCTAAATAAATAAAGTATGGTCTTAAACTTTTATGAATTTTGTGTGACAGTATAGCATTATTTTTGCAAAGCACTCTGTAGGGAAATCTCAGAAAGACATTTTTTTCAAATAGAGCTGGATATCTTTAGCATGACTTACTGTGCATTCTGTTTTCAGACATGGTTTACACTTCTATATTAATAAACAGCATTTAAAAAGTGCCAGTAGTACATGTTACCACTTTGGAGAAAAAGTTTCAGACACCCAGGATAATCTAGATGGTTACAGCACATGGTTACAGCAACACCTTGCAGAACAGCAATGCCAGGAAGCAATCAAGCTGTAAAGTCAGTGTTCATTGGAACCACAGCTCCAACTTTAATCAACGGCCAAATCCTGAGGTCATGATTTACTAAGAGTAAACTCTCCATGAGTCAAGAGTCTCCATGAGCCTCCTGAGTTAAGATTGAAAAGCCAAATTCAGAGATGAGAAGTTCAGAGTTAAGTACACAAAGGCAACTAACTTCATTCTCCTAAATACTTCATTCTCCTAAATATTCTTCTGTCTAGTTGAAGAGAGTGATGAGCAATTCAAATTGCCTAGAATCAATGGGTGCCAGTCACTGAATCTCTGAGTAGAGAAGGAATCACCACAAGATAAGTTTGATACTTTGCATTAAAAATTTTGGAGTAGATGCTTAGGCAAAGATTCAAAGTACCATCATACACTGTTCATCTAAACACAACCTGTATCACCTACTGTCTTTTTTCTATTAACAAGAAAATGTATTATATTATGGTCAGAATATTTCTGGTACAGACATATTGAAACCAATAAATGACAGTGGAATAGGAGCAAAATGGAGTTACTAGGAATTGCAGTCAACTGTTTTTAAGTAGTACATTTTAGTCATTAAAACAATCTTGGCAGCTCTTTTTTCATTTACTGTTATATCATACACAGCACAAATTTCAGAATGATATTACCATGATGTGGAAGTCCATCGCTATTATGGACAATGTAAAAGATGAACACAGAATACAAACCTGTTTAGGGCTATCTCCAGAGGTAGGGTAATATTCAACTCTGTATCTATCAACACTTTCAGGAGGTGGACTCCATCTCAGTCTGAAAGAACGAGGTGTCACTTCTGAAATGACTAGGTTAGAGGGAGGTGGCAAATCACCTAGAAGTTGAAGGAAATTTTAAAAATAGTCATTTATCTTATATCATCGGGGTGGGGGGAAGAAAGCACTTGAAGTATTTACTTATGTTTCTGTTTTCTCAGGAATTCTTAAAATAACTGCATGAAGAGCTAGCTCACCATCACACTCTCAAGACCAAACAAGCTCCCTGTAATGCCTATTCCACCTTCAACACCAGTGTTTCACTGGAGATCCATCAGCTAACAGTTCTGTTTTTCCCATGTTCAGCTTTGTTTTTGGGCTGTCAGACATTAATATTTGAAAAGAGGAAGGTTGCTGAAATTTTCCTCATTGGAAGAGTATCATCAAAGAACCTGTCACAACAGGCAAAAAGCTGACACACTACGAAATATACTTAATGATTCTGGAGAAAAGAAAAAGAAGGCACATCTAGCCATGTCATGCTGTGTTAGGCATAACATAGTCATTGTTGAAAGGAAAGGAAGAACCCCTGTAGGGTAGTCCAGGTGGTCTGCACAACTTCCCCACACGAGCAGCTGAAAAAACAGCCAAGGGCTACACAGTGTTCCCAATAAGTAATAAAAAGGAATTAGCAGTGCAAGCACGTAAATGGAAAAAGGATGAACTAGACTGCAAATGTGATGTACCTGGACCTTTCACACTGTTACACAGATTCGTGGTTACATCATCAACAATGTTAGCCAGGAGGGAGAAATCTGCAACGTTGTAAGCATGGATGTCATCTGGATCTGTCGCAATCTGCTTCAGTTCATTTTCGTCTGCATTTTTAATACCTTACAGAGAAGACATGAAAGCAAAGCCTGTTAGAAATCATGGCCATGAAGCACAAGACCATGAACTTAAGTTCCTAAACACATTCTTTGAATACCCTTTCAGGTACTTATGTCTGTGACTGCTTCTCTGTACATTTAGCAATGGGCAGGAGGGGGTTGCTACAGGACATCTCTTCATACAATACTTACCAATTGCATACAGTTCCACTCCCTCATCTCTGAGTTTTCTTGAAGGGGTAACTACATCATCTTGTGATTTGCCATCAGTGATGAGAACACCAATTTTGCGAGCTCTGGGCCTTAAGCCTGCGTTTTGTTTGAAGTTGTTTTTTAAGATGAAATCCAAGGCCATTCCTAGCATGATACAAAGAAAGTAACCATCACTATAACCTGTTTCCATACAGTAGTCATGGTAAGAGCCTATTAAATCGTAGTGATTTCACTCTGGCAACATAATTTCACAATTTACTTCCTTCTAGAAGCATTTGAAAGGTAGTTGCAGGCCATCATCTAGACTTATCAGCAACTGATACTATTTCAGCCTTCTCAAAGTCTCTGATCTCTTACATTTTATGCATCACCCTCCTAGCTGATCTCCTCTAGCCTTCCTTCTGGGTCCTAGTTGTCTTCATCCCAATCCTGACACAGAACTGACCTTTCATCTTCTCTTATACTCAACAGCAACACAAGCTCTTTATCACCCAAGCTCTCTTCCATCACATTTCTCCATACTTCTTCGAGTTTATAAGCCTATGCTGCATCTGTTCTCTTCCAAACATACTACACTGAACAGTAAATTCCTTCCATCACAGACATATTTGAGTTCACTGAACATTATTGGGGTCAGCTACTTGAATAATTTTTATTGGAGCTTGAGGACAATCCTCGCAGTGTGACATACCTGTTAGAGTATTGCCTCCTTTGTATGGTAAGTTGGCTACAGCCTCTAATAAAGACTGTTTGGTTCGGTAAGCATTGAGATTCCATTCTGTCCTGGGATCACCACTATACTGTGCCAGACCTGGGAAAAAAGCCATCATTTCCTCAATTATTATGTGTCTGTGTAGCAAGTATGCTTCATTTTCCCTTTAACATATGACAACTTACCAATCTGTACTTTGTCAGGACCAATATCGAAAACTTCAACAATACGGGCAATGAAGTTCCTGATGGTTTTAAAATTTGGCCGCCCAATACTCCATGAGCCATCCACCAGCAGCACGATATCAGCTTCTGCTCTGGTTCTACATTCTAAACCTGCCATGTCAACCAGAAAAATATAGCCTTGTCATGACAGCTTTCTTTCTCCATCCTTTTAGACGACATATGTCATGAGTTAGCTTCCAAAATAGCTCTAGTTTTATTCACTGGCACTCTGTCAAGTATGACCTGTCTGTGAACGTTATTCACACTAGTCACTGGTTCCATGGCAAAAGCTGTCTAAATTTCTTCATGTATGTTTCTTTTTGTAAATAAGGCTTCACAAATGTCAAGGCCAGTGTTCTCTATTGTCATATCATTATCTGTTTAGGTCTTTAAACATAGGTGATAACTTGATTTCAGAAGTTTTGTACAAGACTTCTAAACTAACCACTGCCATGGCAGTGAGCATTACCAGATTACACAAATTGTCAGTATTTTAGTCTGTTATGTACAGCAAAACTATTTCTTATTTTTCAACTATGTAATAGTGGGATTAATAGCATATATTACAACCACTTTAAAATAAATAGCATTTCTCAATTTGGGGGGGGGGAAAGACATAGTAATACAGGTGGTATAGAAGTTTGCATGTACAGGAAAGCAAGAGCACAATTCACAGAAGACACATAAACATAACACAGGTAAGAGATGCAGAGGGAACAAGAATAAACATTCATATAAAGCTGCAATGCTCTAAAAAAGTAGAAAGTTATTTCAGATATCTTCAGTTTACAAATTACAGAATAAAATATGCATAATATTGTTTTCATCACAAGCAAAATAACAAAATATTTATACAAAACAGAAAGACACAATAATTTTATCCACAGCCATTTGCAAAAAAAAAAAAAAATCTTTCTTTCTCTTTTCCTGTAGATTGTGTTACCAGCTGCAAATTTTCTGGCTTCCTGCCATCAGAGCTTCTGGTCTTTATATGGAAGAAATCCCATTGAGAAAAATCAGCCACACTCATCACAGTTGAAAGATATTGTGATTTCATATATGTTCCACAGAATTGATCCAACACTGTAGACTCAGGAATATAACTATTCCATGTACCTGGGGGTTAAAAGCATGATCCTCTTCTGCACAGAAAATATAGATCTAGTCTTTAGTCAGCACAATAAAATCAGCTGGGAATAGGGTTTAAGTAAAACCACATTAGTTCAAAAAACTGCATGCATAACTTCAATATAGAAGTTAAAGTTAGCTTCATGTACAACAACTATTTTCACTTTTAGATTTCTTCCAAATACTATCATTCCCCACATGGAAAACTTTAGCAAACGTACCAGATCTAGGGTGATTTTTTTTTCCCTCTATTAATATACAATTTACTATTACATTTACAGTCCAAGATATAAATTTATTTTTCACATTAACCATGATTCCAATCCATGCATTAGTAAAATTAAATAGCTTAAAGAATATGACACTGAAGTCAGAAATGAGAGCTGCTATAATGAAAAATAATAAACCAGTGTTAGAGTAAATTTTTCCTGCCAGACTTATTGAAGTTTACTCTAATGTCACTGATAGCCTGTTTTGTAGTTTCTCTCAGTTTTACCCTCTAGTATTAGATGGAGTAGGACAGAAATTAATTAAGAAGTTTCTAAAAGTGCTGTCAATAAAGTGATACAAGATGAATATTTTTTACACAGCCCAGTGTTGAAACAAGGCAGCAGAGAGGTTAAGAAAGAAGAATATAATCAGCACTCAGAAACCTTTTCTTCTTTATTTAACTCTGAAAGAACTTTGCAGTTAGGTTCTTTCTCCTCACCACATTCTCTCTGATGCTTATGCAAGCTTTGAATGGCAGAGAAGAAAAGTCTTTATTATTTGTGTATACTTGACTATTAAGAAGCAAAGACCTGCTTTTTTATGCTTTCCATAAAGGAGGACTGAGCTCTGAAACTTTCTCCATCCAGTATTACTAGCAGGCAGATGCCATTAACCACACCAAAGGGATCTGCTATCATAATATTCACAGAAACTTTGAAAGAAAGGTTTAGCCACACAGGGGAAAACTCCCAGATACTACAGAGACTCTGCAACTGCCTTTCTGAACTAATTCTCCTCCTTCTGTGTAAAAAAACCAAAAGACTAAACAATGGATATGCTGAACATAAATTTAAATAATACACACTAACACTGAGACACTCCCAGCTATCAGATCTTTGTTCCTTATATCATCTTAGTCTTAAAAGGAAAAGTCACCATATAAGGACAAGCAAAGGGCTAACAATCTGCTTAAAATTCCTTGTTCTACTCCTGTGAACACCCCTGCAGATGAGCCATGATCTCTGTTCAAGAATTTGACCTTACGTGATTTAACACAGATGTGGATGGCTTGAAAATGCAACGCAGATGGCTTTGAATAATCAGCAAAACATGGGTTGCCTGCATTATCATCTTTATGGGAACATCTAAAGGGTGCAGAGGACTAGAACTGTGAACTGGGGCATGCTTAGTGGTCATTTCAGACCACTAGGTTTATGTCATCAGGGTAAGGAGTACACTGAATCCTGTAAACAAATATGTATATGCATTAGAAAAACAATAAGGAAACATGGTAAACTCTCAGTCCTTTTCTATCCAAAATCCAAGACTGCCTTTTCTTCAATGCAGTCATGTTTACCTCTAGATAAAAATGGTTCCGAAGTAGTATCTGAAAGAGTGGTCATCTCTTGTCCAACCAGGGGGTTGCTCTCTCCTCCTTCAAACATCCCAAAAACATTTACCTTATATGTAGTTCCTGCCCTGCAATAGTTAAACAAATGCACCGTAACTAAAGTCATTTAGCTAGTTAAATGCTAAACATTTCACTTATTAAATTCCCACAGCAAGAAGAATCTCTCATGGTAAAGTAGGTGCTAAAACATGAAGCCCAAATACCAGCTTGTCCACAAGACAGTGAAGTTTTGACAATTCAAAAGCTGATTCTGCACTCTATACTTAAATTTATAGCCTTCCTCATTCAAATTGTTTAATTCTGGGAAGAATAAAGAGAGATTGTCAGGCAGCCAGAGATCAGGGCAGAAAAACTGGAGCTGTGATAGAATTAAATCCAGCCAGGGACATCAAGGTAAACAAGCTTCTATAGCACATCAGTGATAAAAGACTAGGGAAAACATGGTCCCTCTCCAGAAGAAAATAGGAGACTTCTATACCCAGGATATGGAGAAGGCTGAGGTAGTGAATTACTTTTTTGACTCAGTCCTCACTGAAAAGTGTTCCAGCCACACCACCCAGGTCACAGAAGACAAAGTCAGGGACAGGGAGAAGGAAGAACCAGCCATTGGAGGAGAAGATCAGGTTTGGGACCATCTAAGGAGCCTGAAGGTGCACAAGTCTACAGGTTCTGGCAAGGTACATCCATGGATCCTGAGAGAACTGGTAGATGAAATTGCTAATCCACCAGCCATCATATTTGAGAAGTCATGGCAGTTCAGTGAAATGCCCACTGACTGGAAAAGAGGAGACATAATCCCCATTTTTAAAAGGGGAAATAGGGAAGATGTGGGGAACTACAGACTACAGAGATCAGTCTCACCTCAGTGCCTAGCAAGATCAAGGAGCAGATCCTCCTGGAAACTATGCTAAGGCACATGGAAAATAAGGAGGTGACTGGTGACACCTAAGACAGCTTCATAAGGGCAAATGATGCCTGACAAATTTGGTGGCCTTCCATGACACACTGGAAGATAAGGGAAGAGTGACTGACATCATCTACCTGGACTTGTGCAAAGCATTTCATGCATGACATCCTTGCCTCTAAACTAGAGAGAAGTGGATTTACCTACTAGAGTGCTCAGTGGATAAGGAATTAGCTCTGTGGTCACGCTCATAAGAGTTATGATCAGGGGTTCCACATCTGAGCAGAGATCAGTGACGAGTGGCATTCCTCAAGAGTCAGTATTGGGAACAGTGCTGTTTAACATCTTTGTTGGCAGCAGGGATGGTGGAATCAAGTGCAGCCCCAGCAAGTGCACTGTGTGGTGTGGACAACATGCCAGAGAGAAGGAATGCCATCCAGAAAGACCTTGACAGGCCTGTGTGAACCTCATAAAGTTCAACAAATACAAGTGTAAGGTCCTGCACTGGGAAATCCAAAGCACAAATGTAGGGAGAGGCTTGGCCCAACCCCTGCATTTGCACTCCCCACGTTAGGCTGACAGGCTGACAAGGTCAGAGTGACCTTTGGGGCAGCTTGCTAGGTGGTAAACAACCCCTTCTGGCAACAGCCTGTCGCAGAAGGCTGGGCTGACCAACGTGTGGCCTTCAGCCAACAGCAAAAAGACCCTTGGCCCCTACACAGACCTTTGACCTATCCCTAAGCCGATCCCAGTTCACATGTTCCCCCAAAACCCATATAAGCTGTTGTACTTCCTTAATAAAGTATTCCTGAACGTTCTTTTAACCTGAGCACATGGCGGTATCTCTATGAGAAAGACGCACATGGCGACTTGAAGCCCGAACCTGGGGTCACGTCGAGGATTGATCGCAGGGACACGGAAAACCCTCTTGCTACACAGCAGCATTTTTCCCTACACACAAATAGAGGCTGGTGATGAGTGAATTGAGAGCAGCCCTGAGGAAAGGAACTGGCAGGTAGTGGAGGATGAAAAACTGAGCATGACTCAGCAATGTGCTCTTGAAGCCCCAAAAGCCAAACCTCTCCTGGGCTGCACCACTAGAAGTATGACCAGCAGGTCAAGGGAGGTGATTTTCACCCTCTATTCCCCTTATGTGAGACTTCATCAGAAGTCCAGCTCCAGCTCTGGAGCCACTAACATAAGGACACAGACTTGTTGCAATGAGTCCAGAGGAGGGCCACAAAGACGTCAGAGGGATGGAGAGTCTACCCTGTGAAGAAAGGCCGAGAGTTGGGGTTATTCAGCCTGGAGAAAGGAAGGGTCCAGGGAGACCTTATAGTAGCCTTCCAGTATCTAAAGGGGGCCTACAAGAAAGCTGGAGAGGGACATTTAAGCAGGGCAGATACTACCACAACAACAGGTAGTGGCTTTAAACTGAAAGAGAATACAGTTAGGTTAGATATTAGGAATAAATTTTTTACTGTGAGGGTGGTGAGGCAGTGGAACAGGTTGCCCAGAGAAGCTGTGGGTGTCCCATCCCTGGACATGTTCAAGGCCAGGCTGAATGGGGCTTTGAGCAACATGGTCTAGTGGAAGGTGTCCCTGCCCATAGCAACAAGGTTAGACCTAGATGATCTTTAAGGTTCCTTTCAACCCAAACCATTCTATGACTGTATGATTCTTCAGCTTTTAATGATCCTATTTTAGTATATTTAGTATATATTTTAATGATTCTACTTAGTATATTTGCATAATAGATTTTGACATGGTCTGAAGCCTACTTTACAAATCCAGGCCTCTGAGAAAATGATTCAAGAACTAAATTCAGCTTTTTTTGAGAAACATGAGGCAAGGAACTTTTGAGAAGAAACTTCAGAAATCCCAAATATCCTCCAGTATCCCATTATCTTTCTTATAGGTGAAATGAAGGACACAGCTCCTGCCCATACCTTTGCCTCCTTCAGTTCCTGTGAGAGCACCACAAATTATTTAAATGGATGATCTCAGAAAGAGACCTGCCAGGTACCTTTCAGAAGCTGCATAACAAGGTCTTCATAGCTTATTGAAAAAATTACTTACTTACAGTAGATTTTGCCAGCCATTTCAATAACATATCCTGATTAAACAAAACCCTAAGCTAAATTTATTTTTGAAAAATAACAAACAACCAAAACCAAAACATGAGTTATTATGCATACCTAAGCTCCTCCAGTACCACTGTGCTGTCATATGGTCCCACTATTAATTCTCCAAGACTCCCATCATCTTCAGTAGGGTGGAAAGTTACTTTGTAGCCCTTCACTCGACCCGGGGCTGGCTCCCATGTTACTCGGAAACTTGACATAGTTGAATCAGAAGTTCTCAGATTTCGAGGTGGCTTAAAGGGAGAGGCTGCAAGGATGGGAAACAAAAGGGTTTAGATCATGTCTGCATATGGAAAAAGAATCAACAAGTATGCTTTTATGGAAAAAAATACATATGCAAATCCAGTATTAGTGATAGTCCTAAACTTTTCATGCCTTTTTTTGACATAAAGACAGGTATTAAAAGATGAACAGTGAGATTCTTGTCACTTTATTTTAGCTATCTAACCAATGCAGGTTAAGTTTATTATTGAGGCTCCTTCTGCAGTCAACTGACTGAATAAACAGCCTGGCAGTTCAAACAACTTCACCACCACAGGTATGGCAGTATGTCAAAACATAATCCTTCAGAAAAGTGCCAGCCAAACAGCTTGAGGTCTTTAGGTCAAGAGCAGCTTCTGCTGAAGAGTAACAGCTGCCCACTGCAGGTCAGTACTCAGGGAGTGGTTGACAAGCCAGCTGCTAGCTTCTGCATCACTTTTGCTTTTGTGCAACTCTAAAGTGCATTATGGAAACCACTGCAGCAGTGTAATCTCAAAGTTGTAAAAAATGGAAATTAAACAGAAAGTCACAACTATACCTTTGGAATGAAAAAAAAGATAGACTTTGCCTTATCCTTATGCCTATGCAATTGTCTAACTGTAGTGGAAAGATCATAAATGTCCTCAGATTGTGAATTCTGCTGAGAAATAGTAGTTACACTCCCACCCACACAGAAAAATACAGATTCTCTGCCTCATCTCCTGTAATACTGCCTGAATTACAATGACAGCTTCAACTAACAAGATCACTCAGGCCTCACTTGCTTCCAAAGAGTGTTTACCACCACAGCTATTTAGACGAAAAGCAAAGAGGCATATCTGTATCAAGATGAAGAGTTCAAACATCAAAAGCAGCTGGATTATCTAAACTTCATCTCAGCATAACTTTCAGCAAAGAAAAACCAGGTATTGGTCAACAGCTGACTAACTTTTCATGACTCCTTTATATCAACCACATTTTAGGTTAAAAAGAAATCTTCCTTCAGTAACTGAGGTGCTGATATCCCCACTGTTAAGAGACTTTTTTTTTTTAATTCTTATCGCTATTCAATATAACATGTTCAGAGAACAGAGAATGGTATGAACTGTTAACAGAATACCTCACTGAGTGGCACTATTCCACCAAAGGCAGAAACATCTTGAAAAAAAAAACCTTTTGGTAATGTCTTTCTATCTATGGAAGCAGAAAACTGACTAAATCTGGTTGATCTGGATATTAAAAAAACATTTCCTTAGAAAAGGTAAGACTAGCATCAGATACATACTAGTGGTAGAGTAGAAAATTAGTATTGCTTTTACCACGAAAATGTTCTCACTGGAACTTAGTAAATGTTTTAGAGTTTTAGTTTCTGAGAGATTAGACAGCTTGTCCAAAAAAACTATGAAGTCAGGCTTCCACAGAGGATCTTCAAAATCATCTACTCCTCCTTTTTATTACCTTAGGTCTTCCCCATAAATACAGTGACCAAAGAAGACAAACCTAAACAACAGGATGCTAGGTAGCTCTTTAATCAATACCCACAACAAAAAGACATTTTATGAAACAGCTCACAATACTTGATTAGTAGTCTATTTACTGTCTTCCTCACAAAACACCTTGTTTTGAATTCTGATTACAGTGTTTCAAAACTAGCCTAGTGTTTTCAAACAGATTTTGCACCAAACCTGCACCCTCAATATCAACTGCAAAAAGCTGTGCTCAGGCTATGCCATAGTGAAGTTTCCAACAAATCAAACTCTCTTCTCAACCTCTAACATTTTCTCCCATTTGCCTGTCAATTCTTCACCTTGGAAGATTCCACTATACTTTTCTATGTATCATGACTATTATTTTTAAGCAAAAATTTGCATTACAAAATCCTGTACAACCTTATGATACATACCTGTTGTTCCTTCTGCTTTTCTCGATTTTCCTGGTCCAAAATCATAAATTGGAACAACACTTAGGTCATATGTAGTTCGGGGCTTAAGTCGCTTTAACACTATGCTTGTAGCAGGAGCATTTACTCTTCCAAACATCTGTCTTCCTCCATTGCGTGGTCGGTAATACACACGATAAGACAAGACTTTCCCAGGTGAAGGTTGCCATGAAACTCTCATTGTATTTTCTGTCTCGTTGTCTACTGTCACAGTCCTGGCATTTGGTGACACTTTTCAGTGTAAAAATACAGACAAATGTTTACTTTATAACATACAGATATATTCCAATGCGTGTCTGCAAAATTAGTTCCACTGTATTAAAAAATAAAATTGTCCTCTTTAAAATTACAGTATTTGATTGTGGGGAAGGGACAAGGGAATCTCATAAGCCATTGTCAATTATTTTTTTAATTGTAATGGACTAAACAGAAGTGTGCTTTTCACTATGGAGAGAAAAAGAGGGAAGTATAAATCACACGATGACACAACATAATTGGGAGTTTTATTTAGTCACACTTCTCAGCAGTCCATTAAATAATGGATTCAGCACTCTCAAATGAAAGTGATAAATTATAAAGTCATCATTTTTTCATTAACACAATGTCCTATAGAGTTATAAGTTTTGAGTTTACAGGTCTGATAAGGTGCTGGTAAATAACTAAACTGATGGATGTTGGACCCCATACAAACTATCCTGCAAATAGTGATGAGTGACTTTCAAATTGCTTGGAAAATCGCTCATCACTATTCGCAACATTGTACATGTGCTGAAATAAGCCCGTGGACTAATAAAGCATTTCCTCTACAAATTACAGCATTTGCCTTCTAAGAGATATTTTCCAGACTGTACAAATGGTATAAATAATCTGAAGGGAACTGAAAGGTATGCAATGCTGGCTGTTAGCTGAAATAAGCTATCTAGGTTTTGGCAAAACTGAACCTCCTTGGCATGCCAGAATTGGTCAGTATTTCATCACATGGTAAGGTAGGCTTTGCAGCTCCTAGGAACTGACAATTTCTAATAATGGTTTGTACCAGAAAGTTGCAATACTAGTCTTAGGTATGGGGCTATTGATAGGCCTGAGAGCAAGCTCCCTCAGCACACAGAGAGAAGCAAAAAATGACAGGGCTAAACTACCTACCTAATCTGGAAAAGGCAGGACAACCTGGAAAAGGCAGCACTGTTGTGCTTGAACAAAGAATTAAACCATGGGACAGCTGACTCTGGGGAGCCAGCTCTCAGGAATAGCAGCAATCACTACGCTTGCAAAACCTTAAGAACAACTAAACTAGGTCAAGGACAAAGGTTAGCGTAGTTCAGCAGCCTGTCTCCAACAGTAGTCAAAACAGATGCTTAGGAAAAAGTACAAGAATGTATAAGCACACATTTTCCTTCCCCAAGGCCCTCCCTCAGGCTTTGTCTTCACGTGACCCCTTTAGGCAAACACCAGAAACATCAAGGCTGATCCAGGACATCCCTTCATTCGTTCTGAATCTTTTACTTGCCAATTCTGGCTCTAAAGAAACTAGCCATTCCTGGCCCCTCAGTGCTTTTTCACTTTGCCTACACTGCAGGAGGAGGCTTGAGCCTGATTTGACAAATACTACAAAATGTTTAGCAAATAAGAAAAAAAAAGAAAAGCTCCAGAAAGGTAAATAACAAACATCAAAATCACCCTTTGAGGACTGTGAAGACTGGAAAGGGCAATAGCTTGGAAAGGAAATTCATTCATTCTGTGGGAATTTACCCCACCTTTCCTCCTTACTCTATTTATAACATTTTCTCCACTTGATTTCCAGCAGACACACCAAGCCTATGGGAGGCTGACTTCAGAGTTATTTTCAGACAAAATCATATCTTAAGTTGGAAGTAATTCTTGCTGAATCCAAACCTACATGACATAGAAGATATTTTTGTGGGGTTTTAGTTGTCCAACAAAATGCCAGAATTGACTCAGCTGAGGAGGCATTTTGGTTCAGGGAAACTTCTCTTGCAGAGGCAAGGGCAGAAAAAAAGAAAAATAAAGTCCATTTTCTTTAAAAAATTATTATGTCATCATTAACAGAATATTAAAAATGGTGGTAATGTTGTACTACACTCACCATCAGTAAAAGCCTCTCCTTCTACTGGGTCTCCTTCTCCACTCCTATAGGCTGCATATACTGAAATCCTGTATTTAGTCTCTGGCTCCAAGCCTTCTATCACAGCATCCACTGTTTTTCCAGGGACTCTTTTCTCTCCCATTGTATCATCATAAAGGGATTTCCATATTATCCTATAATAGTTAACTGTTCCTGGAGCTGGTGTCCAGGATAACCCAACTGTAGTGTCAGTTATGTCTGTGGTAACCAAATTACGCGGTGAACCACGTTCTGCAAGAAAGAAAACAGCAAATTGTCTCTTAATTACAAATAGCAAAGTACAAACATAAAAGTAAAATGATCATAAGAGCAAAAACTATTTTTTCCCATCAATATTAGTTTTGAAATCATGCATTTGTAGTTCCAAGAGAAAATTCATGAAAGTTTCAACAAGATGCTTCATGCTAGTTTTCAACTGTGCATGATCCTATCCTTTATCATGCAAGATCTTTAGCAGTAATGCCTCAGAATATGCAAAATAAAAGTGGCAGTATTTGAAGACATGGAATAAAGCTAGTACTTAAATGTGGTGCAACTCACTTAGGTAACTTTTAACTCTCAAATAAATAATTTTATTTCTTTCATTCATTTCATTTATCTGCATCTTTATGTGTGTAACTTTTCCTGGGGGTTAAATAAAGGAAACTTTTACCTGAGTAAAACAGTCCTTTCTCTGACAACCTTTTCTTCTTATTTAATAGTACTATTACCTTCCAGAGTACCACTTACTAGATCTATCATCTATTTCATTTTATGTTTACAACTAATTTGCAGTGTGTTTACTTCAAGCCACACTTAGAGCAGAAAACACTCGCCATCTTTCCACTCAAAAGAACTGCACCTCTTTCCTCCCTGCAGTTTGTTTCAGCCAGCTTGGAACACAGGAGGCAGATCATTAGTCTGTGAAATCCAGTTGTCTGCTGGATGTGTGAGTCTCACCTAACACAGCAGAGTAACTCTATGGCTTGAAAAAATATGCTTATTGGTTTAAAGTGGTGCAATGAAAGGAGTGCCTCTGTTTAACATTTCACATACTTTTATAACATATGTACAATTTTCCTATTGCAGTGGCTTGCTTTTGATGGCAGGAAAGGAGCACTGACTGGTGGGTTTAATGCAATGGCTTCATTATAGCAAAATCTGCAAAAGGGATCTACAAAATCAGATCTACATACACACACAGCGGAGTCTGATTCTTTGGTGTGTATTCTCTGTGGCATTCCTTACTGTACAGGACAATCCTGAGAGATTGCTTAGCAAGAGGACTTAAACACTTGAGGTGGCCTCATGGCACCACAGTTGTTTTGCCCTCACTGATAAAAATATATACCTACATTATACCATAGCAGCCAAAGGACTGGAATCAAAATTCTTTGAACACACAGAAATTCAGTACCTATCCAATTTCCACTGCTTAGGCTCATTGCAATAACAGACCTCACTACATTTGGAAACCTGAAGCAGTTTCAGGCTGAGAAACAAGTTGCTTAAAGTCATATATTGTGTTTTTACTTTTCATGTTCATTTGTCTTTTACTTCCATCACAAATCTGCAACATTTCCAAACACAATCCCACTAGAGCAAACAAGACTACTTGTAGAAAGCTTCATTTTGGAAACATCTTAGTGCCAGCACAACTTCATTCAAATTGAGTCAACAATTCCCACTTAGCTTAATGATGAATGGAAATGATTGTCAACCTATCTGAATATAGTAAAGATTTGTCAGCTACACAGATTACAGAATCAGAGGGTAGCACAACAATCATAAAGATGACTCTCAAATATAGCTAACAGAGCATGTAAGCAAACTCTTTCTGTTGTGGGATTTTCTGATTTTAATTCACAGTCTTAGGGACATCTCATCATGTTTTTCTGGAGACAATTCTTTTTCCATTCTAGCTCTGCATCTGTCCTTACAATTTTACTCTTCAAACCAATTTTTAGCCTCACAATATAAATCACCACAATTTATGGCATCTTCTCTCAAAAAAGAAAAAAGGTTAGAATAGAGAGGTTTTGGTAAAGTTCACTTATCATTTCACAACAGCAGTTGCATATAGTGAAAAAAAGTTATAGCGAAAAGGCCTGATCCAGCTCGTGCTTTATGAAGTCTCACCAAACTCAGTGACTGCATTAAATGAAAGCCAGGGCAGAATCTAAACTCCAAAGAACAATTTTCCTGGAAGCCTGAAAAAAAGATTTGCCTTCAAAAGTAAATTACACCAATTTTTCTGTCTGCTCTTAAGCTTCTACTCCCAAATCTTGGCTTTTACATGCAATAAAAAAAAAAAAATATTAAGGCAATCCAAATGGAAAAAATATGGAAAACCCAACTTGATATAATGCACAGATGTCTCACAATAAAAAACTTTCTTTCCATATTTTAATGTAATATAAATATACAAGTCACTTTATTTTGGCTACTTTAAAACATGGCTCTGCCACAACATGATTTCAGTATTAAAGTATCTGCTACCACAGCACAATTTTTTGCAAGTCTACTCTTGGACATTACAGTTAATGATATATTTTGGAAATACTGCAAAAATAACTGCTTGTTTAAAACCCTTATTGATCAAGTCATTATTGAGGTCATTAAATAACAGAGGAAAATAATTTGTTTGGAATGGACTATAATGAACTGCAGTTACTTTAATATGTTGCTTCTGAAAGAAATATTCTTTGGAACTAAATGTCTTTTTTGTAAAGCAAGGTAAGAGAGAGGAAAGGATCTGGGATTCCTACCAAACCACCAGAGCTAAATGGAAAACTTTTACTTCAAATAGTTGGAAACTGCTGACAAGACAACTTACCTACTAAGGGAAATTAGACTTTTTATATGTTACACTGCAACTGAGAACACTTCTTTAACATAACACACCAACTTGATTTGCACCTTATGTGTGAGGTGGAAGTTCACTCACAGATTTTTTCTGTTTCAATGGATCTCCCACAAGCAGTTTTGGTTTAGTTTTTTTTTTATTAGTGAAACAGCTGTGTTTAAAATATAGTCCAGCTCTAAGTCTTAAATTATTAGGATTCCATGAAATATTATCCAAACTGCTACACTTGGAGTAAAGAAACATATTTATGCTCCACAACATGGGTATAATGTAGTCACTAGTGAACATACAATTAGACCTATCAAATATTTTTCTCTTGGATTAAAACAAAACATCTAGGTAACTTCCCTACATTTCATGCACAGACAAAAATCTACAACTGTGACACCTGAACAGCAATTTTGTTCCTTGGTCTACATGTTCAGATAACCTTGTTTTACACCTGCTTCTTGCCTGATTGTTTAAGCAGGACAGATAAGGAGCATGGAAAGACAATGCACACTGCAAGAAAGAAAAGTGCTGGCTGGCAAGTGGGTGTCAAAAGACTTCTGCTTTTTCTTGACTTCAAGTGGAAGATAATGTATACTTATCAGTTCATACAGCCTGTGAGATGTCAGCAAGCAAGGAAGGAAGGAGCTGCTTTATGAAAATTATTCCCCAACAGGCATGGAGTCCTGTGATGCTCTGAAGCAGCAAGCCAGCTGGTGTAAGCACAGCTGTAAGTCATGCTGAGTGCATACACAGTAGAACAAAGTGTTTGCACGGACACGTCAAAACCCTGCCTGGGGGAGCAAGCCAGTCACCAGCTTAAGGCTATCAGACTCACTTTGGTAGGTTTTAGCTCAGAGCACTTTTCACTGCCTACAGTCCCCTGTACACCTCTACCATTGCTCAGTGCAGAGACACTTAAGAAATCCACTTGGTAACTTTGAGTCAGGTGCTTTTACACCCAGTTCTGGACTTCTGCAATGTCCAGTTTCCATATTAAGTTTTTCCACTGTGGTGTGCCAGAGACACAATACGATATTAAAGCAGTTTCCCTCTGTCCACTTGGCTTACTTCCCATTGCTCTCCAGCAATCACTGTTGTTGTTGAACACAAGACTGAATCAGCTAAAATTAAAATGTTGACATTCATAAAAATCAGATGGCCTTATTCAAATGGCCTTTCCCCTCAGAAACATTTACAAAACTCCAGCTGACCTCAGTGGGATTTTTACATGAAGTTTGGGCCCAAAGTTTAAACAACTTTCTGGACATGTTTTCTAAAACTGGGTTTCAAAATCAACCTTGAGTGGTAAATTTTATGCAGAGCCATGTTTCATTTAAGTCAAACACAGGATTTGTCTAAGCCAGCATCCTAAAAGGTCATAATCAACTAAACAAATGAGCCTTCACTTCCAGAGGTATATACCAACATGTTATGGCCTGAGTCCTGCCTTATTTACCCTGGGTATAAATCACAAGTATCCCACTGAGTCAGCAGGCTTGGTTACCACCGCCGAGGATCCAAGTGCACCCATCAGAGGAGATGATAACAGACTCCCTTTAACGTGTTACTCTAATGGTCAAACTCTCCACAGCATTGGAGGAGGCAGTCACTTGGGTTGGCTGATCTCCCTCCCTCCAAGACTTAAAACTAGTTGGAATACCAGACCTCAGGCATGTAGAGAGCAGGTGTGGGCAGAGCACAGGGAATAGTCAAGGACTTGTTAGAGAGAGGGATGCTCACATGACCCCATTAGAGCAAGTTTCTTCATCTTCTGCAGAAAGGTAAGAAGATGCCAACCAGGACCCAAAACAGAGGGACTTTAGCCAGAACACTACCAACTCCCTGATCTAGATAACACCAATAGATGCTCACATTCAGGCCCTTTAATATTTTATCTGACTTTTCCAATAGTTAGCCACTTAACACTGCTCTCAACTATGTAGAAATATCTTATTCTTCACTCAACCTTTCCCTATGTTATTTTTTTTTCTGGTATTTATTTCATTTCCTAGATAAAACTAAGCTTCTTTCCACAGATTATGAAAAGTCAATTTCAAATGTCACACCAAAAATCTTGGAATGTATAATTTTAAAAATGCATGAAACAGCATTAAATCTCTGAGGACACTGAGTCCTTTTTTCTATCAGGACGGAAGCAGCACTACACAGTCTGAACATTACGTAAAGTCTCTGTGATATGCTAAAAAGCTCATTGTAAGAAAATGTCACTTGAATTTGTACTGTTCTGCCTGTGGGAGGTCATTCATTTCTAGAGCATTCTTATGTTACTATAGAAACAGCAAAAAGAAATCATTTATTTACCAAATAATTACTATCCATTTTCTGACCAAAAAAAAGAGCTCGCTTACAAAATCCCCAAACTTAAGATACAAGAAATGTATACAAGAGAAAATAACTTAAAATTGAAAAGTGTCTCAGCCATGGCAAATTTTTTTAATATAGTACTATAGTACAGCCCAATGCTCACAGCACAAATAGCTACTCATCAAACAGGGTGGCAGCATTGGGCCCTCTATCACTGAAACATAAAGATTCTCTTTCTAAAAGGGGAGATTATGACATAATTCTCTCTCAAATTTATCTCCTGAATATAATACACTGTGCCTCTTTTTGATTATTACAAAATGCACATTGGTAAGAAATAAAATAGGTTGACATCTCTGCTAATGGAGACTAGCAATCTCATGTATGTCAAAAGAACTTTGTCCATTTTTACCAACTGCGTGTCTAGCCTAGGGTCTTCACTGATATAAGCAGAAGTGCTTTGAAATTTCTCAGTGCAAGCAAGATGGGAATCTTATCATGGAAAAAATTTCAGAAAAAATAAAAATAAGCCAGCTTTTTTTCCCTAAATTTCTCTGAAACTCTTATTTGAAAGTGTAATGACTTCCCTGCTTATAGTCAGTTACGCAATTATTCTTAAAGCTGTTCTGAAAAATATATAACCATCATCACAAGGTCACTCATAAAACAGATCCTCAGCTTTCAGACTTTTCAGACGTTTCTTAAGATTAAGCATTTCTGTATAGATTGGTTAACCTAGCAATGAATTTCTTATTCTTTAAAACAACTGCAAATTATGAAAGTTAATCTATTTAGCAGTTACTGTACAGTATGTTCTTTTAATCTGACAGCATGAATTTGGGCAGAAAATCAAATTCTTACAAGACTTAAAACCACATCTCGTATTAAAAAACAGATTAGGAAAGCAGTAGCTCTCACAAACTGCTCACTGTCCGCTGCGTTTACATTCACCACCCTCACCATGTTTCTCATTGCATTTTATTTCTGCTGTAGGATGACTTGAGCAAGATCATATAATCCCCAAAAATATTGAAAGCCAAATGGTTTTCTGGAGTGTTTGAGCATAACAGGGGGATTTTTCCCTAAGACACTCCATGGGTGCTTCTTGCTTGTACTTCAATCTGTATTATGTATCATCAGATATAACCATCAGTGCTAACTTGTTTAGTTCCCCCAGTTCTCACAAGTCTTGTTCCATGCCATGGCAAATGGCAGTCTGCACTGATTTGATTTACTTTAGCAATTTCAACAACCTTGTGTGAGCTGAGGGGACACATAGCCAAAAAGTATGTCTGAGGAAAATTTTTCCATGGCACCTTTATAGAAAGACTCAACCAAAGCTGCCCAGTGATGGATCATCATACACTTTTGAAAGTGAGAGAATAACGGTGGAGAGTTTTCTACAGTACATATTTTGCACAGGAAATTATGTTTAAAGCAGTATGAAATATAAAGCTCCAGAACTTTCACCTCTCGATGGTACCTCTTAAGTACAGAAAAAATCAGCCAGTGACTGAAAGATGCTGTATAAAAGATGAGAGCACTATAAATTACCTGAAGTCTGGATTACTGAAGAAGAAAAGCACACTCTTTCAACAAAGGGGCAAAAACACTTTTTCCCTTTTCCTGCCTCACAAATACACACATGCACACACACAAAGAAATAAACTCTCTGAATAACAATTACCTGGTAATGGAACAGCACTCTCAGCAATGAGTAACTTTCTGATTACTCATTTGTTAACCTCTCTATACTGTGCTGTCTGTGAACAGTTCATAAAATGCTGATCCTTTGGCATGTGTTTATCTTTGGGTTGGACCAGAGAGCTATGCAGTTTATAGAAGAGATTATCTACAATTACTTGGGGGAATATTTGCCCCTTCTGTTTAATGCAGAGAAAGAATAAGGGCAAGCATATACTTAGCAAAAAGTAAATTACAAGGAGAAACTGAGATTACCCAGCTGGGTAATGATATCAAGTACACAGATTGATTTCTGGGTTTGTGTGGATTGATCTTCCCACGAATCCTGAAACAAACAAGTCACTCCAAAATACTGAAAAATTGTCTTGCAGAGCAAAGCAGAGGAAGAGGAGGAACTTCCAAGAGCAATTTGCAACTGCTCCAAAATACCTTGGAGATAACAAACCTAACTGAAAGGGCCTTCAGTGAATGCCTGGGCAGATATGTCCTTGCAGATTAGGATAGAGCAGTCTAAAAACCCCATTTTTTTTGCTTTCTGCTGAAGGATACACTTGTCTGAGATAGTGTAACTGCCCATATGAGTTCTACTACATGCAGAGCAAAGTAAATCATTACTGAAGGCAGTAAGAATGTTTGCCTACACCCTTAATCACAGGAGACCATTTAGTGATTCAGTAAAATTCCATAAACATCTGAGAGTTTGGATTTTTCATTTCCTGCCACTTGAGTATAAGATAGCTGGAGGAGCTGCTCTATCAGACTCCTCTTTCTCATTTTCCTGCTAGTGCTGAAATGTTTGCTACACTCAAACTGATTCCTCTTAAGCTACATATCAATACCATAAACTAGCAACTGTCCCAGTCTGAAAGGCAATCTCCAGCCTAGCTCTTGATATGATGAGGAGCTGAAGTGTCCAGCAACTATGGCATCACTGAATAGGTTTGGTGAGAACTCATATGGTGAAGACATCAAGTAAGCCCCATTGGGATTCCTGATACAGGAAAATACTTAAGTCCTCAGTATTTCAGTGTTGTTGGCAATGAAAAACACACACCACACTGTTTTGTTTCTCAGGCACCATGGCTCACGGAAAAACTAACTGAAATACTAAACACTTTTTTATGGTTCCTTTCACAGTTTTTTTGTCATTACTGTTGATAAGTTTATTTCTCCAGAAGTTAAGATCTGTCCTGTTTCCAGCCTCAGTTAAACAAGTTATTTCAGCTACTTGTTAGTCAAGTATTCACTTCACTGACCTGTGTGACTTTTCATCCAGATCCAACCATATTTTAGCTTCACGGCCAGCATGACTTATTTTTCATGTAAACATCTATACTAAGCTTTGAAGTGCAAATGTTACCTTTCAGTTCCAAAATTGCAAACATTTTATTCTTAATTATCTTGTTTTCCTCAAAGGTTTTGTCATTTTATCCTTCAATGAGGTAAGATAGTACCACACAGTGGAATACTGTCTTATATGCTGCAAAAAAATATTCTGAGAACCTTTCATATCATTACTCAAAGAGACTCTTAAAATATCTACAGACTATGTTCAGAGAGTTCTGACCCAATTCAAGTACTTTTATTGCCTTACAAAACTGCAGATATGCTAATTGCTGAAATATACAGTAGATGTTCCATGAGGAAATATCATTTAGGCCTTTTCTGTCATACGAACAGAAATTTGTATTCTGTTCTTTCCTTTTGATCACCTGCTAGTGACTGACATCTCTACAATGTTCTTACTAACATTTTATCTAACTAAGAAAATTAAATAGACAGTTTTAATATGAAGAGTAATGTTTTCTGGAGTGCACCCTGATAGGATTTCCAAATACAGATGAATCTTTAAAGAATTTACATTTGAGTCACAGAACTATACATGTCAAAATGGTACAAGTAATTTTTAATTTGGTTTCTGCTCAGCTGAAGAACTGAATACAAAGTAATTCAGTTGAGTGATAGTATGCTTATTTATTCATATTTGTCCCAAGAAAAAAATCTGTCATGGAATTTTTCAGGTAATGTTTTAATTCAGTTGCTTAGAATAAAATCTCTTACAAAAATGATTCTGTGACCTTTTAAGTGCAACACCCATTTTAAATTTCATCTGGTTGCATATGAACCCATTCCTGAGATATAGGCAACTATTCTTTTAAATTCTTTGACTCTTTAACTAATTTTGATTTTTTTTCTCTTCTTATTAACAATTCAGCAATTCAGAAAGTTCAAATAAGAATCAGAGCCCCTGGGGAGTGGGGTGGTGCAAGGAGCACTGAAAGGACAAGAGAGTCTGTACCTGAGATTGAATTCTGCTTTTCTGATGTCTTTGTCTTTTGGATTCCCTGTACTTCATCCACTGCTCTCTCTAGGATGTGTTCTAACTGAAGCTCTAGGCAATGTCTTAAAAGACTTTTCTCTTGCTCAAGTTTTATGATAAGGTAAAAAGCTAACCTTACTTTATGAATTTGAAACCGACTTGATCTCTCCACATTTACATGTTAATAAAGAATCTCACATGAGTTTACTGCAAATACACTCAAAGAACATGTTTCCATCAAATGTAAATGGTTAACTTGATCAAACCTTTACTAAAATGAGGCATCTCTCTAAGGAAGTGGATAATTCAGTCTGTTTATCAGTGAGACAGAGGTCTCTCAAGATTTGCAAAAACAGGCATTCCTCTATCCACTGACAGCACAGAGGAAAAAGCAGGGATTTCAGCTCCCCTGTCTACTTGAGACACAGTCTGCTTTTGTTCTGAGAGTAAAATTTGCACTCCTGGATGTACAGTGGCTCAGGTTCAATGGAAAGAGTAAAGGAGATTCTTGCCCAGCATACACTACAGCTTTGTGAATCTGTTGGGATGTGGAGATGGTGGAGATGTGAATTTAAACTCCCCCAGACTGTGCAAAGCCTACATTTCCATTTTCCCTCTTCCTGCCAAAAAGGTATTAGACCTAGGAAGGGGCAGCATCATCACCAACAGGGAAGTTCATTAGGTCCTGATCACCTCTGGCTTTTCTGCAGGATATAGGCAGCAGAATCTTTATAACTATTCTCATTTACTTGGATCTCAGCAGTGTTCTGGGCAGGAGACAGATTCTTTTCCCCTCAAAAGGAGCATTTGGATCTTGCAAGGGAAGTGAAAGCAAGTGACTTAGGAAACATTCAGCAACAATTGCAGGGTGGTTGATTCTCTGACAGCTGCATCCTGTCTCAGTGGAAGTATGTGAATTAGATCTTTGTCTTAGTGTGGTGGGCAAGGGGTTGGGGCCTAGAGTTCTCAGTTGCTCCTTCTACAGTCAATGAAAAAAGAAATATTCAGTTGAAGGAAAAATAAGATCTCAGGTTGACTATCTGCCTTTCTTCATCAAACAAAGAAGAATCCGGAGCATCCATGCTGGAAACTGCAATGTTCAAATAAGTGCCTAGATTTTAGTGCAAAGAATTCAGCACATTGGCAAATCATTGGAAATAATTTTGTTAATTATTTTATTTTACATTTTACTATTTCAAATAAATTTTCTGGTTTGTGTCCTAACCTACATTGTAAACAAAAAGTGAGACTGATTAAAAAACTGAGAGTCAAGTATATTTCATATACTCCATTAAGTCTTAATTCCACATAATTCATCTGTAAGATGTTTTCAAGTGTCATACTGCAGTGCCAGCCTTCAGCAATACATGCCTGGCCAGCACAAAGCAGTCACACTTCCTTTCAAGGCCTAGGAGGCAGCTTTCCCTATCCTCTGACAATCTACAGATGGCATTGAGAATGCTCACAGAGAATTAGTCTGGGAAATTCTCCACTCAAAGGCAGAGGAAGAGCAGCCTCCCCTTCTTGTAAGAAAGTCTCTGGCTCTGACTTCATGCTTAGCCAGCAGTCTGTCAATGCTCAGCTCCAGGTCCTTAGTTAGAAGCAGGGTATGATTCATTATCTCTCTGCCTAGACTAAATGTGGTTTCCCTAATGCAAAAATGACCTCTGAACGTTTTTCAGTCTCAATACAGTAGCAATGCAAAGTCTTCAAATGCATTAGATACTTTAACCCCATTAATTAATCTTACATTAAGAACAATCTGCCACTAAAACTGTACAGAAAATGAGAGTGATACAACAAGATATTTCACTGAGGCTGATATAAAAGTAGAGTCAGTTTTGGTTGGTGCTTCCGGCAACTGTTTCAAAAGACCCAGAGCCCTCTCCACAACCAGTGATTTAACCCACTTTTTTTCTCTGAGGATAGTAGGTTTGGAAAATCCATGTAAAGTAGGAGAGTGGTTTGATGCCTATTTTTCATTTATGTATTTACTTTTCCAGAAAACTTGGGAGGACACTTTAAGACACCATAAGCATCAATCAAATAAACAAATGACTATACAGAAACAAAAAATAATTACCTTCCAGTGTTTCTCCCTCTCCAGAAAGGGCATCTCCTGCTCCAGAAGCATACAAGGCAGACAAAGTCAATGCATACTTAGTGGCTTGGTCCAAGCCCTTCAGCACTTTAGAGGTAGTGTCACCTTTCACAGTCACTTCCTTGGTTTCACCTCCTGTGACTGGAGTGTATGTTATAAAGTACTGCTGCACTTTGCCAGGAGCGGCACCCCAGGACAGCTTCATTGTTGATGTCGTAGCGTCAGAAACTCTCAAATTTCTTGGATTTCCTCGGACTGCACGTGTCAAAAGAGGTTGAAAACAAATTGAAGCAAGCCTTATTTCTTGGTTTATTTTTTAGCTAACCACAGTATAGGATTTTGCCCTAAAAAATAATTCCTGAATAGCCTGCACTAACACTGCTACAGTATACCTTTACCTTAATCAGGAATTTACAAGTCCATTCCCACCTTCCTTACTCAAAAATTACCAATAAAGTCTTTTAACTTCAATGTCTTTTTTTTTTTTTTTTTCTGTTAAAACAGACTCAATCCTGGAACACTTATATGTACTAGAAGCTCAATACATGCTCAACTTCAACACACCAAGATCCATGGTGAAGTCACTATCTGCAGAATCGAGTCAAAGATCCCCAATGAAATGTGAAATTAACACATT
This sequence comes from Hafferia zeledoni, assembly GCA_035583235.1. Classification (NCBI taxonomy): domain Eukaryota; kingdom Metazoa; phylum Chordata; class Aves; order Passeriformes; family Thamnophilidae; genus Hafferia; species Hafferia zeledoni. The sequence goes on along the minus strand of JAWWEV010000115.1, from coordinate 84,972,948 downwards.
ATGGTTTTCTACAGTTCTTTTGATTATAATTTTTCTGGTTTATGATATTTAAGATCTCAGTGAAATTTCAGCAGTGATTGGGACATTCATACTGTCTCTGTACTCTCTGGATTTTGTTTACTAAGGCATGATACATGTTAAAGGATCATGCAAGTTCACACAAGTTAAGTCTACAGTGATAACTTCAGTCTATCAAAATTTTTCATTAATTTCTTGCTAACCATTCAGAACAAAGTGCAAACAGGGTCTGAATCTGCTCTAAAGGGATATAATTTGTATCACTGACAATATGAAGAATGATGAGGACAGTTAATTAAACATACAGGTAGATTCTTTGCCCAAGTTACCTTGCTATATCAGATGTTACAGGTTCAAGAGACTATGTTTTAAAATGAAATATTGCCATTTTGATAAATTAAATTGCCTCTCCAGTAGGCTGGGCAATGTTATAATTTTCTGTTCATCTGAGATAATATGAATGGGTTATGTGGTTTGTTCTCTTTTCAGTATGAACATATCAGCATCCAGGGGGTTCTTCTCAAGCTTACTACATTCACAGCATTTGTCAGGTACCTTCATCAGTTTTTGCATATCCAGTCAAAGAATTCCCAGGCCCAGACTGATATTCAGGAATAACAGACACTTCATATCTTGTATCTTGGATCAAATTCTGCAGAGTAGTTGATCTATCATTTGCTGAGACAGTCACTTGTCTCCTTTCTCCTCCAGTAAGGGGTCTATAAACAAGCCTGTATCGCAGGACATTTCCTGGAGCTGGAGTCCAGCCAACTACAAAGCTATCAGTAGTTTCATCTGTTATCCTTAAGTTTCGAGGAGCACCTTTAACTACAAAAGATATACACATATAATTTGTAAATATTTGCCTTCACTGAAGTAGCATCTGAAATAAAACACTTCCAACCATTCTGTTAGCTCATCCAGTTTACCAAAATGACAGCTTATAGCACCCTCCCATTTTTTTAGGATACACAAATCATTAATAATTTCTGAAAATTTAGGGCCAGAATTACATTCAGCAGTGTAACAAAGTTGTCCCCAAAAGAACATTAATCCCAGTTTTTACAACAGCTTCTGGAACTTGAGACAGTCTGATCATGTTTTGCAGTACCAGCAGAACTGAACTGCATAAGGGACATGTGGGCATAGTGGGGAAACTTCTTAACATTACAAATGGTACAGGTTTCCTTGCTGTGGCCATTTGCTTCTGTGTCATTTCCATTTACAGACAGTTGTCAGATATGCCTGACTACACACAGGCAGCTCTCTTATTTTAAAAAATGACTGAGATAAAATGCTACAGGAAAAAAACCACCAAAACAATTCTATTTCTTAAAGTTAAATTTTTGCAACAAAAAATATATTCATTGCAATATAAGTTGCCCCTTATATTTTAAAAAGGCTTCTGAATTTACACTCTTGCTCTTCCAGAAACTAAAGAACTATGGTGAATCATTTAACCCAGCCTGCTTCTTGACAAAAGGTGTAGCAGCTCAGATGAACTCATGGACACAGCAAACAAGACTAGACTCTTCCAGCAGACATTAAGATCTACTGTACTGCAAGTTACCTACACTACATAGCATTGTCATTTAGGGGGAAACCAAAAAGTTCTGGGGTTTTTGTTCTTTGCTATCTATAGGTTATAAGCCAAATTCTTCAGTATTAAAAGTGGAGCAATTAATAACCTCAGTTATAAAGAAACAAACTTGTTTTCTATTAATCAGAAATACAATACTCGACTTCAAATCCTTTAAAAGCCTGAAACCAAGGTTAATTGCCAAGAAAGCCATCTGGCCCAAACTGTTGGCTAGATCTGCGTGGAGAGCTGCTGACGTTTACACCATTGCAGAACTTTATCTTCTCAGACATGTTGGGATATCATCAGATCATGATGCTGACATTAATTTAAGGCAGTATCAGTTACAACATGGGAGGACTGATTATTTTTATTAAAGCTTTTTCTTCTCCTGTCCCTTTTGCACACAAGCTACATATTCTATCAGCCAAGGGTTTGTCTGTTTTCCTAAGGGAAAATTATGTGTGGGCAAAATATTCTGATGGGTAGTGTCATGGAAATGTGCACACTGACAGTGAAACCTGCATCTTCCAAACTTAACATCCAAAATAAGCTGTTTTATAAGTGTTTATTTCTATCAGTCCTAAGAGGAAAGACCAATTAACAAATCTCCATGCTATTTCTTTTGCTCCCTTGGAACAATTTATGTCACCAAAGGTCACAAATGACAGCATGGAAGAATGAAAAAGAGTGGATCAATATTTTAAAAAACATGATTTAGAGGAGACTAAGTATTCAACTACTGGAATATAAAATAAAATTTACTGTCATGCTGCTTCTTTCAATCAGTAGAAATGCATCATGGCAACTCTATCAAGAAAAAGTACAACTACCATGCTTAAATTTACAGCCACTGATCACATAAACTCACACTGACATCAGTGGAAGTTTTGAATCAGTTATTGGATCAGACTCATGAAGTTCTGATAAAAAACAGCTGATCAAAACCGCAACACCCTTTAAGCCTATTGTATATATAACAGAATTTCTACTAATGTAAGTTAGATGTGAACAGCAAATTACATAGGCACACATTTGACTTCAAATGTAATGAAGTCAACATGCCTTCCTGCATCAGTCATAATTATTAAATAGAGTAGAATAGTATAGTTCAGTTGGAAGGGATCTGCAATGTTCATCTAGTCCAACTTGATTGTATATTAACATTAATTTATGCCACTTAATTTATTTTGATAACTCATTACTTCTTTTAAAAAGAGACCGCTGCAGAGAAACACAGCATCCATCCAGCTTTCCGAGAAAACAAAATCCAATTTTAACAACTCAATGTCTGCTTATTATTGGAATTTTATATGTTACTGAATGCATTGAGGTACAATATTGTTTATTCTCATCCTGTGTAGCAGTACAGCTTCTCAGCCTTAGCTGCTGCTCCTCATAGACCTGTCCTCCAATTAAGCAAATTCTTATTTGAACATATGACTCCTTTGTGTCAGAGAACAATGGGGATCCTACCTTCTAACGTGGTTTCTTCTCCATCCAAGGGAGGGCCATCGCCATCTTCGTATTCAGAAATCACACTGACTGCATAAGTAGTTTCAGGCAGTAAGTTGGTGAGAACTGAGCTAGTACTTGAAGCTGGTACTGAAACAATGAATTCTTCTCCACCAACTGCTACTTTATATTTAATGAGATAGGACAAAACCTCAGATCCAGCTGGAGACCAGCTCACTTTGAAACTATCAGATGTTATGTTAGAAAAGACCATGTTCTTTGCAGGCACATAAGCTGTATAGAAACAAAAACGTGCATGTGAGGCATACTTGCTGGAATATTTTAAATACAAAATCTCTAATATAATTTTTTTTATTTATTCTGATGAAACTATTCTTTTTTTGCATGTGCGCAGTATTTCCTTATAGCTATCAAATTTCAGGAAAGTCACATTGAGGTTGTCTAAAATCATCCAGCAATGAGTAGAAGCACCAACTCAGTGATTTCTAAATCAAACAGTCCATCTAAAAAAATATTCTTATGAAAACTTAAATTAGAATCTGATGATCAATTTAGATCCTCTCTTTCATGTGTCCCATGAACAGCAATAACATTATGTCCTCAATGGAAACTAAGAATTGCTGGGATTTTTTTCAGATCTAGATTAGAAATAGGACAAAATAAATTTTTCAGGAATGAAGTTGAAGGGGAAACAAGGAATTTGACATGAGGCACAAACACAAACCTGACATCCTGTGCTTGTTTTGGTTGGCCTAGTCAGCCTAACAGTGGGGATCTTAAGACTGCTTGAGCCCTCTAAAACAAAGGCTGCTTTCCTGGTTTGTTCCTCAAAGCTATCCTGAAACAAAAGGCTTATTTTTAAAGGGAGTGTGGTTTTTAATATTGGGAACTATTCAATGTCAGTGTTCTACTAAACACAGGTAGTGACACTGAGGGTACAACTAATTTTAAGTAACTTTAGCTGACCAAAAGTTAGTCATTTGTGAATCTTTTAAATTTTTAATATCCAAGATGGCCAAATTTGTATGCATATAAAGACTTTCAAGTGCTACTTCATTTCAGTTTTTACAGTTAGATTGAGGTCAGTATCACCTAGCATCTGCTGTCTCAAGTGGTCTTGTCTAAGCTCATTCCAGAGGGCCATTTTGCTCTACAAATTCATCAACTTGCGCCTAGAGCTGTTGGCATTGCTTCATTGCCTTTGGAAATCTAAAAGACAAGCCTATATTACCTACCTCATCTTGGAGACCTAAAAGAGAATGGCCTTGGTAACTGTTTTACTTAGGACTCTGAGCGTAAAAACAGAGCACATCCATTACGGTCATTCCAATAGACTCACATTTTAATAGCTTTTTAGATATTTAGCAGGAGGAGGGGGGTGGGAGGGAATTCTCTGGTATTTTTTATCTCCATTTCTCCATTAATTTGCCCTGTTGCTTTTAATACATTTGAAAATGAGAGGCAAATCCCCAGTTATTAAAATTGTCATTTGTATATGAACAATTGCATCAATTTTAATTCTTTAGCTAACTACAAGCACAAAACATTGGTTCAGATCTTTTTTCACTGCATTTTCTACATTCCTCTAAGTAATAGCAGTTACTTACATTTTCTCCTTATAGCAGCCAGTTCCTGCTCAATTCGTAGGCAGACAGACTGTGTAAGCTCAAATGATATTCTTTGAAAAGCATCAAAATCTTCCACTGTGTAAACATGGGTTTCAGCAGGAGGTGATGCAATTGCTTCCAACTCTGTACGCACTGCATCCTTCACACCAACTGCAAATATTTCTACATCTGCATCCCTCAGCTTTATTGCAGGTTCTTTAAAAGCATCTGATGATTTTCCATCAGTAATAAGAATCATGACTCTTGGAACATTTGGTCTCGATCCTTTGCTGGTAACAAATACTTTTTCCCTCACATATGTCATCGCTTTGCCTGTGTTGGTAGATCCACCTCTGTAGGGGAAGGTGTTAATAGCCTGAATTATGTCTTCCACTCTGTTGTATCTGTTCAAAGAAAACTCCATATGGGGATCTCTGCTGTACTGGACAAGACTTATCTGTACTTTTCGAGGTGATATCTCAAAGCTTTTAACTAACACTTCCAAAAAGGCTCTTACTTTTACAAAATTGGCAATGCCAATGCTGTAGGAACCGTCCACTAAAAACACAACATCAGCTTTTACATCCACACCACGTGAGCATTCTGCAAAGAGAAAGAATAACCACTGTAAACAGATTTTCTACAGCCACGGCATTAGAATTGCACCTGTAGTTCATGTATAACACCCAGTTGCTTATAAACAAACTAAACGAAATTAAGCAAAGCTGTTTCTCATAAATAATAAAGTTATGAGATTAAAACAAGCATCAGTGAAAAGCTACCATGTGAAAACAATGTAGTGGCTCCTAACTCACCCACTTGAACTTTTACTTGCTGTGTTTTCTCCATTATTGTTATTGGCTCACTGGGCGTCAGTCCTTTCATGGCATAAACATTAATTTGATACTCCGTGTCTGGAGAGAGATCTTTCACATTGAGAGCAGTAGTCTGAGGACCCACACTCAGTACATGTTGTTTTCCACCAGCTATCATTGGAATGAACTGCAGCCGATAGCCAGTTATTTGGCTTGTGGATGGATCCCAAGTGATCCTAACAGATTTTGAGGAGATCTGAGTGGCCACTAGATTTGTAGGAGGCTCCACCACTGAAAAAGATCAAAAGCAAACCCAAAACATTAATTACAATTAAAAACATATTTTAAACATGTTTTTTTTTATTTCCAGAATAAATTTACTTATATTTGCTTAATCTTTACTAAAAATCACTTTTTGTTTTTCTTTTTTGTTTGTTTGTTTTAGCAAAAATAAGCAGAAGTGAATTACAGGACAGTCCAAAAGAAATATCACTGTAGAAATATGAACAATGCATTTGTGGTCCCCCAAGTAGAGTAGAAATTCCAGGAGAAATTCTGCCTTGCTTTAAACCCATTGCAACCAGAAGTGAAAGCCACACTCACAGAAACATAGTAGAAAGTGTGAACAAATCCAAACTCGAGCAGAGCATTATGACAATGGAGTCATCTCTGATGCCATTTTGGTCAAACTAGTTACTTAAAACCTTACAGGGACAGAAAGCTGCAGTGATACAGCTTGATGCCTCTGTTTCCTCAGTATCCTGCAGTTTTCATTCCTTGGTCCTTAACCTATTACATATTGTGCCCCTTCATCAAGCAATTTCTTTCCTTTTAGTACATTTTTCCACAGAAGTGATGCCTGTGTCCAAACTGACTGTATGAGACTCTGATAACTGCATGTTAATGTGTTGCCTTTGAAACTATGGAATAATGGAGTTATTCCAAGTCTACTACAACACATGTTCTGTTCTTCTGCATTTAAATACTCAAAACTGAGACAATTTTTTCCACTTTCTAAAGGAGACAATGAATCAAACTCCAGAAATAAAGCAAAGGAAGTAGGGATAACCTCTTAAATACGCATTGGAATAAACTGAGGTCAATAAATATATTCATATAAAGTATCTCACCTTCTTCACCACTAACCAGTTCACCTAGTTGTTCATCAACACCAGAGCACACTTGCAAGATAATTTCATTCTGTATATCCACAATTCCATCAAAATTAGCCACATTGAACACGTGCTTCAGTGAAGGCTGAGATGCAATTAGCTTGAGCTCCTTTGCATCTGCTGCTTTGATGCCTAGAGGGTGCAATAGACAGGAATGTGTTAAGTAGCCATAAAATACAGACACCTTTGAATGTATTCATGAAGTATCAGAACATCCTGGGGTAAAACTGAGTTTAATTTAGTTCTGTCCTCTGTCATTATCAATAATCAAACTACAAAATAATGATTAATGCAATGAGTTGACACACTTAATTTTCAGCCTGAGAAAATAATGTGGTATACTCAATGAGATCAAGGTTGAAACTATGCTGATCTCTATGTTAGATCTAGAGAATTCCTATCCAATTAACACAAATAGTACTTTTCACTCTGGAGGTCACAAATTACCCATTTCAAGGCATACGCATCAAAAGAGTGGCATAGTGAAATTCTTGAAATGCAGAATCTGTAAAACATATAAATTACTTCTTTATGAATGTTAATTTCTCTGTCATTAGAAAAACTCAACGTACCCAAAGAAAAAACTTCAACTCCTATGTTGCGAAGCTCTCTTGCAGGAATTTCTACATCATCTTGAGCTTTTCCATCAGTAATGACAATTGCTACTTTGGGAAAGCCTTTTCTTGCTCCAGCAGATTCAGTGAAGGTGTTTTGAACCAGGTAATCAATAGCCTCACCTAAAAACACCACCACAAGTTGTGATTTACTAGACTTGTATGAACTAGGATTTAAAGCAAAATTGAATTATGAAAGGAAATGCTGAATAAACGTGTATGTGGGAAATCTGTACCTGTCATTGTGTTGCCACCTTTGTAAGGTATCCTTTTAATTGCATCAATAAGATCACTTCTTCTGAAATACTGATTTAAATTGAACTCTGTTCTTGTGTCTGAACTGTACTGAACAACTCCAACTCTTGTCTTTTCTTCCCCAATGTCAAAAGCTGATACAAGGGCAACCATGAAGTCCAGAATATATCCAAAGTTATTTCTCCCTACACTCCATGAACCATCTACCAAGAAAACTAAGTCTGTCATTGCACTTATGGAGCATCCTGGAACACAACAGGGAAAAAAACCAAAACCATGTTAGCAAATGAGCAATTGCATTCTTACAAATTAGTGAGAAATGTCTAATGGAAACTTAGTAGGTAAATGCCAAAACCCCAAAATATTTAATAGATTGATCTTCTTATCTGGAGTATCTTACTTGGGGAAGCATTATTCACATAAGTTAACACTCATACAAGTCTTCTAGCTGCCGTTATCAAAAAGGAACTCTTTAGAGACACCTCTTATGCTAATCCAAAAGATTTGTTATGCCACAACAGATGAAAACACATACATAAAACTTTTTGCAGTAATCTGATGTTATGGGAAAATTGCATTTTATTGCCACTTCTGCCTTGCATCTTTATCTCCCCATTGTAGCTGCACCAGTTCTTCTGCCGTGTCTTCTATTCCCAGCATAACACTTTGTTAATAAGACCAAGACACTCATGGACTTGCTCAGGTTAGTTGCATGAAATCCCTAGTTTCAGTACCAACTTTGCATCTTAATCTTTCAATGCAGCTATTAAATTCCTTCTATCCCAGTCCCTTCACAAGCTTTCTTAACTCTGGACAACTTTACAAGTTAATTTTATTGCTAGGTAACACAGCAACAGAGTTTAACTTTATGGGGTCCTAAAGATGGACCTCAGGTAAAAGTCATTTAAGTTGAAAGACAAAACACCTTACTTTGCAATTGAGCCTCAACCTTCTTTTCGTCTGGTATCCCTGGACCACCTGTCTGAACTACACAAAGCACAACATAAACAGAATTAATGGAGGAAATCAGGTTAAGTTTGTAAACATCAAAGAAACACATGTAGGCAATTAGAGACACAAATCTGACAGGCCTCAGAAAATGAAAACATAAACACTGGTTGTGAATACATCACCTGTACTTACAGATTAGACAACATAGATTTCAAGGCAACACCAAATACAGAAAATGCAAATAACTAAGGATCCTCTGTATTTGCACATCTTGTACAGTAATTTCCTGAAAATTAACTGCAATATCCCTGGATGAAATACCAGTATTACCTATCTAACACCTAAGGGAATTAATCATAAGTAATTTTCCCATGGTTGGTTATGAAGCTTGATACATGAAACAAAATATGTCATAGAAGACAGCATGCTGTGGATTTTTATTCTATTAAATTTATTTTGTGCTTTACTTTTCACATAAATTATAAAAACTTAAATTAAATGTTTTAGTATGCATTGAGATATATTGTGTCATGTTTTAGTATTATTTGATGAATATAGTTAGCTTTTTCACACACAAACACACACAGACACAGACACACACCCAGACACCCAGACACACACACACACACACACACACACACACACACACACACACGCAGAGGATGCCTGATGAAATCATTTGTTACTGAGGTCAATGACTGTCTTCCCCTTGACTTTAGTAGATGCATTTTATAAGAAGCAGGTTTAGCTAAAAAAAACCAAACAGGTGCCTCCGGCCAAGAATTCCATATATATACATGCTGGTCTCCTTTGACCTTCTGCAAATTTTCTCTGCTTCTACTAGGAGTACTGGGAAAAGGCTGTTCAAACAGCTCCATCTAATGAGAGTTTAGGTGTGTGGCGATTTTGTTGAGGAACTGGATCAAAGCCAAGTGTTGTGAATGACCACTCAATTACCTTACTCAGTTTTCTAATTGTATAACAGCTACTTACTTGTCAGCTGGCCAAAAACCGGTAGACTCTCCTCTCTGTCATCGTATGAAGCTATTGATACAACATACTCTACATCAGGTGTAAGATCTGATAAGACAGTTTTGGTAGTGCTAGGTGAAAGAGTAAATTCTTTAGTAGGTCCATCTGGAACAAATACATGAAATACTTAATGCAGCCTTTAAATCCAGTAATACTGATAAGTTGATTGCAAAACAAAATACAACAGAGAGAAAGCTATCTAAAATCCAATAATAATTTTAGAATTATACATTTTTCAGTTTTCATGGATAATGAACTTTTCAACATGAAGCTTCAAACTAACCTGCTTTCAATAGGGACAAAATTACTGAAGTTTTCTTTTGAATCTTAAAATACACATACATAATGTACTATGATCTAACAATCATGGCCTAGTTCTGATTCAGTATCACTTTTCCACTGATTATTTCTCAAAGTGAAATAGAATAACAGCTGTCTTATACAGCAAAATTAAATTCTTGAATTTTAAGGTAAAAGAACTGAAGAGCAGTAGAGTGATGACTCTACCTTCTTTTTGCTTCTTGCAAAGGAAGAGTGCCCAAAACTTATCATTTGTGGTCCCAAAAGGTATAGGTTATGGTAAGAAAAACTAACTTGGAACCATCACTGCTCCTTCCTGTATACCCTTTGCTGCTACCCAGTCTTGATCACAAACTTGAGAAAGATTTTAATACCTACTCGCATACCTAAGTTACATATAAGTGAAAATAAGCCCAAAGTTACAAAAAATGTAATCATATAACAAATTTTACAGAACTCACCATTTGTTGGGACCACAGTTATTCTGTAACCCACTATGGCATCTGGTGGCCTTTTCCATGACATTTGAACATTATGTTCATCTATAATTGTAAAATTCAAGTCTGATGGTGGATTAACTGCAAAAGATTTATACCAGGATGTTTAAAAATTTGAACAAGTTTTGGCAAATGAATAAAAAAAAAGAATGTTGAGCAAAGCTTACTAAAATTGTCTTTGCATAAATTTGTTTCCAACAAATATAAAGATATGTTGTTGGAAAATGAATAAAACAAAAGCTGACAAAATATGACAAAACATCAGAGTATATGCATTACAGAGGACAGCACAGAACATGTGTTTCTTGAGTTGCCAAGACATTCAAGAATGGCCAGCAAAATCAAGCACAATAGAAAACACATTTGGATACATGTACAATGAGTTCACAGATAATCACCACATATGCAAACATTTCACATAACAATTAAAGGAAATTTTTTTACATGCTGGGTGCAATCCGTACAAGCATGCCAAATCACAACCTGCTTACAATATCATGAGATCATTTAGGATGTGAAAAACACAGTACTCTTCTCAATTAGACATTAAAGAATTGATCAGTTTTTTAATATAGTCTCTGCATAGTAATATTTCTTATCAATTTCACTGAATCTAAAAACTTGGCAGAGAAGAGAAATAATTTAAAGAATACAGGAAAATATTGGGCATTTAATGTTCAGTAAAGCAATTTCTGTTAGGGTCTAGATATGAATATAGTTGCAAAATATATATCTGTAATAGTGATACACAGATGTATCATTTTATTTCAAAATATGGAAAGCTCCACCCCTTTGTTCCTTGAAGCCACTAAGGCGACATACTTGGCATATAGCAGCAAAGGATTCAGGAACTAAGGGGATAAGAAATGGCATTAGTAACGATTGCAATTTGCTAAAATATTTGAGCTAATGTGAAGTTTCACAAAAATAAAACTCTACCTGTTTACACCAGATTTCTGTACAATTTCAAGGGTGTAAACTATTGTTTTCATGTTCCCTTTGCAGCAGGTGTACCCATACTAATAGTGGCATTTTAACATAAAATGCCAGTATGGTTCCAAACAATACAATGGTTAATTATGAAAAGACAACATCAAAGTATATTTATGGACATTTATTTTGCGGAATTTATAGAAAACAGCAAAGAGGGCACCAGTGATATGAACAAATGACTGCAAATAAAACTTGTAGGAGCTGATGACAGGAGTAACTGAACAGTACAGAAAGAAATAGTTTATGTACGCAGTTTTGCAGCATCATGCATATGTAAATGAAATGTTGATTATTATTTTTTAGCTTCCTATGATGGACAAAAGCCTCCATGTACAAGATTCATTACACAAAGACGTTTCATAAATATTTTATAATGATATTCTCTTTGTAAAATTGTCATGCTTATTCATGCAGTATTTTACTGACTCACTGTCAGTGCATGGTAGGTGTATTATATATTATTGTTTAAATAGGTCTACAAAGTAAGATTAGATCCAGCCATACTTTCCTTAACTACTTGTGAGAGGGTTTTGCAGGCATTTTTAACAGACAGATCTTCCCTGTTTCATGGAAGATCTCCATCACATGTCAGATTATATTTCAGATTTTAATATAATTTTAAAAGCAGATAAAGAGGTAAATGCTAGAATGTTTAATTATGAAAAGACACTGTCCAATTGCAAGAAGTAAAACTGAGTTCAAAAAATCTGGCATTTTTTTCCTTTTAATTTTCTGTTATTTCCAACCATAGGATAATATGGCTTTGTAATACTGATACAATAGGTAACACTAGTACTGAAGTAAATGTTATTTTTCCTGTTGTCCATACACAGGCAGTGAGATTAGACCATTACCCTGCATGCATGGTTTATTCATCATTCAGTTTATGAGTATCACAATGCTAGAGGCATCAGGGTAGTTACTTAGTACCAAAATCATGCAACATGTGTTAATAGTAAAACACATTCAGATAATAAGAATATCATTATAAAATATTATTTCAGTAGCAATGGCTCAGGACAAATTTAATGCAAAGGCAGAGACAACTGACCTGAGCATGCTTTTAAAAAAAAGTCAGTACATGGAAAAAATAGCACCACCAACCTTGCAAGTAAATTGGCATGTTGCAGCAGAGACTTTAGGCTTTAACTGCTGAAGGACAGCAGCAGCCCAACTTGTTCATATCCAAATGACCGGATTCCAGATAAACTGAAAAAGCTGACTGTGAGGAAAAGTCTTTAACATCTTAAAGGCTTTTAATCCATTTTCTGAAAATTCAGATGTGGATCTTGGCAGGTAAGAAGAGTACATCAATACATAAGTGACGTATCTGTTCATCCAGGTGATCACAGCCTTTTAGAACAATGGCATCACAGGGACCTCAAAAGTCCCCTTGTCCATCCCATGGTCAAGACATAATCAGCCATCTCATGTCATTCCTGACATGTCTGCTCAGATCATTCTTAAAGATCTCCACTACTGGCAGGACTGACAGCTTCCCACAGAAATTACTCAAAAGGCCTCACTGCCTTTATCATCATAAAGTTATTCCCGACATCTAACCCCAGTCTTCATTGCTGCACTTTAAATCAATTCATCCTTTACCTATGGCTGGCTTATCAAACTCAAGCACTGGATACCACTTCCATTGAAATCCAAAAAGAAACCTTGCCTGAGTGAAAAAAGGAGCACTTTCGATCCAATGTCATCAAAATATCTTCCAGATGGCCTGTGAGCTTTTCATACTCAAACAGAATCTCCAAAACATCCACGGACCTTCACATGGGTCAGATTTCACCCAAGTGAAACCATATGTGGGGTGAAGACCAAACCATGGTCATATGACTGAGAGCAGTAAGCTGATCCGAAGTACAGCAAAATGTTTAGATGATAAAAATGTTATTGTGATAATAAAATAGGGCAACTGTTACCCCACCTCATTAAAATTCTCTAGTGGAAAAAGTAATACATCTGCAATACTGAATCAGACTCAAGTTCTAGGAACAAAATGCCGCTAGTTGTGGTAAGTTTGCCGCATTATAGGGACAAACTTTAAAACTTCTCTCTACAAAATCTTACGTGTGAACACAGCTTTAATCAAGCAAGCAGTCTTGATGTGAGACTACTTGCAGAACTGAAGTTGCACCTATGCTCACAGTGTAGTAACAGTGCTGATCCTGTGTCCATCACAATCCATGCCACACTCCTCACTCCTCAAGGTACAGGTTCCTGATCATAATGTATGATGGGATTATAGTATTGCTTTAGTATAGTCACCTCACTGTTGGTGCACAGAAATGCATGCCTCCCCAACAGTTTTCCAGAGTGGAAAAATATCCTGCTGTACAACAATAATGTTTACATAGCATTCATTCCAACCACTCTTAGAACTGTGATAGGGTAATTTCCTTAACTGGATAGACTATGTTATGCACCACAAAAACTCCAAACAAGAAAAAACAAACAACAACCACAAAAACCAAACCAAACCGAAACAACAGAAAAAAACAAACAAACAAAAAAAAACAAACACAACCCCCCCCAAAAACCCACAAAAAACCAAAAATCCCAAACAAACCCCCCCCCAAAAAAAAACCAAAAAAACCCAAACAAAACAAAAAAAAACCCCTCAGACATAATCCACTTAATTCATTGCCACTTCTTGTGTAATAAGAGTATATTTTCTAAAACCAAAAAATACAGAGGAAGGCATCTTTTTCATGCTGCACAGGTCTTATAATAGCTTGTATTACTTCATAGGTAATACAAATCCAATATACAAAAGTCTACAGCTTTTTGCAGATAACACAATGTGACTGCTAGAGGACCCCAATGAATATCTTAATCAGGCAGAAATAAAGTATAACCAGAAGATCAAGTAATTCATATGCAGAACCAGACTTAAAAGTGATATAACTTGGAAGCAGCTGCCACTCACAATCCCTGTATGAAACAAAATTTGTAATTCTATCACTAGAAAAGATGCACTATGATCAAATGCAGTAACATGTTAGCCCGTGTTAAAATCACATACAGTCTGCAGTACCTGAAGAGTAAGCTCAGCCTTACTGTCACAGTGATAAGCCCTGCTGAGGCTGGAAGATGCCAAAACTCCTCATTTAATATTTTCTTCAGAAATGTCATGGATTTGGCACTACTATCTAGATCTTGACCCCAGCCAAGCTCCTCTAAAGTCTGTGTTGCCAATGCAACTGGGAAAAGGAATGAGCTACAGCCTAGAAATGTGGCAAAGAGCGTCTTCTCAGACATTCATTGCCAATCACAACACAGAAACACTGGCATCTGTACCTTTGTGTTTCTTTTATTTTATACATGTACATGAACTTTCTCCAAAACACAAGATATATAGCTCATAAATGTACTTTGAAAAAAATTCATTTAAATTTATATACCTATACATATAAAGATGCATGTAACTAAATATAACTGCATATATATTTATACACTGCATGCATGACTACCAAATTTTATGCATGTTTGTGCATGTATTTGTATGTACATGTGTGTATACACCTACACATGCATGTACACTTTGATTCTAAATGGCAGCATGAAAAACAGGAAGGTATACTTATTTTCAAGTATATAAAAATTTCAGTTTCAGATACCAATCTACACGATTCTCTCTCTTAGGAACTTAGAAATCAACAGCGAGTTTCTCAAGAGATAGAAATTAGACATCAGAAGGTAATAAAATAATGGTCTCACCAACCAGTTCTAAAGCTGAACAGGTGATTAACTTCAACAGTTTCAGCTAACCCAGATCATCTCTAAATCATTCAATGAAAATTAATGTACTCAACATAAGCTTTATTACAAGAGAAACTTTCTAATCCTCTGCAACTGCTGCACTACAATTATTTGTCCCTTACTCTACTGCATAACCTTGTAACAGATTATTCACTGGACAAACATTTTTATGCACTACACAAAGGTCCCACACCTGGAATAGTGATGCCCTTCTTCCCTACATCCAGGCTAGACAACAGACTTTCCTAGGTCTGAACCAGTTCCTGAAAAACTGAAAAGTCAGCACTTTCAGAAGCCCAGTGAGGTTGCACAGAACCACTGATTTCCTCATTCCTTTCCCACACCTTTGAAAATCCCTCTGTATGAGGAAACATGACACACAATACACAAGCCATGACATCATCACAGATTTACCTTGAGGTTATAACTAACAGGCTATTCACATGCTAATATACTTGGCTCAACTATGACTAAAATGAGCCCCTGGCTCTCTGTGATCACAGGTGGAAAAAATGCTGTGACAGAAAGAAATTTTGACATAAGCACAGACAGAGAATGCACTGGAATATTGCAGTGCTGGACTAAAAAGGCATGAAAGAACTTAAAGCATAAATATAGCATCATACATAAGAAATTTATGCTGAGAGAGAGATATCAGAAAGATTTTAAAATAAAACAAGAATTTTACTGTAAAAGAACAGAGAAAAAATGCTGAGCTTGAAAACAGATTTGCTGTCCTGACCTGGGTAAACAACTTCCCTAGTGAAATGCCACGAATGCAGTTAGACTACATATGAGTTTTACCATCTCAGTTCCTAGAATGACTGCCCAGCTAGAAAACCCTGTCCTGCTGCATCTCTGTAGAAAAGCTCTAACACCACTTAACACCATTACTGCAGTTCAGTGCCTTGCCAAGAGCAACGGAGCATGGCTCTCATGAAGGACTTCAGAGTAGCCATGGCACTGATGAAGAATCTGTTTCATACTGAAACATATGAACAGCAGTATCAGAAAAACATCAGATCCACTCCCAGGGAGACCAAAAAATGAAAGCTGAAGAAAGGCAGAAAAATAGAACTAATCTTTTCCTTTGCTCTGCTTTCACCTCATCGTCCCACCCCATATCAACAATCTTTACCGCAACAAATGGTCCTCCCCCTTACTCTCCTCTCACTTTTTCATCCCACCATGTGTCTACCCAGACCTCAGAGAAAGAAATTCAAAATGCATCTCTTGTGAATGCCACAGGGAGAGCTAAAAAACAAAACAAAACAAAAACAAAACAAAACAAAACAAAAAAATATTCAAAAGACTGACTGACTTGGGGATGAAGGGAGGATAGCTTTGCCACAAAGTGATATGAAAGTTGGAAAAACAGGCTAAAAGACAAATTTTCACAGGAGAAAGTCAGTTCAGTAGATAAAGTTATAATGATACCAGAACTAAAGTGAGTAATATCCAACTTGTAACTTACAAAATGATGCAGAATTGAAACACAAAATTAAAACAGTACAGAAGATTGACCTTTTGTACAGTGCAAACAAAAAAACACACTTCAAAGAGCTCTACAAAAGCAGTTCCTACCACAGCATGTCCTAAGGTACTCCTATTTTTGAATCCTCATTTTCATCACAGTTATTCCTCATTCCATTTTCAGCACCATGATTTTTCACTGCTCTTACTTCAAAACTCTGAAGTTAGAAGAATTTTCTCATAGAAAACCAATCACCACAAACTAGGTATTTCATTTAATAAATATTCCTGAGTGCAGTCCTGGCCAGGACTGCTCTACAATTCTCAAGATCAGGCTTTGTCCACTCTTTTGCTTAGCAATAGTGCATCCTCCAACATGGGATCTAAACAAGCTTGGGCAGCTTGTTTGGCAACATGTCTAGTTTTATTGTTATAAAATAACTGTGTACTACTCCAAACACATTTTTGTAGCTTTCTTTAAGAGCACTGAAGCTGTGACTGGTTTAGTCTACACTATAGCTAAGTAAAACACCATTGCTTACATTCAGAAATAACATATTCCATACATGTAATCAAGTAGTGCAGGACAATAGGAACATTACTCCAGCTCTGAGCAAGCTCCCTCCTAACACAGGGAAGAACACACAAACACATCCACTCCCTTCCTCCATCAAAGCTGTAGACTTTCTCTGCTTTCTCTGGCACGATGGTCCTGCCTTTCAAATGCAACTCTGAAATGACTTCAAATGACCTTTTTTGGTTCTTTAGCCAACAAAAACTCAGCACAAGAGGAAGGCAGCGGGCTGATTCTCTCCTAGGGTGACCAGACGTTGCACTACTGACAGAAATGCCATCTTTCTCCAGAAAGCCAGTGCACTTTACATCTGTATGTGCCAAGGGGGCAAGCACTGCCAAGGCAGCTCTGACACCCCATGCTTTTAGTAACCATCAGCCAAGGTGAGCAAGTCCAGAGACACAGGAGCTTGTGGTGGGCAGGTCACAATCAGGGAATTTCTTTCAGTTCAAGACAGAAAAAGGGGGGAATGAATTATTAGATGCTGGCCTTTGGCTTTTTTCCAATAAATCCAGGGGAGTATACGTGTGGTGGTTTGGTTCACTCTATGATGGAGTCAGGTCCTGGAGGTCAGATCAAGTCATTTCAGTGCAGGACGTTTGGCCTCTCTGTTGCCCCTGGCAGCCACCGCTGGCAGAAATGCTGAGACTACAACCAAAGCCAAGCAGCTCATACTGATGGCATGGGGAAGGTTGTCCTCACAGTTGCTGTTAATCCACTGGGGAGCAAATGTGCCCAGGCCATGCCATTTCAAGCCACACTGTGGCAAGTGAGGTGGCCAAGATGGGTCTCTCCAGGTCTTCCTCCCTTAAGCTGGAGGCAGGATGCTGCCAGGACCAACCTGGGCCTCAGCCTCCAAAGATGCTGGGCCAGGACCAGAGGAAGATGAAGAGGAGGAAAGCCTCTTTGGAAGTGACAATGCCACATGCATGCCAGAGCCTTGGAGTCCCAGCCACCACAGCAAGGCCTGGCCTAGCCTTCCCTTCAGCAGTGCCCAGGACACATCATAGCAATGGCAGCATCTCTCCAGGCATGTTTCCCAGGTCAGACCTTCCATGGAGGTCAAAGCGTCCCTGAGGGAGGGTCTGGCCACCCCAAGGCTTGGCCGGGGGTCGCCCCGCCGAGCAGGGGAGGCCGATGCACCAGCAGACTGTTGGGGCAGAGGCGCAGGGTCCAGCTGGACAAAACACACAGGCGCAGAGAGCCAGACTCTGTTGGAGCATTTTATTTCAAAGCTGTGGGTTGTTGGCTGGTGGGTTTTCCATTTCCTCTCTCAACATTACTAAACGAGCCCAGAGACCAGCCACTCTTGGTCCATCAGGGGGGCAGCGCCACAGCTGTGCCGTGCCGGGCTGCCCACCGGCAGCAGCAGCAGCAGCAGTGGCTCCTCGGGGCGCTGCGCCCAGCTGGCCACCTCGGCTGGCCTGTGTCCTGTCTGTGGGCAGTGTGGACAGCACACCAGAGAGACAGAGAGGGAGCTACAGTCCGGCTCACTAGCCGGGAGAAACAGAGCACAGAAGGAGCTGGGCAAGGAGGAAGAGGTGTTCCTCTGAAGGAGAGAAAGAGAAAATGCGAAGTAGTTACACTCAAAAACAGAGAGGGAGAGAGCCGGTAGCTCAAGGCTGGCTGGAAGGATTGCTGGTCAGCAGGGCACCGGGGCAAGGGGACAGGGAGGGGAAGGTTACCTTCAGCCTCGATGGAGGAGAGGAAGGCGGCTGCACACAGAGCAGCGACTGCCAAGCACAGCGCTGTCTTCATTTCTGCCCTTTCAGATCACAACAACATGAATGAATCTGCAGTGATGGAGAAGGAGGGAAGGGGGAGAAAGGAGAAGGAAATGATACATGTGGATTAAAAGATTGCGTGGGTGCATTCATGAAACACAAAAAATACAAACCATGGATTTCACTTTGTTCCCTTATCCCCAGCCCCCACCCACGGGACCAGGTTGAAACCTCTAGACTTGAAAGCTGTCCAAGACGACGAAAGATTTGTATGACTAACTGGAGAGTCTTGCCTCACAATAATGTGCCTTTTGTTGCTGAAGTCTTTCCAACCACAGTAAGCACATGAAGCTTTAACCTCGTTAGGGTTAATTTGATCAGGGAAGCTCAGTGAAGACCTGTGCCTCCGCACAGACAGGAGCCAAAAGGGAGCTCCATGACTTCATCGCTGAATGTGATGATAGCTAATTCAGAGGTCATTCCTGCCTTGGATCAACTAAATGTCTCTTTCAGCTGGGAATTTATTCGGCTCCTTTTTCATAACTGTTGAACCACTTAGTTAGCTTTGTTTTAGTGGTCTCAAGGCAGTTTGGAAACTGTAATAAAACTTTTTTTTGACGGGTTCTGCCTACGAATGTGCTATTCTTCATTTCTTGAAAGGCTGAAATAGGTTATACAGAAGTGTGTGTAACACACAACTGAAATCTGACACGTCTGTCTAGCCATGATGTTTCAACATCTGATAATTCATTTACATATCTTGAGAGAAAATAGATTTAAAAGACGCTATTAAAAGCAGACAGACAAAAGAGCCTCATAATCACTGTAGGTTGTCCAGCAAAATAGGTGGGATCAGGCCAAGTTAGCAGTTCTTAATTGCAAGCAGCTTCATAACTATATGCTCTAGATCATGTAAAATTATTCCCAATTACTCCAGCAAAACTTCCAAATCACTACCTTGTCTAAGTAAATGTTGATATGAACAGTCCACATCACATATTCATCTAAGTGTTTCTAAAGTTTGGATTTTCTATCTCAGTAAGTAGGGAAGGGGTAATTTGTCTCAATAAAGCCATAAATGCATCATATATCATAATTAGGCTGGAGGAAAGAGAATTCCAAAAGCAATTAGGCAACAGATTTTATCATGAAGCTGCCAAGAGCAAAACAAAAGAGAGACACATAAATCATTAGGGAAAATAATATTCAACTGAAAGGGAAAATAATATTCTTCTACCATCTAGAGAATTACCCAGCAAGGTACATCTAGTGGACACTATGGAAATCCAGGAATTTTTTTACTGACACTGAGCTTAACAGGTTTCTTTAGAGCAGCTGTATATACTTATCTTAGCCAAATGCCTTTTATGCACATGAAAATACCAAGAGCTCAAAGAAAACCTAAGCAATGGTTTCAGTCCAGTGACATTTCCAGAGGGTAAACAGGAGAGTAAGATTGACTCCCTGACACTAACACAAGAAAGGCCAGGGTTAGTATTAAATTGCTCTGAAAGCTCAAAAACTTATCACTGCTCTGCATGGGAAACAGCTGTCCTGGGAAGATCTACAGCATTCTGCAGTAAGTTTAAGGATTGCCTAAACTCAACGCAAAAGGACGTTTTGTCCTGGAAATCTTGTACATGCTTTGAGTGCCATCTTTTGATCCTTCTGAAGAGCAACAGAAATTAATCATCTCACAAAAGGCATCGAGGAGTTTGCTAATGCTGCAGCTCTGCCGTTTTTGTTTCATGAAATACATCATCTCAGCCAAAGCATTCATTTGCCCACCTAGAAATACTCAGTTTCCTTCTCATGAACTTCGGTGTGTGCAACAAAGCCTGGAGGTGGCAGAGGAAAGGTCCTGTCACTGGCTCGGTAGAAACACAACAGACTTTGGCCAGGACTAAAGGTTTTCTCACTGACCTTTAGAGACCAATTGGGAAGAGGAAAAAAAAAAACAACACAAAAAACCTAAATACGGACTTTCCCAGGTCCAGTCCAATCTCACACTAATTCAACCTACGAAACCTTAGTCAAAGTTCTTCCAAAGCACTCAGTGCCCGACATTTACCACTTTCAAGAATAACGTAAAAGAAAAAAAAAAAAAACGCTGAAAAAAAACACTACCTATCAAAGGCATAAAAAACTGGAAGCAGAAGAAAGCATCACCGGCAGCAGCACACACAAGGGAGGGAAGCAGGAGCCTGCCAAAGCCGCAGCGGTAGCGTGCCTGCAGGCGCGCTGGGCGCTGACAGCGGGCTCCGCCTGGAGCCTCCGGCCGCCGGGAGCCTCCGTCTGCGGGACACCGCCGCCTCCCCACGCATTTCTGCCCGGGCCGGCAGCCCGCCGGAGCTCCCCTGTGCCTTCCCCGGGGCTGACAGCCAGCAGCCCTGCGGCGCTCTGCCCTGCACCTCTCCTCCGCCCGCCCGGCCGCACGCCGGCAGCCGGCTCTGACATGCCCAACGCGCACACACACGCTCCTTCCCAATCCCGTGCCAGTATCCAGCCCGGCGCTGCTAACCCCAGCCTGAGGTGCATCAGAAGGGGCTGCGTGTGTGCTGCGTGCGACAGGGCGGGTTGTGGGGGCTGGAGGCGAGGAGAGCAGGTGACCCCTCGCTCCTGCGCGGGCACACAGACCTTCGGGGGTGGCCGCAGGGTGCAGGGGTCGGTGGCGGGACAGCTGCTCCGGCGATGACTCCGGCGGTGCCCGCAGCGGCAGGAGCCGCAGCAGCAGGACCTGGATAAAGGGAGGAGGATAAAGGATGAAGCTCCGGGGGCACCTTGTGGAGGGAGCAGCAAGTAGCAGCAGCGGCGAAGGAGCAGCAGCAACAGCGGCAACAGCTGAGTGCAGAGGAGGCGCCTCGATTACTGTAGCTCCCGATGCGAGGGGTCTGTCTGGGAAGACTTGCCTTCTCCAAGTGGGAAGAGCCTCTTCTCAATCTGCTACTTAATAGAGGGCTGTTCCCAACTCTCAATTTACCCTCGTAAGCGGTTACGAAACTGTAGGGAAGGTGGACTGCTGCCACCGGGTGATATATGCGCTGCTCTGCTCCAGCAAGGAAGGGGATCCACTTCTGGAAACTGGCGCATACCTCCGCGCATTCCTGCGGCATGAGACGGGCGGCAGCCGCGGCAGCGCGCCCGGAGGCAGGGGCCCGGCCCGCCGCCCCCTCCCTCTGCTAGGCTTCCCAAAAAGGGGGAACACGGCAGAGCAGTGGAAAAACTGAATCTCTGGGCACGGCTTCGAGGGACGGCGGCGCGGAGGGTGTCACCGTCGCCCCCGTGGAGTGCCCGCTCGCCCTCCCAAGGCTGGGGCTGATCCCTGGGATAGTCTTGCAGAAAAGCGCGGGCGCTCCCAGTGCCGCGGCGAGGAGCCTTGGGGGCAAGGGGGATTTAGTCATTTTGACACAGGTGTGTCTGGCCTCCACCCTCTGCAGTCGACATGTATTAAACACACACTCCCCTCCGCCAGCCCTCGGCCACATGGGTGTTTCGCTTCGAGCACAAAGAGCCGCGGGAGCCAGGAGCAGCCTGTGGCGGGGCGGGCAGATGGACGGGGCGCTCAGCCCCACAGACCCTCCCTCGGACCCTGCGGGAAACCCGAGCTCGTAGCCCGTCTGAAATTCGGTGCGTCCCAAAGGAACTGCACCTTCCAAAATCGGGCAAGCCCGTTGCGGGACAGGCTCCGGGAGGGTCTCCCATCGCTCGCTCCCGGGAGCCTTCCCCTGACACCTGGCGTGCTACCCGAGAGGGCAGGTCGTCCAGCGGGGCTCAGACAGGGTTTCCCAGTGACCCCGTGCCAGCAGCGGGTCTGCTCCCACACCAGTGAGGAAGGGTATCCCCGGTAATGCTCTCGAAAGAGGCTCGTCTGGGACTCCTTTGGGATAAAATACGGGATGTTGCCGTCCCCGCGGAGTGGGTCCGCAAACTCGAGATGCAGAACAGAGATGGACGCAGAGCGGGGACAAACAGGGAGGGAGAAAAGCTGCGGTGTCCCGAGCGCCGCGGTCCCGCTCCCGCCGCACGGGGCCATCCGCGGTGCGGGAGCGCCCCCCGGTGGCGGCGGCGCGCAGGAGCGGCGGCCGACAAACCGTCCGTCCGTCTGTCCGTCCGCTGGGCCCCCGGGGCCACCGCTGTGGGGACAAGATGGAAAATGGGGCCGGGAAGGGCGGGGAGAGGGAGAGACGGAGCCAAGCTTCATCGCGGAGCTTAGGACCCCCTCTCGGAGCGGTCGGTGCGATTCCAGGGTCGCAGTGTGTCCGTGTCGGCTCCGTGCACGGCGTGACTGGCAGAGCCATCAGGAGAGGTTCCAGCTGGGGTGGAAGTGACCGATAGCGAAGATTAATATTTCACCAGGGAACGGCTCCCGCGCGCATTTCCGCGGGACTGGGAGATCAAGGAGCTGTCGGCAGGAGGACTTGTGTCTCCTGAGCTTCATTTCTGTAACGGACCTGTCATCTGCATGAGAATCCAAATGCTGAAAAGAAAGGGATAACCAGAAGACATGCACTGACATTTCCAGACACTTTGGAAGTGAGTCAGCTCCTCTTTGGGACACGGCACAGTTTCAGCTGTCTGGTATTGATAGAATGCGCTTTCCAAAAGCAACATCTCTGCTGCTGATAAACTTTCAAATACTCTTGACCTATTAACCTCCCTTGCCCAGTTGTTGAGTTGGATTTTCTCTTTTGGCATTTTGGCATGGGGAATTGAATTTCTTCTTATCCAGATCTAATATGTAAAAGCAATATTTCTAAGAAATAATACTTTTTGAAAATTTTAATTTCGTGAATGAATGCACCAAGAACACCAGTATAAATCCGGCGTCAACAATAGTTTCAGAAGAATGAACATCATGGATTACAATTAAATATCCTTCCACAGGAAGTGAATTAATTCAAAGGAGGTAATTTTATCACCTGTGCACTGCAACAATATTTTTTTGCAGTTTACTGTGGATTTTTTTCATTGTAGGATAACCAAGATGTTAATAGTTAAAATCAATTAATGCAAATAATGAGGATGGAAGAAAATATGCATTATTCTATTAAGGTTAAATCACTCAGAAGAATTATTTTAAAATATTTAAATAATTTGGTGTAAAACTATGAATGTATTTACATGAGTGAAGACTTTGAAACCAATGGGTCTCTCAGGGGTGCAAGAATCTCAGAGACTCTTCCCCCACAGGCCTTCAGATGCTGCTGAGGGGACTGTTTCCTCTTCCTTTCAATTGACCAGCTTTGCTTAATTTCTTGGTGTGAAATAAGATTCAGAGCTGGCAAGAGCAAATAATTCATCAGGGGCAGAAAGATTTTGTTCTTATCTTTAACTCTTTGTTCTACCATTGTAATTATGCTTCTCCTAAGATCATTAACACATAAAATACACCATCAAATTATGTGTGCTCCCATACATCACAGTAATTAAATGGGTTGTTTTTAATCAGCTCTGTTGCTATGTACATTCATAGTCTGAGTACATAGTATGTGATGCAGAAGGCATTTCTGAAATGCATAAACATTTACTAACACTCTCCTGCCTGCTTGTTTCTTAGACGAGTGTTAAACACATTAAGACCATTGCACTCCAGCTTTGTGTTTTCTTTGCTAAGCCGAATACACTGAAACAGTAACAAATTTAAATACAAAAATCAACATTTTAATTCATATTTATGCTTTTCATATTATTATCCATTGCTGGTGTAGGTATGTAATATTGCAGGTAACCTGGAATTTCTGAGAAATTTTGAACTGGTTTTGGGTCTAGAGTAATTCAAGCAACTCTCTCTTTCTGGCACCTTTTTTTGGTTTTTTGTTCTTTTTTTTTTTTTTACCTCAGACTGCATTGCCAGGGCAGAATAAAACTGGACATTCTGAATTTCAGCACTGTAAACCTTGAATATTGTTTCCATGTGGATATCACTCTAGATTTGGCCTCTGTGTCTTCCGTATCTGCTTGACATATGAATATAGTAAATGCATTATTCTCATGAATATATGCATTTGAGTATATGTTTTGTGTAAAGCAAGAATTTTAAAAAGTGTCAGCTCTTTGAACATTAAATAATATATAGATTAAGCATTAATTGTTGTACAGGCAAAACTGTGCTGCTGCCAGTGACTTGCCTACATCTACCCAGCAAGTACTTTGCTGGTTGGAGTATCATTGCATCTATCTCTACAGTGTATCCAAATTAAACATTGTCTTAGTACAATTATTTAAGAGGCCCATTCATTCCTTACAGCACAATGCACAGCCTTTCCACTGTATTTTTTATTCCCTATTAAGTCAGTCATAAAACTAATATTGCATGGTATTATATCTGCACCCATAAAATGCAGAAGGACAAAATACAGCAAACTGCTTCCTCCAGACCCTGCCTTCTCTGAGAGATTTCTAGTCAGTGGAATGAGAAGGACTCTGTCTGGTGTTTGTTTATTTGGAAAATTTCATTTCAGAGCTGGTATTCAGAGATAGTACTACTGATCTCTCATAATGAGGACTGGCTTCTTATATTAGCAGAGTTCAGAAAGGACTGGTTCTACCTGAAATTTACTCATTTAGTGGAACAACTGTGAAAGCAGCATCCCTGGAGAGTGTGACAGCCATGAAATACTTATCTGCCTCACAAGGTATGTTTTCATTAGCAACTTTTTGTTTCTCTAATTTGTCTGACAGATTTTTCCCATCATGTAATGCTCCGAAAGTAAAAAATTATTGTGGTTCCAGATAAGTAGAACAGGAAAAGTAAATAAATCATTCAAAAACAGAGGTATAATTAGAAAGGAGTTGATCTTTTAATGCAATTTGGAAGTCTTACAAAAGCCAGTTGATTTGTAGACAGTAATTTTTAAAAAACATAGATCTTCAATACCAAAATTGGAAAAATAGATGCAACCATCTTATAGTCCCTTCCATATATATACACAAACACAACTGATATTAAAACATTTCTAAATAAGGTTGCTTTCCTTCAAAGAATTTGGTTCATTATTTCATGACAGAATACTGATCCATTCAGGAAACATTCCTTAATAAAGCCAATACAAATCTTGCTCGATTAAAGAGGGCAAGAAAATAAATTAACTGAAGACAGTGACTGTCAGGTTTTTGATGTGACCACTTCTGTAATAGCAATGGACACAAAGAATTGCAAGTGCAGATCTGAGCTTTCCTCCTCTTCACGTAGTTGAGGGGTCCCCAGTGAAAGAACGATGACCCACTGAGATCATTCTGACATCAATGAGAAAACCCATAATTTTAAAAAAATCAAAACATTTTTTTAAAATCACTAACCATTTGCTGCTACTTGAAGAACATTATAATGCAGTGCTCACTGAATACCTAATTGGGTTCAATATCTGCTGAAAGGTTAATAGCCGTGGGTTTCCCTACATTTGGTAAGCTTTCAACTATTCACTGTAACTACTCCTTACAAATAAACTCATTATATTAATCAGCAACGGAAGTCTGAAATGGTGCAGTGCCAAACTCTGAATGGGAACTATTTTACTAATTCTTCTTAGTCCTTCTATATATTAAAAAAAAATCAATCTGTATTGTGACAGCTGGGTCTGTGTAGGTAGTTTTATGGAGAAGAGAAACTTGTGTCTGAATGGACAAGGTATTCAAAGGTATTGAAAGTTCAAGCTGCATTAGCTGAGTGACCTGATATTTTTGTTGCAGACAGTGAAATAATTAATGATGGGGGGAATGTTAAGACTGAATACCTTGTCATTAGGCCAACCGCTGATGCTGTCTTTAACTCCCCCAGAGGCACAAAAGGCATTGAGGATGCAGAGATTCCCCTGACTGAAGAACAGGCTGGAGGGAAGCTCTCAAGGGGGAATAATCAGCTGGTGCACTTCATCCCAATGCGCATCTTTCCAAGAAGGTTTAGAGGATTTAAAGGTCAGTCCCAAACTGTCAGGTCAGCCCCAAACTGTCAGGTCAGCAGGACAAACACTCAAAACCTTAAGCACTTTAACAAGTGAATCTGATATGAAAGCACAGAACCATAGCAAATGATGCTGGAAAAGATCATGAGAGGCTATTTAGTTTATCCCCTGTTATTTCAAGTACCCCCAGACTTCAAAGAGAAACACTCCATACCATACCTAGTACTAACAGCATACTTTGGGGAACTGTTTTTTAGTGGCTGACAATAGATAATAACTTGTTTTAGGTGAGCTGCAAGTTGCCCGTAGTTGGACTATGAGCACAGCAGTCCAAAATAAGTTGGATTGACAGAGTAAGAGTCTATTCTTAAGTAAAAGGGAAAATTATTTAAGGGGGGGGGAAAAAACCCAACTGCACCAGAGAAGCCTGTATCTTTGGATCATAGAATCACAGAATGGCCTGGGTTGGAAGGGACTTTAAAGATCATCTAGTTACAACCCCCCTGCTTCCACAAAAATAGTCTCATTGTAGTGTGAAAAAATGTTTGCTTGATTGGTATCTCTGTAAACTCTCAGCCTGAGAGCAAAGAACCTGGACTGGAAGATTCCTTCCTGCCTGTGACTGTCAGACACAGAGACTTCACCAGTCTTGCTAAAACCCCTTTTGCTGTTGGAATATGTCTGCATTTGACAGCCATGTAGTTTTTTGACCCATTTCTAAACTTTAGTGAGGATGGACTCCATGCTCATCACCATCCCTGCTCTGCACTCCCCCCACCTTCCCAATCTCAGCATCTTGATATCCAGACTAGCAGGTTGTGGCATTCATCACAGCTTTTTCCTTTCCAAGAGAAAGAGCACAAGAGGCAAAAACTTGGGCTAGGACATAGCCAGGGAATGCATCAGGCCCATGGAGATGGACAGCTCAGATTATACATACACCTATGGGGCTCTAGCATCTGCATGTCACCTATCACAGGTGTTGATGTGCACATGAAGATTTGGAGGGTTTCTAACAAAAAGAGTCAGGCAAGAGCTTAGCTTGCAGGCATTAAAAACATTGCCTAGGTATCACCTGTCAGGACATTTATGAACTTCACATGAGCTAACTTTAAAATCTCTTTCTTTTGCACAAGTCATAATTGCCTAGTGACTAAGGAGTAAACTACATGGAACAAAAAAATACAGATTTAAATCAGCATTTCTTAATGCAGCCTTGTGGCTGCTGCTTCCCAATATGTTGAATGCTGACAGTTCCAAATACCAGAACATAAGATTTATTTGGATTATAAATAGATGTTGCCCTGTGTTTCAATATCAGAACCACTCTGTTGTGTAAACAGAGAACTATTGGCTTTTGTTTCTACTTTTAAAGGTTACTTGAAAGCTCCCAGCTACTCTTTGCTGACAGCCTTTTTCACCTGTTGGAGCTGCGTCTCTCTCTCATGTATCAACACCTCTACAGCCTGCCGAGAAGCTTCACTTGAAGCTGTTAAAATATCTCCTCTCATATGCCCTTTCCTCTATCCCTTGGATACTCTCCAGCTGGCCTCACTACTCTGTAAGTTTTAGCCACCCCAGTTTAATGAACATGTCTTGCTTTTGGCGCTGTCCTGATTTCTGCATATATTTCTTATGCAGAGAAATATTTTTGCTACTAACTCCAGTCTCTCTTACTTGTTTCACAAAAAGAACCCCAAACAAAAACACAAGCAACCAACCAATTAAAAAATTAAAAATTCATTTGCTCAGGATTTTTAGCACAAATTACACTCTGAAACACTACCCAGGTTCTCTCATCTTTTGCTATTGCATTTTCTTGAGTGTAAATGTTCAGCTGGTAAATCTGACCTGTTTCCCCTTTACTCTCTGCCCAGTGCCCTTTGAAATGTGTTTGGGGGATTTCTTGTTTAAGGCACATCACAACATGGGGCTTTACTACATTATTCTCTTCTTCCCTCGCTAAGAACAGCAGGAGCTGCAAGATGAGGTCCCTTTATGATGGGACCCTATTTTCTAAAAAACTGCAGAATCTGTTTCTCTAACCTCCAGAGAAGCTGAGAAGGCAGACAGGTCGTGGACTCCTTGACATAAGCCCCACCATCACAGCTTTGCTGCTTGACAATGTTGGCTGCACCCATTGCTCTATCCTGCATTGTTACCTCAGCTGGTTTTGGCTCTGGGTTATTATACATTTATTGCCTACACATGAGCCCAGCATCTAAACTTCTACAGTGGCTGATGAAGACCTGGTTAATGAACACAGCAGTGCCTGAGCAGTTTGGTCACCCACTATCCACAGGGTTTGGCTCAGCTGGTCTCACATTGGGCTCTAGAGCTATTTGAGTGTCCTGCAGTATCTGAGATCTCTTGTGGAGCTGCCAGATACAGACCAGGACCCACATATATTGACACATCTCAAACTGTTCTAGACCACTTAGGAGGCAAAGGCAGGTCCCCAAAGCTGTTTTGGGTGTCACAGGCATCCCGTTAGTTCCCCATTGCTATAACGCAAGCATACAAGTCTCCTGCAGGTCCTCTACTGTATTTTCCAGCCCCAAGCAAATGCCTCAAAAATAGCCTGAGATGGCTGAGATAGCACCCAAGTTCAGGCACTGGATTGAGCACTTTCATTTTTCATCTCTTGTACTTCTGCCCTTCTCTGGGGACACCCCCTTGTCGTGGGGGAGAAGCTTGCGTGCCCTCATGAGGTTGAGAGCTATGCTGGCGGTGGTTTGTGC
>JAWWEV010000115.1:84914818-84931512 GCA_035583235.1 Hafferia zeledoni | reverse complement strand
TTTCCAGAGAGAGTAATCAGGCATTGGAATGGGCTGCCCAGAAAGGTGGTGGATTCACCATCCCTGGAGGTTTTTAAGGTGAGATTGGACGTGGCCCTGAGTGCCATGATCTAGTAAATGGACTGGAGTTGGACCATGGGTTGGACTTGATGATCTTGGAGGTCTTTTCCAACCAATCGATTCTATGATTCTATGATTCGAGAATCCCATGGAGTGTCCCTGGGAGCTACTACATACAGAATTGAAACCCTCTTTTCATTAAAAAGTTTAATATCCGCAGAGTGCTGGAGGCATGCCCGGTGAGAGCACTACTGCGGGCTGCCCCTGCTCGCACGGCCTCACCAGACATCCCCCTTGGCCACCCCTGGCCCTGGGGACACTGAGCCAGGCAGTGCCAGGGTGGGTCTTTCACCTTTGGGACAGATGTGGCATCCCTTGCTGAGCCACTGCCCACAGCAAACCCCAGACTAAGCCACAGCCTCAAACTCTGTTTGTAGCTGGGATGCCAAACGCTCTGCATGTGAAAAAAAGAAACCCCAACTTCAGTTTCGTTTTCACAATAAATAATTACATAGAGTGAAGTGTGTATGTATGTATGATGAGGCTTCGCGAACGCAGATTTGGGCAGGACTCTCCCCACGTGGGTGTGCCCTTCCAGCCCGCGCAGTGGATGTTTTAGGTGAGGCACAACGTGCGCAGAACTGGTCCCACCCTTCAACTCCTAAGGTTCATCTGCCATGGCCGAGCGAGCCTGGACGGTGACAGTGAAGCCCTCAGGACCAGAACCTACAGCCCCCGGAATTCCCAGGAGGTCTCCCATCCAAGTACTAACCAGGCCTGACCCTGCTCAGCTTCCGAGACCTGATGGGATCGGGCATCAGGGTGGCATTTAACTACCTGAGTGAAGTAACACCAGACTTGTAAATGCAAACCTATTTGATTCTAAAGGACCTATCTGCCCCTTCAAGAAACTGCTCTGAGAAGCCTGTGTTTTTCCTGCACTGCAGATCAAGCACCATAGTTGCATCTTCTCATGCTTCAGCCTTACATTGAAATACGATGCTGTCAGGAACACAATTTCCTGGCTTTGCTGCAGTTGCAGTGCACTCAGTTTTCAGCATTATGCTGCTTTTGCACTGATGCCAAACTCATGATGAATAATGTGTGTGAAACACAGCAAATTAGTGCTCAAACTAGTATGGAAATAATAAGAATCATATCTTGAAAGCACAGCACTTCTCAGTCTGATGAGCTGTCTCAGAAAGAACCTAGAAACACAAAGATGAAGAGGTATTTATAGGTATAGCCTTAGCTGAGCAGAATATTAAAAATTCATTTAGAAAGCACAGTCATGGAGAAATATGTGTTGTAACAAAGGAGGAAATTGGATGTGTTAACAAATAGTTTTCAAACACTCAAGCAGTGCTATCACAGAATTAACACTTAAAAATACATTACTACAAGACAGATCCATTCATTCCTCTTGCAATCTTTCCTCTTATGAGTGTATACAACGTTTTATTCTGATTTTCATACACTCAGTTGTATTTAGATACTGATAAAAGGATCATATCCACAGAGAAATTATTATTCCTTATTTTCTGCTGCATGGACCATTTTCTGATTTGTCTGAATCTAAGCCTCAGGGATACCATCTCTCAAAATACACTTTACAACAGAAAGGCCATACTAAAATCTTGGCATGTGAGTTATGTGCTCATCAAAGCTATGTGATGACTACTCAGACCAAGCACAGCTGGTGTCTTCAGCATTGACTAATTTATGAAAAAATGAAAACTTGAGGAAAGAGAAATGGCAACTTGCTGCCTCAAGGTGAGGATATTTCACTAGAAACAAACTCAGACTGCTTTGTCTTAATGAATTGCACTGAAGAATAACAAAATTGTTTATCAAAACTCGTTGTTAAACAGTTTTGTATAAGCCAGAAAGAAAACAGGGCTGTTAATGTAGCTGTTAAAAAGCATTATCTCAAAAAAATGTTTTACCTCTTAAACCAATCGTGGAAGGATATGTAAACCCTGCTAAGGAGATCACACACCAGCTGAGGTAACATTCAGACCAACTGTGGAAGCAAGGAACCTCCGGTGCAAACTTTGGAAAGTCCTCCTGGTTCTTGCCTGCCCACTGATTTAATTTTTTTCAGGCAAACCAAGTAATTGACTAACCCAGTTAAAAGCTACATTGTGTACCAAGAGAGAAAACAATGCTGCGTTCTACCTTAATACAGCTATTTTCCAAGTTACTTTGAGTTGTATAATACACTAAAACAGCATTAAAAGAACTTCCTGAAGAAAGAACAAAGAGTTGTTCTGCGGTTTACAAGCATCTATTGTACAGCATACACTAACTTCAACCACATAAATGCCAGGCCTCGGCAGGCAAACCTGGAGGCAATCACATTTTCATTTCTTCCAAGAATGTCACAGTACAATCGTCCCCA
Organism: Hafferia zeledoni; assembly: GCA_035583235.1. Taxonomy (NCBI): domain Eukaryota; kingdom Metazoa; phylum Chordata; class Aves; order Passeriformes; family Thamnophilidae; genus Hafferia; species Hafferia zeledoni. The sequence continues at coordinate 84,929,051 of JAWWEV010000115.1, read as the reverse complement.
TTTTCATAATAAAATTAATGAGGTTATATATTTCCTTTCTGGCCCTCTAACATTATTTAAATCATCTCACCATTTTATTTTGCAAAATTTATGCACAATCCTTAGATAAAAATTAAACTTGCACATGACTCTGGTATTCAGTTTGATCAAATTGTGTATTTTATGTGATCGTTATCTGAAATCAGAGTTCAGTGAGGAAGAGCTCTACCTACTTTCTTTCATTTTTAAAAACTACATGAGCTTCCTTAATGATTGACTTACACTTATATTCCTCTTTATTTCAACCCCAACAGAAGATGAGAAAGATAATCCTCCAGCTTCAGACTTTGTAGCAGCAGTTGGTATAACGCAAATGGACAGCATTACTTTATTATTTACTTTATTAAACACGGGCTGAGGATGTTTCTTATTTGAGACTCAGGTCATATTAGAACCTGCTAATTCTTATCAGGCCATTTTATAATGGACTTTAGTCTTAATTGAAACTGTCAAGTAAAATTAGACTTCACATTTAGGCACAGAAAGCAATACAGTGACCAGAACAGATTCTGTGAGCTAGAACATAGGGTATTTTTACTTATGGTGATCTGAGCAAAATTTAACAGAAATAACAGCAAAAATAACAGAACTTCATACAATTGGGCTTGCTTTCTACCTCAGAGTTCATTTTCACACTGCCAGAAGCAGTCTCTTTCATAAACTGGACACATTGCTAAGAAGAAAGCAAGAATAATGTTGGCTTAGATTTTCAATTTTTTCTTCTACTTTGAAAGAGAGTTTTTGGCAGAGTGTTCAATACAGACAAGTATTTGGTACATGGAACATTTGGAGTGTTGGAGGGGTTTTATGTTGGGTTTATTATTGAACTTTTATCAAAAACAAACTGATGTAGTATCAAGGGTAGATCACATTTTCAGACAAGATCAGAACCTATAGTCTTGTCACAGGAACTCTGAAGATAAGATTACTCTGTGGTTATGCACTATTTTTTCCCTTCAACTGTTGCATTCCAGTAGGTAGCTTCTCTTTTTGACTAATGGTAGGTACATTCCACTTTAGACACGTCACATTTTTCTCCCAGGCACTCACTACCACTCAGTCTGTTAATTGATATTATAACTCTTATTTTCCCGATGCAAGTAAGGTATCTGCCAGGAGGGTGCAGTCAACAACACTTCCTGTGAATCCCACCCAACCAACAATGTTCTTTGCTCTATTTGATGGATTCAAGCAGATAATGTAGGTTTGCAGATGTTACTTGACCCTAGACTGTCATGGCCTTTCCTCCCTCAGAGACGTATTAAAAAAAGGCAAGACTTGCTTTCATAACTAAAGCAAAACCATGCTGCTGGGAACCGGGTATGAACTGGAACTTGGTACCACTGTGACCCTGAGAAGCAAAGGCTTGAAGGATCCTTCACATTTCAGTTATAAACTGGGAACTCTTTCCTTGGACTGAGCAAAGCACAATGGTCAGCTCCCCAAATAGTTTGATGCAGTTAAAAAAAACCAAAACACCTGAGGGGACAATCTGCTTTATTACAGGGATGTAGATTTCTGCAAGAAAACCAAAGAAACTGGTCTCACACAAGGGAATTGGTCTGGAGAGCTGTTGTGTACATTGAGAACAAATCCCACTTTGCCAAAATTCTGTCTCACTTACAAGCAAGACCCTCGTAACAGCAGCAAGCTTATAATCTCTCAGACTTTGGACATTGCCTCAGCTGGGTAGGGCTCAGAAAGTGCTTCACGGGGGCACTCTGAAAGCAAAGGTATTGATCTGGGTATTTCTAAAGCTTGGTAGTGAATACCTGTGAAGGATGCCACTGAAGGACCTGGTCAGTGCTGGTCAAATCCAGATTTGACACATGACACTGAGTATTAGGCCAGTAACACTGTCCTGAGAAGCATCAGACAGGGATGTTGTGGTTTCATCTTTGAACACGTGACATTTGGGCAACTTGTAAGAAACACAAATTCCAAGGATCTCCACAGTTATCAACATGACATCAAGACAAATGAGCACAACTGAAGGAAGAGTTTACAAATTTGACCTATATTTTAAACTCTTATAAGCATTTTATGCTCCGTGGGTACACTGTCCCATGTATTTGCTGCTACAGGCTGAGAACCCACTTAATTGCAACAAAAACCAGACAGCCATTCTCACTCTGGTGCACTTCACTGAGAAGATCAAAGATACACTGGCAGCTGTAGGCAGTAAAAAAATCGTAAGGCATTGAAAAATATTATAAGGTGAAGATAGAAAAATACTTTGGTTTTAGTTTTAAACACAAAAAGCAGCCTTTTCTGCTTGGAAAAAATATGAATTATGAATGAAGCAGAATATATTTGCATATGAAGTGACAAACACGAAGTTTAAAAATCAAAATATTTCAATAACCAGTAATTGTGAGACATCCCCTGACTCCCTTACTATATGGACTAGTTTCTACTGGAAAGCCTGTGCTGCCAGACTGTACCAAGCAAACCAATTATTATATGGGGTTACAGTGAGCTAACACACTGGAAACGCTGCCCCATTCCACGATTTATCCAGATTTACACATGCAAAGTGTTAGGCTACAAAAGTAATTAAGTAAAACCAGTCATGTGTTTATATAATAAATTTTGTTTAAAGCTGCCTATACATGAAGATATCAGACCATGAATTTTTGTAACAAATATGCAATCCCAGAAATACAACTCACTTAAAACGCACTTACACTTAATGATGTCTTCATCCAGATGAAAATAAGTTTATGTTCAAGAACAAAACCGAATCTCTTATTAAATGGTTTGCAGAATTTATTAGGTCTCTTTTAATATATTCAATACTTTATCAAGCTAGTTGCATATAAAGTGATCTCCACCATATACATTACAGTTTCTGTGCATCATCTAAAAAAAAAGTCACCAAAAAGTAGTATTTTATACAGGTTGCAGTTAACTTTTAATTAACCTAAAGGTGAATCCTTCTGTAATTTCATGTAAGACACTAAGTTGCACATTGCTTCTAACTGCAATATTTAAATTACATTTCACAGCAAGCTAAACCTGCATTTCAGGGAAAAGAGGTCACTACCATCTCAACTTTTGAATTTCTATAGTTTACTTCCTTAACACCGCAAAAAATTAATGTGGTGTTCACTCCAAGTGAGGAAAATGTACACAATTCCCTCACAACAAAGCCTGCTCAGAATACATATGCCTTAAGAAAATTAGGAAACTCCTCCTGTAAAAAGAATTCACCTCAGTAAAAGGAATTCACCCAAATTTGTGAACAGAAAAAAACCTTTTAGGTTCTTCTTGATTAATGCTTGGAGCTGCTCATAAAAAGCAAAACCAGCAAGCACAAAAAGTAAACTAGTATGGGATATGACTTAGAGCAAAGAAAATTAGAAAAAGCAGATTACACCTGCAACAAACATGTCCCAGTCTTTTAAAGAGACTCACGTAGATAATTAACAAATAGGTTTTCTGGTATCTTCATAGGATGCTCATTTACTGGCCAGGCACATCTATTGTAAATATAGAAAGAATTCAGAGTGCTGAATTTCATACAGCACTTAAAGTGGGTAGAACGCAGGAAAAATATTTAACAACTTGTATAAATATATTAAAATCTCAGCAAGAAATGTAAGAGCCCATGCACACAAGACAGTAAATTGAAAAAACATTTAAAGACTTGACTTTTCCTTTCAACAGCACTGACACCTGAATTCTGGAGAGTTAACAATTTACAGTATCTTATAACAGTCTTTCTCCACACAACCTAAATGTACTGAATCATACCAACATTACACAGCACATGAACAAGCAGCAGATGCATCAAGGGAACAGGAGCTATATGCATCATGTGGCCTGCCCAGTTAGAGGCAAATATCAGAAAATTTGTTTCTGACATAGGCAGAGATACAATCAATAGAGCTAATTGTATACCTGTCATTTTCAAGAGTTAATCCACAGTATGGGAAAAGGGAGCTTAAGATAAAAATTATGCACCCAGTCTCAGAAGTGACAGAGGCAGAGATTTATCTTTCAAAAACTGGATCCATTCTGGACTGGCCTTGATGCACATGCAGTACATTTATTTTCAGAATGCAAGATTAATTGGGAATGTCTGCACTAGTGTTTCGATTGCCATATTTGTGATGGATGATTAGCAAAACCACTCCCAAGAAGAAGCATATGGACCCAACAGTGATGTAAGCAATTCCCAGAAAGGGATTTTTGCCTCCCATCCACGAGATGGTGCTTAGGATCATCCTTTTTCGTCCATCAAAACTGTGTACAGGATAATCTGAAAAACATTTAGGAAAACAAGAAGCAAGTTTCCAAACCTAGCTTGATGTGGTCAGGCACAGGAAAATTTTGGGCAATTTCATTCAGGTTCCAAATACAAACTCCTGCGTTTGAATACTGGAACTGGAAACATGAAACATTCAGCTTTTCTTTTTAGGCTAAGACTAAACTGGGCACTGTCGGCTACTTCAAGAAAACTGCCCCACTAGAAGTTAACTCTTTTTTAAGGGAAGCATAAACGTATGATTTTCTGGGCTTTTGAAAGCAGCTTCAATAAAGTGAGAAAACATAAATTTTGATTCTTCAATATATTTTAGTACAAAATTTTTCTCTGTGTTCATTCAGTTTTATACACAGTCCTCATAGTTTTGCAGCAAAGGAAAATACTGCAGAAGCTGTATAAAAATGATCTTTAAGTGCTTTTGAATTTGAAGAAATCAGTAACTATGACAACCCTCCTCTTCTAGTCTCCTGCTCTTCTTCCTAGTCTTTAGGTTGTCCAAAATAGCATGACAGACCTCTACCTGATCCACATCTATGGTGTTTTTCCGACCTCTAAAGTGTCTGCCCTTCATTATATATTGACATTTCACCCTCAAGTTGCAGTTCTCAAATTTATAGGCTACCACCCACCTCTGCTCTTCCCTTTTTCCTATGCATCTCTCAATTCCTTTACAACACCTAAGCAATCTGATCTCCCTCTCATTATGAAGCTACACATTTTATAAAACTAACACAGAAGTAAAAGATGGTAAGATTCTACCCATCTCTCAGTACCAGTTTTCAACCACAACTCAGTATCATCTTTTTAGAAAAAAGGCTAGTTAATCTGAACTTGCAAATATATGCCTGTGTAATCCAGCTAAGGCCCTTAGCCACTTTCAAAGGCCTTTGAAAGGATACTGTAGGCAATCTCCAAAGAGTAGTTTCCAGCCTGCAAGGTAGGCTGTAAGTTATTCTTCCTTTCAATGAGACGATACAGCTTGCGGAACGTTGGCAGAGCAGCCGTACGCATCCACACAATGAAGTCTTCATTGATAAAGCCATTGTTGTCAGGCTCCGAGTCCAGCATATACACTGGCTTGGGCCAGTTCACAGGTTTCGTTGTGCCTAGGTTTATAAAAAAAACCAAACAAAGTATTTCAAATACAGGACTGAGTACCACACTGGCTCATCAAAATTCATTCTCATATTACAAAAAAACATTAACCTCTAAATAGTATAAACAGACAGGCTGACTCCCTACTATTGCAACACGCTAGGCTGTTTAAGAACTTTTGTTTAAACAATTTTGCCTTCCCTATACATTCATATGGCTCAAAGCAATACTTGGTGAGACAGTTCTCCATTATGATAACAGCTCCTCTGCTCACCTGGTAGAGTTTCAGCACCATTTCCTGAACCACAAGCAAGTAAAATTGTGTATGGTATTTTTGATTATGTACAAATGCTTTTGCTAACATTATTGGAAATAGAATTCCACATTATATTAGGGTGAGGCATCTGCTTTTCCGAGGGTAGCCATCCCATTGGCAACATGTAATTTGGCTATGATTAAGCAAGAAACCCATATCAGGTTAAACCTGAAGTTATTATATACCTTGCATAAACACACATGCACTTAGAGCCCTATTTTCAGATGTGGTAGCCAAAGGAAACTTTGGTTTGCCAAAAGATATCAGCCACTTCTAATCACAGAAGAAGAATCGCTTTTTTTAGAAAACTTAGCACCATCCAGCAGTAGAAACATTTAAATGAATACTCCATATGAAGAATTTCATTTAACAACTGCAGTATTTCTCCACAATTTAAATCCAAGCATTATAGCAGTTTTACTGGTCTTGATTGGGAAAAAGTTAAATTTCTTCACAGTAGCTGGTATGGAAAAATGTTTTGGATTTGTCGTAGAAACAAGTTGTTGGTAACACAGGGACGTTTCTGTTCTTGCTGAGCAGTACTTGCACAGCATCAAGGCCCTCTCCTGTTCCTCACCACACCCCACCAGTGGAGAAGGATGGGGGCCCATGAGAGACTGGGAGGGAGCACAGACCAGACAGCTGCCCCCAGCTGACCAGAGGGATATCCCATACCATATGGCATCAGGCTCAGCAATAAAAACAGGCAGGGAGAGGGGCTGCCTTTGCTTACGGACTCAGATGGTGGGAAGTAGCTCTTTTTCTTTTGTACTAATTGTTTTTATTGGGTTTTATTTTCCTCCCTACTACGGCCATGCCACCCTGATGCCCGATCCCATCAGATCTCGGAAGCTGAGTAGGGTCAGCCCCGGTTAGTACTTGGATGGGAGACCTCCTGGGAATACCGGGGGCTGTAGGTTCTGGTCCTGAGGACTTCACTATCACTGTCCAAGCTCGCTCGGCCGTAGCAGATGAACCTTAGGAGCAAAGGGTGGTGCCAGTTTCGTGCACGTTGTGCCTCACCTAAAACATCCACTGCGCGGGCTGGAAGGGCACACACCCACGTCAGAAGAGCCCTTCACAAATCTTCAGTTGCGAAGCCTGGCCATGATGATGATGATGATGATTCTCCTCTCTCTTTGTTGTGTTTTTTTGGGGGTGGGTGTTTGTTTGTTTGTTTGTTTAGTTAGTTAGTTTGACGCTTAGTTGCCAGCTGGGGTTAAACCACATCAGTGCACATATTACACGTTTTTTTAGTATTCAAGGTAAAAAAATAATCAGAAATTAAAAAACAAACTAAAGCAATGATCACAGTAAAAATAAATCCAAACACTTTCACATGAAAGTGAAACTTGCAGTTTTCATTACTTAACGACAACCTTTCTTAATAGCAGAGTAGTCCTTAGCTTCAATTTCTTCACAGAACCACAACATGAGTTGATAAAATGTCAATGAAGGAAAACTCACTGGAATCAAAAACGCGTTTTGAAGCCTTTTGTTATTCTTAAAATTTCTTTTTTCTTTTTTTTCTTTTTTTACCTTGGAAAAGTGCAGTTAAGTTGTTTCCATCTCCTGTGGGGTTCCTGAACTTTACATTTTTATCTGTCCACCATGCAATGCCTTTTTTAATTAAAGTAATCGGAGTCCTTGTGTCATTATCAATGCGGTATAACTCCAGTGTATCTAAAGACAGTATCAAATTAGAAAACCAGATGAAGACATTTTCATTAGACAATCATGATAGGTAGCGAAACAATTACCTCCAGGAGAAAACAAAACAAAACCCTGAACAATGCATTTACTACCTGCCTGCCACAAAAACAAGTTGTTCTGTAAGAACCAGTGTATTAGATAGCAGTGTATCATCCATATATGATATCTATGTTTCTACTTCATAGCAGTAGCAGCTTCTCACAACAGGTATTTCCATTGTTTGTGTGCTATGAGATTCAAAATTCTCATGGCAATTCTGAAAAAAGCAACAGCAGTACAAGATATTTTGTTCTGAACAATGAAAATGTGTTAATCCAAGCCCCCAATGTGTTTACTCAGAATAATCTGCAACACTACACAAAACATACACTAGATTATAGAACATACACTAGATTACAGAACCATGTAAATGATAATTCAAAAGTGTAACCATACCATTAAACATACTGTTGGCAATAGCTCCACAGGGAGCAATGGGTTTGTCCTCATTTGTGCGGTAAGGCTCACATTCCTTACTTGGATTCTGATAGTTAGAAAGAAAAAAGGCAAATGAGTCTGTGCTGTAACCAAGTAACCTGGTTTTTACTTCAGTACTTCAATAACGTGCATTTCTTAAATGTACAACAAAATAATCTTTTTGAAAGGCAAGGTATTTACAAATATTTCAACATTCAGTGCTAGTTAGCCTGATTAATTTTTCTCTTACAGGCAGGAATAAAACATTAATAAAGTCAGAATCCCATCATGGTCATAGTAAAAATAAGGCTTTTCTTGGAAGCTATTAGATCTTTTATCTTCTAATAAAAACAGTTGTCCAACATGAAGTATTCTAGTACTCTTTTATTAAAGAGTTTTATTTGAATACGCATCAGTGTTATGGAAAGTAAAACTATAACAAGAAAGCAAGCACAACATGAAATACAAAAAGTGGCAAGAACTCCAACAGCATGTCAAAATGCAAGAAGAAAAAGGCTCCCAATAAATTTTGTGTCAGTCATCTCATGTTGCCTCTTGAAACTCTCCCCTTTTTTAAAGCTTAGAGGTAAAAGAAGAGAATCATTCTCACTGGAGTGAGAACTCAACTGTTATTTCCACTCCTCATATAAATCAGGAAGAGGAGAGGTCTAGCCCTAAACATTACAGTGCCTTGAACAGAACACACAGAACGGGTATTTTCCAATATTGCTTATGTTCCATATTGAACCAGAGTCAATAAAAATGATATTTAGTTGCAATACCCAAATCAAATGGTAGGTAACTGACTGTTATTTTGTGCTGAAAATGAAAGCTTCAAACAGAATGGGTACAAATAGATATTACTGAAGATAATAAGACAGTTTAAAACTATTCCAATATAAGAAGTGTTTGCAAGTACTGCACTGCTGTCTGCTTAATGAAATGATCAACATGAAATTTTATAATGTTTTACAGTTATTTTCAGTAAACAAAGTATCAATTCCTTATGGTTGCCGTCTGTTACGCAAAAATTTTAGTACGTCATTATTATTAAACTAAATACTGTATGTGGTGATTTATGCAGTGTTGTAACGTTAGTTGCTTATTCCTATCTAAGCATGAATACCTACAAGTAATGAACTGTTGTCTCCATTTAACTGGCTGTCATCTCGAGATTTCACGTAACGACGGTGGTTTTGATAGAAGTTAGAAAGTCCATAATACATGAACACATTGCTCTACAAAAAGCAAGATGCGGAAAGAGAAGTTTTCATTCACACAAACCTTCAATTTTAAGCTCTTAAACTCTGCATTGACAGCAACATTTATGAAGTAAGACCCTCAATCCTTTCTTCACACTCAGTACATGAGAGTACTGTCCTAACATAAGCTGGCAGCCTGAAGTCAAACAGTATAAATGTGCCACTATCAGAGTGATATTCACCAGCACTAATCCCAACACCTGTCATGTTTGATGTAGAACACATAAACCTTATTTGCCTCTAATTTGTCGGAAAGCACTTATCTAATATTTCCAGTTCTTGGTGAACTCAGTTTTTGTCAATCATGCAGGAACAGCTCATCTACTCTGCAGCCATATAACATGTACAGTAACTCTGGACATATGAAACACAAGCATTCCATTTAACGTTTAACATTCCCAGATAAACAGATGCATTAAGAAACATCTCACCCCTGCTAATGAAAAAGGGGACCCAAAAATCCGATCCAAGTTCATAGGAGAACTAGACAGAACTCTTTAAAATAGGAACAAAATAAAATCTTAAGTGCTAAAACTTTCATTTTAAACGTGAAATAGATCACATCACGCTGCATACAGGGCATACCTCAAATGAATGTTCCAGCGTGAAGTTGATGGTGCAAGTACAGGGTGGGGTGCTGTCCCAGGACACATTTAAGCATTTGTTGCAGGGACTAGAAGGCTCTGTTCCTGTATAGTCAATCTGTAACAGAAAAAAAAGTCATTAATTTACAGTGAGAGAGTAAATAAAAATTATTACTAAGCCAAAGAGTTTTTGTGGCATTAACTCTGCAATCATATTACACCTCAACACCAAAGGCCCTTTCAGGTCTATTTGAGAATCTCAAAAGGTGTCTTCCAACCTTAACCATTCTGTGATTCCGTAACCAATTTTGTGATTCTGACTATATTCTTGATTTCAGATGCAAACCAATTTGACACTGAGGTGAGGTTACTGCTGGGGCAAAACCAAACAAAAATGACAACCTTCACCCCAGCACCCAAACAAAAAAACAAACAAATAACTCACACCAAAACACAAACAGCACACACTCCAGAGAAAGTTTCCAAACACACACACTGTATGAGAAGCAGATCTCAGCTTTTACATGCTTTCCAAGAGCTTAAGCTTATAAAAGGCTAGGTATTTAATAAAAAAAGATTTTTTTTGTTGACCATTTTTAGCCCCTAATTAGTCAGAAGATTAAAAAAAAAAACCATTAAAATCACTTAATGCCCAAAAATTGCCCTAAAATAAGGAAAGATTAAGACAACAATACTGTTTTGCCAGGAATGGTAAAAATAACCAATACACGGACAAAAAAGATGATTAGTATTAATCTGGCTTACACAGTATTATCTGTCTTTAACAGCGCAGCCCAAGAAACAAGCTGTTATTTGAACTCTGTACATTCAGGCTACCTGGGCAGTGTTCATAACATACCCTCAGCAGTGCAAGCCAACTCCAGTGGCTTGACCGCATGTGCAGCTCCAGCAAGTGTAGCAGGGGAAAGCTTCCATCTGCCTATAAACAATATTATGTCTACACTTACTCTGAACTTTCTATTTTAGAATTTACTCTAAGATTGGTGCCCTATGCAAGAAGTTATGCCAAAAACTGTTTAATGGCAGTAGCATTTAAACTACCACACCTACAGAGTTTTATGAAAGGCTGCTGCAAATGGTTTGTCCTGATTTATGTTTGTAGAGAAAGGCATTACCAAGAATTAGTGATTTACAATCTGTCCTAATACCCATATTAAGGTTAGCTAAAACAAACACAGATTTTCAAGGTTCATGAAGTCTATTTTCCTCTGGATCTTCATCAAGGTCTCCCTTCCTGTGATTTTTTCCGTATCTATTAAAGTTGAAGCCCTTCCATCCGCACTTTTATTGACGTCTGCTCTGCTGCCAGATTTCTGACAGACAAGACCTACACCCTAATGAGCCTGGCTGAAACATCAGCTGGCACAGAGAGAGAGAGGATCACATAATCTTTGTTCCTCGGCTGAACAAGATGCTGAGTTCATGCTGATCTAGAAATAGCACTACCGCAGAGCCCTGAACAGCTCTGTTTAGCTACAGCTGACAGACAGACAGACCACTGCTCTCAATGAACAATGCATCTCATTTGTCCAAGGCTAACGCAGGGGCGGGTGTGTTCTGCTACAGTAAGCTGAAGCAAGCATTTCCTTTAGAAAGAAATTAAATCCCCGTATCTTGAGCTAGTTCTCCAATGGTTGGAGAAGTTTTAGATCAAGAACAAACTGTAAGGTTGAAAAAGACCAAAGGACTTCACTTTTAAAAATCTAATTGACTAAATTCTGTGCGACATGAAATTGATGTATACTGAAGCAGAACCATCCTTCTGACGACCACTGTCAGCTTCCAAAAGCTTTCCTGTACAGTAACTGCCAACACAAGTGTCTTTTTCTGCATCCATATTTAGGTTATATTTAACAGAGATTATTTAAAGCAATAAAGGCATCCATCTTCACCTCTTGACAAAGTAACGAAATCACTTTGACAACTGAAGGACTGACTTTAGAGTCCACAGCAGGAAGCCACCTGACTCCACCTTCCGTCCTCTGGGATCAGCCAGCAACTAAGTATGACAACTCCCCATCAGCCTTTCCCAAACCCTGATTTAATTACACTGGGTATATCCGAGTTACCCTGTACCAACGGCTTTTCAGGCTGTCAATGCCTTTGTCAGTTTACTTACACATTTTTGGTACAGAAATAATGTAACTATTGCACACACATATTCTTCAACACATTCATGATCCTCTAGACTTCATAGGCTGTCATATATTTATCCTCCTCTATTTGATCGCTCCTTGTATAAAAGACATCCCTTAACTCTGGTCCTCTTTGCTGTTCCCCTCTGTAGGTTTTATTCAGTTGGTGCAACAGTAATCTACGTCCTTCCAGTTCTCCACTGGTATCCCTGCCTTCAGTCAATTGGCTTTTTTATTACCATTACGCATTTCACAGCAGCACTCACAGCACAAAGACCTCTTTCCTACATTGTTCATGTTTTGGATTTTCCTCAACCTTTACCACACATTACTGTGCTATAATTCAAGTACACCTCAGCTGTTGGAAATCTTCCACGTTTGAATTCAAGAGCACTCACATAGGGAACCAAAGGGAGAGGTACATTTTGCTGCTCAGTCCTTGCACCTGTATGAGAACAGCACAGTTCACAGAGATGGTGATGGCTGTAGTATCTTGTTCCAGAAATGGGTGACTTGAACTTAAATATGTATTTCAGGGTTATAAATTATACTATTCAATTCCAATTCAATAAGTTTACGAGCATATATGCACACACACACATTTAACAAGTATGCTATTGCCAGGAGGTAGGTGTAAATAACTACCTCTGCTTCCTCCTCCAGTTACATATTTAAAAAAGCTGCTCCTGGCTTCTCGACGTCTTGTCTCCCACAGCTAAATTTACAGCTATTTGTGAATAACATTTTGAGGCTGGGAACTTCAGCAAGGTGAATGATAGAGGAGTGAACCCACACAGCACAAAAGAACAAATGAAACCCCTCCCAGTCTTGAACTTGAAATTAGAGAGGGCTGAAGGGCAGCACCTGCCAGCTGGTTTCCCCTACAAATACCCCTGCTGTATATGTGCAACTTGATTGCACAGGCGAACATCAGTCATGTTCCCAGCTCCTCTAAGATTTCTGTGCAGAACTTTAGCTGGGAACATCCCGTTTTTGAGTTCCAGTGGAACTTACCAGGAGAACATGACTGAGCTGTATATGCACACAGCAGCAATACAGGCACAAGAAGTTGCTTACATTTTTGGACTCACAGAGCTCTGATGCATTTCTGGTCCCAACAAATTAATGCAGATTCAGCCATAATGAAAAAAAGGATATATTATTCCAATTATATTTACCTTACAATCATTATGATCTAAGACTATTGCTTTACTGTAAAAATGGGTATATTAAATGCAGTTGTCAAAAAATCATAGCTAGTGAGTCTGGTTTTTTACTTCTCTCTATTGAGTGTCATGTTGAAAACATGGGATTGTATTTACCTTAAATATGGCTAATAATGTGACAATTTAAACGTCCACATGCTCATGATAACTTGGCCGTTCTCTGAAGCAGTTGTGTCAGTTTTCAGATGTTCATCATACCTCCAAAATTTCACACAAGAAGCAACTCCTTTTCAAAAAAGTATGCTTAAATACAGATTTAAACACTGTAAAATATACTTTGGCTTTAATTTTCTTCCCCTTCTGCTTTTCTCCTTGACTGGAATTTCAGTTCTTAACATAAAATGAAAATTAAACTGGTTTTATTATGACATTATTTGCATTTTCACAGAAATATGAAAATACAATTCATTGCCTGCCTCAGGATTTCTTTAGTTTATTGGCCTTCCCTGCCACATTGTCACCACTAGCCAAGCCACTGTCTTGAACACTTATTTATTTGAAAGTGGCAGCATACCTCCAAAAACCAGACTTATTTGATCCACTAAACTCCAAACAATAATCCAACAAACAACTACACACTTTTACCCCTGCAATCAGTCTCGGTCACGTCAGCTCACTGAAACTAATCACAGCCGTCAATTTGCTTCTCCAGGCTGTCCCTGAGCCCTGCGGGTTGTTCTCTTACATACAACACGAAGTCATTCTGTTATCAAATGGATCCGTCTGTGATACACAGTTCCACTTCCTACTAATGCTCACCAACTTTTCTCAGCAGTAGCCTGACTAATTATCAGATGTAAAACTCAGGTTTTTTAAGTGTCATTAGAAAAAGCCGCTCTCTTCAATCCTCCTTTCCAAGTTTACTCTGGACACCCTGGTTCCCCACAGAGCATGTGAAATGTTAAACCATCCATGCACGTAAGAATTACAGCAATACATTCAACACAGCTCTGTCCTAAAATACAATTACTTTGGAAAAGTCGAAGATACATAATCCACTGCCACAAGCTATCCCAGTGATGATGTACAAACTAATGAAAAGGCTCAGAGGTGACCTCATCACTGTCTAGAACTACCTGAAGGGAAGTTCTGGCCAGGTGGGGGTTGGTCTCTTCT
>JAWWEV010000115.1:84809851-84914457 GCA_035583235.1 Hafferia zeledoni | reverse complement strand
TTCCAGAGAGAGTAATCAGGCATTGGAATGGCCTGCCCAGAGAGGTGGTGGATTCCCCATCCCTGGAGGTTTTTTAACTGAGATTGGACATGGCCCTGAGTGCCATGATCTGGTAAATGGACTGGAGTTGGACCAAGGGTTGGACTTGATGATCTCGGAGGTCCTTTCCAACCCAATCGATTCCATGATTCTATTCTGTGACAAAAGCTTGCTGAGCTGTGTCGATAAACGCTGCAGCGACTCCCCGGGAAGCTCCCTCGGAGCACCGGCAATGCTGACAGGCGGGGCACGGCCTATGCGGAGGTGACTCTGTAAGCTGCGTGTCTGTTCAGGCTAATTAATGGCTGCTTTGCTGACGAACACGAACGCGACACGGGATCGGAACGGCCCGAGCGCCGCGTCCGCCCCGCACAGACCCCGCCGGGGCCGGGCAGGATTTCCCGGGATGGGTCCGGGGCAGGCGATCCCGGCCCGGCCCCGGCGGTTCCCAGACCCCCGCCCGGGCACCCCCGCCCCGCGCACCTCGTACTCGCGGATGTTGTTGGAGGTGACGAAGATGCCGATGCCTATGGGGATGAAGATGAGGCCGATGATGAAGAAGGCCGGCAGCACCGTGCCCGCCGTCAGGATGGGCTGCCAGGCCGGCAGCCGCTGCTGCTTGAACGCCGTGTTGTCGGGCTTGCGGGTCTTCACGGCGCCCCCGGCGCCTCCGCCGCCCGCGCCTCCGCCCGGCACGCCGACCCCGCCCGAGGGGTGCCCGTCCGCCTCCTCCTTGGCGCTGTAGTTCACCGCCATGGCGCCGCGCTCGGCGCCGCACACACCGCGCATGCGCGCCCGGCCGCGGCGGCGCTCGGCTGTGACGCACCGGGCTGTGCGCGTCCCGGAGCGCCGGAGGGGGGGATCGTGGGGGTCGGGAGAGACCGCGGGAGCGGGCGGGCCTCAGCCAGCCCAGAGCCAGCCCAGAGGCACCGCATCGCCCACAGCCACCGCCGCATCGCCCTCAGCCACCGCCGCATCGCCCAGAGTCACAGCCAGACGGCTCCTGATCCCCTCCAGGGCTGGCGACTCCGCCGCCTCCCTGGCAGCCCATTCCAATGCCTGAGCACCGTAACAGTGAAAGTGTTTTTCTGATCTCTAACACGAGTGGCCCTTGTTGTAGTTTCAGGCTATTTCCTCTTGGCCTCTCAGTGCAGGGCACGGGAGAAGAGACCGACCTCGACCTCGCTAAAACCTCCTGTCAGGGCGTTGTGGAGAGCGATGAGGTCCCCCAGGAGCCTCCTCTTCTCCAGGCTAAACTCCCGCAGCTCCTTCGGCCGCTCCTCATGAGCCATGGGCAGGCCGCGCAGGTGCTGCCGAGGCGGGCCGGACCCGGGGCCGGGCTCCAGGCAGGGCCCCGCCGCCCTGTGCCCCTGGGCGGGGGCAAGGCCCGGGCCCGCAGCCTCATCACCCCCGCTCAGTGCTCCAGGAGGGGCTCCCCAGCCCCTCGTCCTCCCACTGCTGTGGAGCGGGGTGCTGGTAAAAGGCAGCATCATTGGGTCGCAAATTAAGAGATGGGCTGCAGCTTCCTGGTCTCATAACTAGGATTAGTGCTACAGTAGAGATGCAGGAGAGTTGTGAGAGCTTGTCTTAATGCAGCTGTGCATGCTAACCACTGCTTTTGGGAGCTGTTTTGCTCTGTATTCCTGTCAGCTGTCAGGAGATGTGTGAGTGCAATAAATACGAAATCACAGAACTGATCAGGTTGGCAGGGACCACAGGGATCATCTGGTCCAGCCTCCATGCTCAAGCAGGGTCAAGCTAGAGCACAAGGCACAGGATGGCATCCAGACAGTTCTTGAATATCTCCAATGAGGGAAACTCCACAACCTCTCTGGGCAATCTGTTCCAGTGCTTGGTCACTCACACAGTAAAGAAGTTCTTCCTCATGTTCAGGTGGAACTTCCTGTGCATCAGTTTCTGCCTGTTGCCTCTTGTTCTATTGCTTGGCACCACTGATGACAGCCTGGCTCAATCCTCTTGACACCCTCCCTTCACATACTTATACATACAGATGTTGCTGTCAGAGTTGTTACATTCCCCTTAGGAGCTAATCTGACTGCTTTAAATAGAATCACAGAATCAATTAGGTTGGAAAAGAATTCAGAGGTCACCAAGTCCACCTTGTGACCAAACACCACCATGGCAACAAGACCATGGCACTGAGTGCCACGTTCTAATCTTAAACACCTCTACTCTTAAACACCCTTTCTGTGAAGAAATAGTCACCCTGTGGAACTCAGGGTGGGAGTATGTATTTGTATCCCAGAACACCTGCATTAGCAGGCTTTCCTCAGCCTAATGCAACACTGAGAGCCCACGTTTCTTACTTTACTGGCACTTCTGCATTAGTCTCTTCTGTGAGGATTCTAGTCCTTCCTGTGGTCTCTAGACAAAATCTTCTTTCATCAATTATTTATGTATTTACTTGACTTTACGGAAAAAATAATTAGAACTATTTAATTGAATAACTTTATAAGCATGTAATCCAGTCTTAAGATTTTTTAGTTGCCTGTGGAAGAGTTTCCCTAAAATAAATGCCTTTTAGTTCCGTGGAGCACCAAGAGTATCAGCCAAGACCACTGGGGGGAGCAAATGACTTGTGCAAATGAGCCTCGTGGAGGCTCCAAAGGCCTCTTGTCACAGACAGCATAGGAAATTTGGACATATAAGCGTCTAAAATTTAAGAATTAATTCGGTGCCTAAATAATTGTATAGGGTACAAAAGTTAATTGTATTCCTTGTGGCATCTGTGCTAAAACTGTATCTTATTCCTAATTTATCTCTTCCATTATCTTTTGGTCCACACCTTTTGCTGCCATTCCCCATAGCCAAGCTCCTTGTCCCTAATATCACTCTTTTATTTATTATCTTCTGTTTTCAATTACCACCTTCAGCAATAGCAGCTTTTAATCTCACAGCCTCACAGATAATCAGGGAGGTGCAACCTGGGACCCCAAGAGAACAACACTTGTGCTGAGAAATGGCAAGAAATTTCTCCAGCAGCAGGATAACCGAGAGGTCATATTGAGAAGCTGGGACCTGATGCTGCCAGGTGTGAGAGCACTGGCAAGAAAGGGCATTGCCCCATTGTATTTCACAGCAGGGCAAAAGGAAAACTCACAGGCTGCAGAATTTATCTCAAGAAATCAAAGTATTTGAGATTTTTTTTAATAGATTGAAATGTGGTTTTTTTATCACCTGTCATTCTACCAAAACAAGTCTTTCAATCCTCTCTAGACAGCAAGAGATCTTAAGACAAAAGTAGATCTTTCACTGGTTTTCTATTCCTTAAGAGCTATTGGTATCTATAGCCAAGGTAGCCTGTACATTGTCTTAGTCTGAAAACACTTCCTGATTACTTCCTTTAGAATGACAATACTTGTACAAATTAATCACTTTTAGTCTATAGTAATAGATTTCTTCCTGAGTGTCCCCAAAATACAGCTAATTATGTGGCTAATGTACTTTATTTGTCTTAGATTCATATCCAAATGAGGTAATGTGAAAAATTGACCAGGAACATAAATGCATTGAAGATGCAATCACCAGTCTCCTACTCCAAAGAGCTGCAGCTCATCAAAAGTATTTTAAAATCTAAATTATTTCAAATATACCATGACTGTATTTATGTTTTAAATAAACCTTTATTTTGCAAAGCTTAGAAACTTGGTGTATTTGCAAAATGTTTATATATTTGTTTAGATATCATAAACTTACATTTTAATTGGCTTTATATTAAAATCTAGGCAAGGAAAAATATTTTCTACTTGGATTATTGACTCAATTTCAGAATAAGATTTTACTTATGTCTTACTCATATTTTAAAGCTTAAGTTTATTTCAAGTGTGTCACTGTCACTTTCAAATAGCCAGGAATTTCATTCCAAATGAGCTCAGTGTAGATCTGAAAGGTTTTGATTCCAAAGTGATGCTTTGACAATAGATCTGAGTCACTACAATGTTCATTCTACTGCACAGTAAACACTATGTGGCACACACTAAACTTTATTCACCTCAGCTGCACTGCTCTCTGAAAGCTGGAATTGTTCTCACGTCATGCTAAAATATCATCTCCAGACACAGCTATGTTATTGGCATACATTGTCTGCTGTAATAAATAAACCCCCTCCTTAAAAAACATGCTGTACCAGCTAAGTATAACCTATACCAACAAAATTACTTTTTTGCCAGGATAAGCAGCACTTATTTTGAGTCCTTGGTGTAGGTGTATTAGTGACCTCTTTACAATGGAGATCAACTCCAAGAAAGTTCCTACAGGTCCAAGAATACTCTGCTTCTCTACAACATCAGCATTTGCTGCAGAACTCATATGTAGAAGGAAAAACAGCTCCCATGGCTCTAATGAAGACCAAATTGACTACAGAGCAGTGTGATATTCCAGCTTCAAAGATGGACTGACCTAGTCATCCCAGTGGGATGCTGAGTTAATGCACTTCTGGCATCTCACAGCACATCTGCAAGCATCACCATTTTCCCTTCCAAAAAAGTAGTTTCTCCCAGTAGCTTCTGCAATTAAAAAATGCAGTATTTTAAATATGTGCCAATGACTTATATTAAAAAGAATTGATTATGAAATATATAAAGAAAAAAAAAAGACCCTGCCTGGGTTGTATGTAGCTTTATATATAATTCATTAAAAAAACATCTTAAGTATAGCTACCACAGAGCTCTCAGGATGCTATTTGAGAAACTACAAGGGGCCCTTCAGTGTGTGGCGGAGGGCATAGTGTCTAATTTTTGCAGTCCTGCTAGTCCAAGACTGAAGATTTTGACAGGAACTCAAACATCTTTGCCAGTGGTGTGAAGCACAAGGTTAGAAACAGTTAAGTCATTAAGGGCTTGATGATTGATGCCTCTCCTAAACTTCTGAGCCTACAAGAAAGATGGAGAGAGACTATTTACAAGAGCATGTAGTGACAGGACAAGGAGGAATGGTATCAAACTGAAAGGCAATAGGTTAGGAAGAAATTCTTTACTGTGAGAGTGATGAGGCACTGGAAGAGGTTGCCCAGGGAAGTTACAGTTGCCCCATCCCTGGAGGTGTTCAAGGCCACGTTGGGTGGGGCTCTGAGCAGCCTGGGCTAGTGGAAGGAATCCCTGCCCTCAGCAGGGAGTTTGGAACTAGATGATCTTTAAGGTACTTTTAACCCAAACTATTCTAGGATTCTATGGATCAGTTTTACTCTACAACACTGGGACAACATATGAGACACAAGTCAGAAAAAGGAACTTCCAAGCCTGTAATTCTGTCCCCATAAAAAAATACATAGATGAGTACTACCAACCTTAAAAACTAGAGTTAAAATGCAAACACTTAATTATATTTGCATAGTTGTGAAAATTTATTAGTTACACTGTAATGAAAATCAACCTTTTTGGTACAGGCAGAAGTAAAAACATACTTTACATAGAAAAAAAATCACAGCTTTAAAAACTGGCTTACATTGTTTAAAATGAGCAAATCTGGATGTATTTCAAGGCATTGGACTTTAATACCTAATTTTATGCCAAACCATCACACAGTGCAAGAAATATTCTGCAATAGTACAAATTCCATACAGCAGTCTTCAGAGTATTTAGTCTCACAGAATCTCATGGTGGCAAAAAAAAAATGTGCTGAATTCTTTTTCATTTAAACTCAAAACTTTTTAGTTACATTTTCCTTTCTTTACACACTCTGTATTACAAAAATATCAAATTGCAAATTTGACAGTGTATTCTACAAATAAATGTGCTATGAGCAACAGGAATTGCAGCTTTTGGACAGTTACTTTACAAAGTGTATTATAAAAATAAATTATATGGCAAATATCAAACAAAAGCATACGCCTTAGGCTTTGCAAATAAAAGTGAAATTCAGGTGGCAGAAAGACTGCTTCTCTCTAACTAAGTACTTTCAAAATGCTAGCAAGGCCCTTCATTTTTAAAGCTCTACCAAGAAAAAAATATAAAATCTAATGGAAGCAGTAGTGCTTCCATGAATAGTCAGTAGCACAAGTGACCCTGGTGTTGATGGCAGAGAGCTTTACAGTGATCCATCCACGGGCGCGGAGGGCAGCGCACACAGAGCTCTAGCGGGGCCGTAACTCATCTAGAGTTCATGCGTAACTGGTGAATGATGACACTCTCTAAAAGAAAAGAGAGCAAAACATTTGGGTTTATGAAACTGCAAACGCATTGCAAGTTACTTTAAAGAACAATTACAATGGCAGCACTCAGCATTTATTACAAAGATGTCGCGCAGAGTTACTCTCCTATCACTGCTTGATAAAACTGTCCTGGCTGATGCTACAGAGGGAAACTAAATTAGTACCTGTGAAGGGCCCAAAGGCCCTTGGCTTCCACTTCAATTTAAGACTGTCATTGGGTTGTCCATAGGGAAAAAAGAGTAATACATGTGAATGTATTAATCCACAGGGACACCAAAGTTCTAATTGGAGTTGGGTGTCTTGTATCCTGTCTAAGCAAATCCATCATAAATCTAGTGGCAATTCTGCAATGTAGATGAAGAAGTGGTACAGGGCCATTTCTTACTGTTTCTATTTAAACTTGGCTTAGAAACCTATGCTGGATTTATTCAGCAAGTCTTCTTGGATTTTGCTACTGCCTTGAACGAGGATAAATTTCAGCCACAGCATATGGCAAGTGCTGGCATTTTCTTCAAAAGGCTGGATTTAACTTCATCCTATGTGTAATATAGAAGGTCTCTGATCCTGATTAATCCCTGGGCTCTGTTGAAGTACTTGACCTGTTCTTCTGTCTATATAGGTGGTTCTTACAACTTTTTTAATGTAAGAATTTAGCTATCAATGACATTTTTCTCTGGAAAGGTGTGTTACGCATTTCAAATACTGTAACTGTACCAATGCTAACTAAAATACACAATAATACATTTTCAGAAATACTAATTATTTTCTTAATTGAAATTATTTTTCTTAAGATTCCTTCCCTTCTTGTCTGAGGATTTAATTTACATGACCTAAGAAATCAAACTAATCATATCATTATTGCCTTTTACACTTTTATTGACTTCTGCCTTTGTTTGCTTACTAATATTTGGAAGATGTTTGATTAAGTTACATTATTAGAAGAAACGAAAATATTTTCCATGTCCTCGAACTCTTACTGTGTGACAGAATTTTGCCACTAGATGGCAGATCACAGTTCTGCTTTTCGTACATGAAAAGGAGACATCGATCAGAAAAGCAGGACTGAGGCGACATCCAAGAAATACATTAAGGCAAATGAAATAATAGAACTTCCCAAACTGAAAGTATTTATTTTCCAAACAATTTATCATTTAAAAAAATCATTTTCAACAAGATATGTATACCAGTTCTACCAAATCTGAGCAGTGAATGTGAGAGAACCACAGACTACTGTATGATTTTACCTTATAACGAGTGCTGCTCTAACTTGAAGCTCTTGTGGAATAGTATGTTAAAAGCTGCATTTACGTAATATCAGCTTGTAACCTCAGGCAAATTCTTCCCTTAATGTCAATGAGAGTCACATGAACTCTATACAAAACCACTATTTTCTTAATATTCACTATGCACATTATGTATTAATACAGAGTTTAGACACAAAATTATAAAAACTACATGAGTAGCAGAAAAATACCACACTCCATGTTAAGGCTCAGTCACTGAATGAACAGCAGAACTACAGTAGGTTGCTCTATCAGTCTTCCTGCTACAGGCCCAATATAGCAATTGTGCATAAAAGAGTAGGAGAAACAAAAAAAAAAATTTCCAATAGTATTAATTTCTCACACATGTAGAGAACATGTGCTCGAAGTTTGTTCATTGGTTGTTCGTATTTGAAATGTTTACATATATATAAACATATATATTATAAACACAGAGTCTGTAGTTACTAAAAGGGGTGTCTGAGCAGTTATTAAGCTAAAATTAGAGTATGGCAGATTTTATAAGAGTTCTTTTGGACCAATCTCTGTAGGAATATGATCCTATCTGAAGGATATGATTACATAAATTTTTCTAGGGTTATAGATGTGACTATTTCAAGGAGCTATGAATTAACTTGAACTGAACAATTTATTTTAATGACAGGAAAAGAAAATTAAGTTAATGTGAAACAGCTAATTCTTCTTTCAGTCCCACTGATGTAAATCAGAACTTCTCCAGGAAACACATCAGAATACCAGTTCATATAATGAAACACATAAACTGACATTTTAATATACAAAGTTTACTTTCTTCTTACAAAATATACAAACAAGTAACACCAGATAATACAAAAATGTATGTGCCACAGTCAGCGCACGCCCAAGCAACAGAAAAGGATCATACATCAGTATTTCTATTTTTAAAATCCCAAACGTTTTTTTTTTGTTTGGAGAACAATTCACACCTGAGAGTTTCACACCTGACTCCCAGAGCTGATAGCTCTGCACCTCACAGTAGTTAACTCTGGTGACATTTTCAGAAAAAAGCCAAGTTAAGAGCAGTATGTAGGGAGTAAGATTCAAAGTGAAATTAACATCTATAATGAGAAATGTTGCATATAGTTTTGCCTGAGAGAGCTCAGGCAAAATTGAGGAAATGAGGATAACTCACACTGACGTAGGGGAGAAAACCATTTCCCTAAATGAAAACAAGTTGAAAGATGAGCTCACAGAAACTCCTGCCAGCAAACTACATGTTTCAAAGAACTCAATGAAATTAGCCACTGATGTGTGATAGGAACATATAATTGGTCTGAAAATTGTCCTGACTGTTGCGGTTTATGCCAAGTACCTGAAACCCAGCAAGACAGTAGCTTACTCTCTTTAAAGACATGCTCTTCCACATCTGATATAAATTATTGAATATTCATGTAAATATCAAGCATGTTTTTGAACTTAAGTAGCATATTTCAGGCAGTGACCTATGACTTGGCATCCAGTTGGCATGAACCAACATATTAATGTGGCTTTAGGGATTACTCATGTGATGCTAATTACTATGTGACATAAGTGATTTGAGGTTTAAATACAGTAGCATGCATATTCTATGGGCATATTCAGAAGAATCACAAAGTAGTGTTTGATTTTTGAAAAGTCACACTAATAGGTGTCACAAAAGGATAACGTGGGCAAAATAAATAAAAATCTGTTTTTCTTCTACCATTTACTTTTCATGTTTACTGATCTTGAGAGACATCCCCCAGGCATGAGGGTCGAAGCTCTGTGCTCCTTCATTTTTAGTCACTCGTGTATCGATCTGCTAATGACTACATCAGCAGTACTCATATGTAGCAGTAATTCCAGTGAGGGGATCTAACCTAGGAAACACAGTAGGAAACTTATTAGGAACTAGATTTAAAACCAGAGAGATCACGTGGAGAACTGAGGGTGCACCTTCTCAGTCCATGTGTGCTGCTCATGAGTGGGTTGTCATTTTCCTTGCTTTTCTCCCTCTCCACCTTACTGCTGTCCTAAGCCATATGTTCCCACTGCTCAGCTTGAGTTATCACAACTGTTTATTTGGCCATGCTGTCAGCCAAAACAGAGTATCTCTCCAGCTGACAGAGTACAACTAAAATTGTAAAGATTGGTTCTCAGCCACCTTAGTTTCCTGACATAGCATTGTAACTATCAATACGACCATGAGTTAAGTCTATTTTCCTACTGCAATTAAAAAAAAAATCCATTTCATTTAAAAAAACCCAAACAAAATGACGGAGAAAAAGGTAAGAGAGAGAAAGTATGAGGATGAGTGATTCCAGATGATCACTTAGGCTTGTTTTCTGCATTATAATCCAGTAATGTAGAATACACAAAAGCCCTGTAAATGAAGGCCCTAGTATTTTCCTGTGGATTGGTGTATCAGTTTGATTCTTTGGTGCCTTGTAAAATCTGAGATGTGAACAAAGCTTGTCCTTGTGGTACTTCTGACACTCTCCTGTGTTCATTCTTTGATGTTGTAAGAAGATGAGCTCATGCTCCACTCTTCTGCGCAGTGGGGCACTGCTATGAACTTGCTCCTCTTCTCTGCCATCCTTTTCATTAAACTGGAAGAACTTCTTGTTCTGGAGACCCCTACTGCTGTGTTAGGTTTGGTTTTGAAATGGGTTGATGTGTTCAGTGTTATTCATCAGGGAAGGACAGATGGAGGGATGGATAAACACAGACACTTCATCTTATAAGCTTTTATTTCACAAAAAGCCAGGCTCAAAGGCAGCCTTTGGAACAGGGACATGAAAAAGGAGGGCTCCC
Source organism: Hafferia zeledoni (assembly GCA_035583235.1). Classification (NCBI taxonomy): domain Eukaryota; kingdom Metazoa; phylum Chordata; class Aves; order Passeriformes; family Thamnophilidae; genus Hafferia; species Hafferia zeledoni. The sequence continues at coordinate 84,904,176 of JAWWEV010000115.1, read as the reverse complement.
TCCTCCGAGTTCAGTATCCTGACCACTCAACCATGCTCTTGTTTCTGCTCAGTGAATACTGAAGCACTCCAAGCAGAACAGCACAGCCTTTACAGAAGGGAATAAGAATGCCACCTGCTTCCCCCTCAGCTGTCTGTCAGTGCCATTGGTGAACCTGCCTGCAGCTGATGTGGGTTTGAGTCTTCTCAGATATTGGTGAGAAGAGGGATCTGTCTCCTACATTTGAAAAGAAGTTCAATCAAAAGCTTTTTCAAATAAGCAGCACCACTGCTGCATTTCTGTGGTATTTGATCTACTAAGAGGCGTTCATGATTCCACGTGCACTTTAAAACAGCCACTGGTTTCCTGTACCTTCCTTCATTCTTTTTCTGGCCTGAGAGCCAGGAACTAAGCTAGATGAAGCTAGCCTTTTTTGCCAGATTCCTTTTAATTCTGAACAGTTCCCCAGTTAAGTTCAAACACTTGCGCCAGCTCAAGGGACAACCACATGTTCAGAGACTGAGTGAGTACTTCCTTGGCTGGAGGTGACAAAGATAGGACTACTGCTTTTCAGAACAGTGTGGGATTACTTCTTGTCTTTAAGTGACCATGAAATTGTGGCTTGACTTAGAAGCCCTTTGAGGAAATACAAGAATAACTGCATTACAGATCTTGGCGAGGTTCAGAGGCTGCAGTGCTAGATTAAAGTCACAACAGGAACACTGACTCGACAAGGGCAGTGGAGGAACATCAGGAAGATCTTCAAGATGCCTCTGGGGCTTAGGCACTGTCTTTAGACTTGGTTGCTTAAACTGCCTTCTGGAGCTGACCTACTGAATGGAGAAACTTAATGTTGTCACTAAACATAACTGTCTTCAGATTTAGAGGAAATTCCAATATAATACAGACAGTTACACTTCAAATTTCAAGACTTCTGAACTATAGGCTTTCTTTTTTCTTCATCTTACCCTTCTCTACCTTTAAGAAACAAATACTGGGTCAATTAAAATACATTTAGAAGTTATGACTAAATACCTATTTTTAGCTAACAATTAAACCAGCTGCCTGATTCCACCTCTTTAGGCTTCTGTTGCGAAGCAAAAGTTTCTTTTTGTTGTGCTGCCCCTGGGAAAAGTAACAGGATCCTCAGTCTGACCTGTCTGGAATTTCACAAATCTGTCTCATCAAATCCTACTGACTCCACAGGAGCAATCCTCAACTTGTGCCTGCAGTTCTGGCTCTAGCTGTACCAGTTTGTATGCCCTGGATTTCAGGTACTGTGAGGCTGGCTTGTTTCTTTAGGTGGGTAAGTTTCTTAGACCTCAAACAAACCCAAATTTTTCAACCACAGGCACGCACAGAACATTGCCTTGAGTGTAGCACAGTTAACTAAGGAACTAAGTTTCTTTGACTTTAGGAACGCTTAAGGCAGCTGTAGTTCATCACTCTATCAAGACACATTAGCTTGGGGCTCGTGTTCGCAATATCATTTAAATGACTGTTTTGACCTTAAGACTTGCTTCAGTGCCAGTATTTAGAGCGACTATTCAGAAAAAAGCTCTTAAAAATGTGTTCTCTTCAAACATCTGCTAAAAAGTCTGTTACAACAAGAAAAGTAAGATCTCAGCAACAATTTGTTGACATACTGAGGCTTTCAAGTGATAAGAATTACTTGAGAGCATCTGATGTATTTCTGAAATAGTAACTCACATTGCTTGCTAATTCTAATTTCCAAGTTTTACCTGAAATAAGTAGGGAAGTAGGGTGGAAGTAGGGTGTTATGTAAAATGCTACTAATATTGATCTGATTTTTGAATGTCCTAGGAACCAGAACCTTAAAATTAACAGGTATTGTAGGTGCTACACATGTAAAAAAATGAAACCTTGTTTTCTGATGTAGCAAAGAAAAAATGGCCTTCAAATGAATAACAAAATGCCAGCTTTACGGTCAGTTAATTGTTATATCTGGATCTTAAACTGGAAAGCAGTGAAAAGCACAGTCTGAAAACAACATTGGTTGAATATAATTTTGTTGATCTTCTGTGACAGATTCTTCCATCAAATCTCTTCTCCCAGACAGAAAACCATTTCATATTTCACCCACTGAAGCATTTTCCTTTCTCTGAATTGTATTTATTATTTACTGGTGGTACTCCCACCTTGCTTTCTGAAAGTAGTTTTAACCACTGGGTCCTTCACAGCTTGCTGAGATGGTTGAAGCATTATACAAACACATCACTTATCAGTCTGCTTAGCCCCACTTCTTTTGGTTGTGACTTTTTTCTGTGGAAATTGATTGCTTAATGAAAATGTCATTTAATAACTTTACTGTTTTTAAATAAACAATCATAACAATCATCAACATTCACACTATTTCCATGCTGGAAGAATTCCTTAAAACATGCTTAAAAAATGTAAACATGTAAATGAGGAAATCACAAAGATGGAAGGAAAAATGATGAATTGCCATGGTATTGTGAGGCAGTCTGTATTTCTGGCAAAATATTTTAAAGAACTGAAAACTGAGAGTAACTTCATTACCAAACCCTCTCTCTTTCACTCTCTGTACCTGAGCTGTGCCTTTACATGGCAATTCCTCCCACCAGCAGTCTGTGCTGACTTCCCCTCTAAGACATAAGGATGCTTGATAACTAAGGTTTAAACGTAAGACCCCAACAAAGCAAACTGAAAATCTAGTCAGGGCAATGAAGTGACTTGCTTCATAGCCTTTAGTGGTCTTTGAAGCAGGCACAAATGGACTGTATTGATTTTAGCCAGATCAGTATTTCTCAAGCTTTTGCTGAAGACTAAACACCTTTTGGCTCATGTGCCTTCATCTGAGCCTTGAATTGGCAGTATCCCAGTGTGTGTAAGTCAGGGACTTGGTTTTAAGTACTGTCTACAAGTGTTAATCCCCTCTGGAAGAATTTAATTGGTGCTTAATACTGCTGCTGCCAAACATCATGCTACATCCGTATCCCTGATTTCTGCAGCTATCTTGAGAAAGCAGCTCACCACTGAGAAACGCTGACTTGGATGGGAGGCTCCTAGAGAGCAGGTGGGTTGCACAGTCCCCATCCTTTCTCTCTTCCCCTCTCTCCCACACCTCAGGTACTGGCTTTTAGGACCTCAAGTGCACTGTCTCCTGGCATTGCTTCCCTAGGCGAAGTGGCATTTCAATGATGTAATCACAGGCAAGAAGGAAAGTGTCCCATGCAGTAACAAAGGTGGAAAGTGATCTGTTAAGGTGGAAGACAATCAGTAAAAGTGACCAAACTTCCTTCTATCTATTAAAAATTACCAAGTCTATATTTAAGAATTCCTGAACTAGATTAATAATGTAGTGCAGTGCCCCATTCTCACTTACTAGACTAAAAATCTTCCTGGTATACAACTGCCTTTTTGATGGCTTTTTTTTTTCCTTTTTTAAACTTGAGTAAGAAAACAAAAGGCTGTTGTTACTTAAGTAGTCAGTGCACACACTTATTAGTTTTTTATAAGTGACAGCTGCAGGACTTCGTTAGTACAGGCAAATGTGAGCAACTATACAGACGGGGGTTTGACTTCCATGGTAGCAGTAAAACCTGCAGAACGTACCCCCTGATCCACCACCATCAGCCCTGACCCCCGCCCAGGGAGGCAGAGCTGCTGGCTGAAGATTTCTTCAGTTCTATTTTCATAGACTGAGTCTCGGCACGAGGCTCGAATTTTGTCACATTTCCTGCTCCTTGGGCTGCCACTACTGGCTTTCCTGCTTTCATACCTTTTGACACAGGAATGCGGGTGGGTGTAGGTCTCGGGGATGACCCATCCTGTCCTGTCTGCAAAAGAGAGAGAAAAATGTCATGAATGGAGGACTTTTTCTTCTCATATATGCTTACCTTATGCTTTTCCTTGGTTCTTCATTTATCTCTCATGCAACACTATCCCAAATCATACCTATAAGCAAAGTAATGTTCACATGTGGAATCTGGCCATTGCACATACTACTAGAGTATGGCTGAAGGTACAGTGGAGATCAAATGAGTTTCCGAGATCTAAAGTCCAGTGTTTTGGATCAAGACATCACAGGAATGGGAATCCTTGCAAACCTCCTATTCCACAGCATAACACAGTGGTATCCTTAGAGGATACCAGAATGCTGGCTTAGCTGTCAGACAGGTCCAATGTTAGCATCATATGCAGAGATTAGCAAGGGTTCTCAAAACAGTAAAGCCCTGTGAGGCTAATGCTGAAGTCAGGGTAACTGCCATATTTTCAGAGCTAGGGCACAATTGCTCAGAATTATAGATAATATTGAATTTTACTTCCAAACATATGCTGGGGCCACTTATTTCTGCACTGGGAAGAGCAGGGCACTGAGAGAGACAGACAGAGCAAGACTTGGATTTCCTTTTCCTGTGGCTGTCGTAGAAAGGATGTGGGCAAAGGTCCTCCCCCTCTAGCCTTAGCCACAATTTGATGAACTCTGGTGAGGGTGAAGCAGCCAACGCAGATTTCCAGGGATACCTCAGGCAGTGTGGACATGGTCATTTTATTGTCTCTGCCAGTCTGCTGCCCTGGACAACAGCCTACCAAGCACAATAATCCTCAAATGTGAGTATTTTAGAATTAAAAGAAAAAACCCAAAAATGGCCTAAGTGGTTGGCCTGGGGCTGACAGACCCAACATGGCTCACATGCCCTTCTGGAACCCCAGCCAGATGCCAGGCCAGGGCTATCCCATAGCCTGGAAATTGCAATCAGTTCATACACTTAAGGAACTGAATCCCACCATGTAAACACACAAGGAGGACTTAGATAGGATAAAAATATTCAAAAGGGCCAACAACTACATTCTGTCTGTGTTGGCCAGATAATGATGCACGCACTCTGCAAGGTCAAAACTGGAAGTTACCCCATATGAACCATGACCTAAAGAGAATACTTATAAACATGACAATTTTGAAAGAAAAATGGGTTTTATCTCTGCAGTGTGCAATACAGACACAAATGTTAATAGTGACAACTTCACTGTCTTGGCGGAATTTCATATGTGACTGTCTTCTGTTCAGATAATGGACGAAGACTTTGATCTCACAAAAGAGAACAATTCTCCTAAGATCGCGGAATTCTAGCTAGACCCATCTGCTAAATTGCTAAACCCTGCAACTTATGACACACAAGCAAAATAAAACTAAACTACTGAAATATATTGGATTAGGGGATCGTGTCAGCTGCAAAATGTATTTGCACATTTACTTAAAAATGCTCTTAAGAATGCTCAAGGAAGGAGCACTTTTCTCTCAAAAGTTTTTCAGCCAGTTGCATAAGAACTTTCTGTCTGCATCCTGGGTATGCAAAGGAAAACCATTCCTTAATCTTCTAAGAACAGTTCAAAACCCCATGTGTACACTCAAAAAAAAAACACAATTGGAAAACTTGAATGCTGTCTGCCTGACAGGAAGGAAGCCATTTTCAATAACTAAAAGCAACATTTACAATAGCAGTGTAAAGGCTAATATGGAACTCACATGTAGATGTCAAAACAAGTTAGGCACATACAATTCTGTAGGGCAAAACATGCAAATGCATTCCATCAGCCTTGGAAAATATGTCAACATCCCAGGGAACCCAAATGACAAACATCTTGTACTGCCTGAAAGAGTTCCACAGTGTGTAAACATGAGGCAATCAAATGGAGTAGCTGGAATCTCAGGCATTTCTTCAGCTTTATTCACATGTAAATTATTAACTAAGGATTTGGGCGCTTTCAAGTGACTCATTTCAAGCCTAAATCACTCAAAAGCACTTTGAAAAGAACTTTAACTTGCTTTAAATTTCTTAGTTGCTTTCCTCACACATAGCTGCAAAAGCATTTTGTGTTTGCCAAGTGAAATGGCACAAAGGTGCCTCTCCAGCCAGCAGTCCCCTTGGGCGCATGACAACAGGCAAGCAGAGGACACTCTCCTATGGCAGAGAACCCACAAGACCTTCTCTTTGTAATGTCTTCCAAGAACCAAGCTCTAGGCCACTCCTTCCAGCCCTGTTTGGAGGCTGCTGCCTTCTGCTTGATCCGGGAATGCGGCTCTGGCCAGAAAGGAACTCTTACGCAGCTGGCATGGAGTGCCCAAGATGTGACCCTGCAGGATGCTGAGTGATGTGGGCTGGCTCAGGGCTGGCAACGCATTACATGGTGCTGGAACAGCACAGGGTCCCGAGTGAGGTTGCTGAAGACATTACTGAGGGTGAGATGAATACACACAGCTGCTAAGCAAGCTGCTGCGGTTCATCGCCAGCCCTCACTGCAGAGGGTGGCAAGTGTATTGACCTGTGAAGCTGAAGTAAGGCTGTACAGTCCCGTTAAAGAAAAAAAAAGCAGTTTCAATTCACAGAACGTTTAGCGTGTCTGAGTAGTTTGTAAGAGATCTTGCTTAGTTCATTCTGCTGACACACAGAAAGAGTTCTTTCATGCACACATTGACTTCTGGAATATTTTAACAAGGGTGATTTTCAGCATTTGTTCCCGACCAGACCAGGGCCCAGCTTGCCCTGGAAAGAAACAGTTCAGTTCAGTGACTGACAGACACCTACTGCAATTTGAGATGCCCTGAGCTACTCAAGCTATGTGCACAGAGCTGGTAGATAAGACAAGGACCCAAGGAGACCTCCAACCTCTGATAACGCAGCTGTGAGTTAGTTAGGTTACTTAATAGCACTTAAAATGGCACTAAAAAAAGTATGTTTAGGCAACTGAATCCTGAAAGGGTGAGACTTGAGATCTAGTCAATACAGTCAGCGGAGCCCAGGGGGCAACTGAGCTCACACTGAAGCTTGCCGTGTCTCAGCTGAAATCACTCTCCAGTCTCCACAGGGCCAGCAGCACACAGGCCTCAGCACTGATGAGGGGACTGAGGAATTCAGACTGACTCAGTTGCCCATCAGATACCAGCTGAGGTATCCCATCAGCTGCCACTGCAGAAAGGCACAGGCTCATGTTATACCTGCCAGCCTCGTGCATGTGTCTCAGCTGCCCCAGGGTGGGAGGCCAGCACCACACACCCCATACAGGGAAGAGAGCTGACCCAGCCTGCATCTCCAGCAGCTCTACCAGGTGCTCAGAGCACACATGGGACACCTGCAAAGAACTACATGTAAATGTCCACCTCAGACTAAATGCTGCCCAAATAGCTGTGTAAATGTGTGTCCAGTTTGCTCTGGCACCCAACAGCCTCTCAGCTGTGCCTTCCTGCCCTGGGCACAGGATGCTCTGCGTGGTTGGTGCTGTGCCACTACGCTGGCTCTGCTGCAGCCAGGATTCCCTCTGCTCCCTGCAGATTTGTATGGCACTGAAGTCACTGTGTACCCTGACAGCATAAAGAGCTGGCACTGATGCCAGGCTTGTAGGAGGTGGGGAATACAGGGATTAAGTGATTATAGGACTGACACCCATCCCAGCAGCCAAAGAAGATCCAAGTTCACCAGCAATGCTACAACCAAATGTAAGGCCTAAATCAAAAAATAGGATATAGGCACCACCGTTGGTTTTTGGTTGGATTTTTTTCCATGAAGAATATTTTCTTTTATTCTGTGGAATTTTTACTGTAAACTATATGAACTATCTTAGGAACAAGATTTTGGGCCAATGCGCTGAGGCAAGACTAGCACCCAGGCTACAGCTGCAGGCTCATTTTGGTTCCCATATCCTGTGTGGTCCATCTGTAACAAAAAAACCCCCCATATCCTAGGTCTGCTAGGCCAGTCCAAATACTTCCCTGGGAATGGGTTTGACTTTAATCAAGCTAAGGAGAACCAAACCCCCTTTTTTCCGCTTCTGTAGGAACTGTCAAAATCTACAGGCTGCTATAGGAAAGGCAATTACCATCTTAGGGTTTGGGTCTTTTCTTTTTTTTTCATCAAAGCAATGATGGTTCTGTTAAATGCAGAATTCAGTCCAACTGGTCAAACGGGCTCCATCACATCAGTTCCTGCCATGGAGACCCCTGGGTGGCTCAGTGGGCCAGCCCTGGGCTTGTCCAGCAGGCACAGCATGAAGCACCTCCAAAACATTTGTGTCCAGTGAGTCCAGGTGACAGTGCAGATACTATCACTGACCAGTGCCTTCTTTTATTCTTTTTGACCAAGTGCTCAAAAATTTCCCAAGTTCTCCTTCAGATGCCTGTGTCTTTCCTTAGACCAGGGTCTTATTTTCACTAAATCAAAACTGTTGTGGACTCAGAAGAGGACTTGGATCTCTAGATACTCTAGAGCATATATCAGCAAAATCAGCATAACCAGAATGCCTCTTAATCCATGGATTCATGGGATTCAAAAATCATGAGGGTCCATAATGAAATCACAGACTCTAGTTTTGGACTCATATATGCAGGGAGACACCACAGTTCAGACCGAACCTTTAAAAGTACTGTGTGTGCACCTGCAGTACTGAAGATAACTCTGTAAATTCAAATTGGAAAATCTAAGTGTTTTCAAACAGGAAAACAGTAACTGCAAGTCTGTTACAAGAACAGATGAAAGCTAGGACTTTCAGAACTCTTTTCTCTTTTGTAGCTTGGCACTGGAATAGTACATTGTACAAAGCATCTTGTATGAGGAGAGTTAAGACAAAAATGAAACCCAGTGATCTAAAGAAAGCAGTTGAGTATCAGTTTGTCTTTTTTGACTTTATTAACTTAAACCATCAAAATGTATCTATGTTGGTTTCTTCTAGGTTTACTGAGTAAATGGTCAGAAACTTGTTTTTTCTGACTAGAAGTATTGAAATGTGTTTGTAAAGTTGTCATTTGCAAAACAGATGGGGAACATGCAACTTATCTGGGGTTTGGTTTTTGGTTTTTTGGGGTTTTTTTTCAGGAGGCTGGGGAGGAAAAGGCACATTTGGACTTGTTCGAAGTTGCCTGCTTATCTGACTAGGGACATTAAAAAGCAGAGGGAAGCATAAGATAAAGTAAATCTTATGGTTGAACTATTTTCCTTACATTCCAAATCAGAGAGGATAAAGTGAAGAAAGAAGCCAGTTTTTAGCCAGAAGAAAACAAAACAAAAAAATTGTGTCTGCCATGGTTCAGTGCATCATCACAGTAGAGACAGACATGTAGTTAAAAAGAAAAGCTTAAAAACAAGTTTTCCAAGCTTCTGAGAGACAAAGGAGTTTGTAAATTAATTAATTCAAGACTTTTAAAAAAATGAACAGTTGCTTCTAATATGTAGGGAAACACTGTACAGTAAAGTATCTACAATACATTATTTATGTGGAGAGAGACACAGTACATGTCCAATCCCAAACAGATCTGTATGATGAATTCAAGTTGTCTTAAAGTCAGAAGGCTTAAATGGGAATGGCAGCCTCTCTCCAAAAGTGTGGAAGTCTATCTTAAACACACTTCAACATTTCAGCTTAGAAAGAGATGGCTGAAGAGGCATGTTGCAGGGGTCTGCACACTCCTGAGCTGCACAGACAATGAACAGGGGAATGACTATTCAATATTTGTCAAGATACAAGAAAGAGGCTGTAACCAAGGAAGGTATTGCATAAAAGGTATTAAACAAAAGAGCACTTTTCCCAAACCCCACAACTGAATTCACTGCCCCCTGATGTTGTGGAAACAACAGTATAAATGAGTTCAAAAAGCAATTAAAAGAATAAATAGAAGAAAACCCCACCATAGTCTGTTAAAGACAAAGATGTTGCTACAGGCCCTGGTTCAGAAAGAAATAACTACCTATTGCCAAAAACTGGGAACAGACACTGACAAAGACATCACTGTGTGTTTACCCACTTAAAATAATCTTCCCCTAAGCATCTGTTGCACACTCTGTCTGGTTAAATAAGTTTTTGGACTAATACAGTACTCATGGTTTTCTATTTTGGTTAAATTCTTCTTTCCCAGGGTATTTCCAATTAAAGCAACACAAAACTGTATCCAGTAATAAACCAGGGTGGGGGGACTATCAATATATACTGCCCACTGTGGTTAAAGACAGAGGTGAGAGGCTGATTTAAGCAGGAAAGACAAACTGGGGTACCACCACAGAAGCCCAAGGCAGAAGAAAATATGTTAGAGGAAGCACTATTGTAATACGGCACTTGCAGAAGTTCAGAGGAATAGAAAAAGCCCTGGCTGAAAGAGGCTTGGAGCTGTAAGCAATGATAATACGTCTGCTTACTTTTTCGTTTAGAGTTCAGTATTATAGCAGACATTAACTGAATTGTAACTATAATGGGATTATACCAAAGAAACACCAGCCTGCATAATCAGAGTCTAACGACCCACCAGCTGGGCAAAAAACCATGAGGAATATTTTCAAAAGTCAGAAATTGCACTCACCAAAAATAAAAATACAGTTTCCTACTCTGTCATCTCCATCGTTATTTGTCCCTTTGTCCCTGCAATTTTACTGGATTGCCATTATGAAAACAGTTTGAAAGAAACTTTGAAGGGACTTCCTCTGAAAATTACTGCTTTGGAAGATAACTCCAAAAGTGTATCAGCATCCAACACAGGTACACACATATATGAATCGGGCAAATTCTGATTTTGTATTTAAGCTCCTATCTGAAACATATGTAGGGAAGTCAAGAGTTTCTCCTCACCCCACTCATTTTCCCTGCTGGCATCTCAAACCCAAACTACAGTTGCCCTTCTCCTTACCATGAAGGCTACATCATGAGACTAGGCCACTTACCACTGATTGTGTTCCTCGTGTAGAAGACGTTGTAACAGGCGTTATGGTGATAGTACTTGTCACCTTGCTCGCTGTGGGTCGCGAGGACAGGCTGTTCCGAGGGGATCGAAGGACGGTACCGGTCACAACTTCTTTCTCTGCTGCTATGTTCACTGGTCTGACTGTTATCACAGGACTCGCAGCATCGGGTGCAGCACTGGGAGAACGTTTAAACTGGGAACCTAAGTGGATGTGGATTTTATTGTCTTCTGTTGTAATAATGTTGGCATTGGCATTGTACTTGCGGATTGGAGTCGGGACAGTTTGCTTTTCTGGTGTTACTTTGAAGACAGCCCTTCCCATGGTCATATCTTGAGACTGTGGAGAGACAGAGATTTCTGCCGGTGCTGCAGATGTTGATACTGTCATAATCTGAATTGGTGATGTAGGTCTGTCGGCAAAGGGTGCTCTCCCTCCCTCTGGGGACTTTTCCCTCGAGAATGTTGTTATAGTGACTGGAGATATGGAACGATCTGTGCCCATGGGACTTTCACTGCCTTTTCCTTTATGTGGCATAACATTTGGAGAGGGAATGATGGTTATTCGTGGCTTCTGATTTCCCAAAGTAGGAATGACAGTGGTACTTGAAAAAAATTCCTCTGCAGTTGGACTGGTTATCTCCAAAGTTGCTGTGCTGTTCTCATGGTCTGGTGTCACCCGAATATGAAGCGGTTGACCCTGCTTTGGTGAAAGGACAACTTCTCCGGGATGTGCTGGACTACTCTGGGTCCGGGCTCCTTTATCAGTAGTTGCCTGAGCCCCAGTTTCTCTCTTTTTCATCCATGGTATCCACGATTTCCTCATAGCAAGCTCATTTGCAGCTGGAGGATATCTCTCAAGCACTGAAGAACGCTCCATGTGTTTTTTCAGACCTACCTGTCGCAGATTGCTCATGATATGATTCTCCTCCTGGAAGGATTTCCTTATAAACACTGCTGGAGTTTCTTCTTCTGCTGCTTCGTTGCTTACAGCATCTGTCTGCACGCCAGTGGATGTCACAGGGACATCAACCATTCTTCGTCCGTTCATGCTGGGCCTCAGAGCACGGCTGTAACGCTTAGAAAGCTCCAGCTCTCTTGTTAGGTTCAGAACTTCCTGCCCCATGCTCTTGTTTTTGTTTTCTTCTTCCATAAACCTTTGCTGCAGGACTGAATAATCAACTTGGAGCTGAGAAAGCTGGTCTTCTTTGTTCATCAGCTCATGGATTTTTTCCTTAAGAGCTTGAACTTCTGCTTTCAAATCTCTGCTTTTGGCCTCTTCAAGACGATACATGTGCCTCAGCTCTGCCTCCTGGCTTACCACTTCACCTTTTTCTATTGCTTTGGTTTTGGCAATCTGGAGTTTCATCTCCTCCAACTGTTGAGAAAGAAAGTTAGCTTTATCCTGCTCAGTCCTAAATTTCTGCTCTAGCTGATCATATTCATCTTCTGTCTTCATCAAATCTCCTTCAACCACTTCCAATTGTTTAAGACGTTTTTTCAGCCTTTCAATTTCAATGGTGAGTTCCTTAATCTTGTTGTCCTCATGACAACCATGCTCAGGTCCTTTCCTGGTTCGACCTCTTGTAATTTCTCTTTCTACTTCCTCCATACCATCAATTCTTTTCTTTAACAGGTCAACTCTACAGCTTAGTTGAGAGGATTTTTCTTCTTCACTTCTCAGTTTGCCAATTAACTCATCCCTTTCTTTTGTCAAACTAGACACTTTTTCCTCCATTTCAGATTTCAGTTTCAAAAATTTCTTACTTTCTTCTATCAATTTCTCTGTTACATCCATAACTTTCCCTTGTTCAACTTTAAAATTCTTGTTTAGACCCTCAACCTTTTTTTCCTCCTGTTTTATTTTTTCCATCATATTTTTTCGTTCATCAACCAACATTACAGTAAATGACTTCAGCTTTGTAAGGTCATCTTTTAAACTTATTTCAGCCTTTTCCAACTTGCTTTCTGATGTCTCAAGGTCCTTCACTCGAGTCTTCACCACTTCCAACTCATGTATCAAATCCTTAGTCAAATTCTTTTCTTTCTCCAAGTTTAAGTGTAGCTGAGTACATTCAGACTTACTTTTACTGAAAGCCTCTTCCAGCTTCTCTAGTTCTGACATTCTTTTCTGCAGTTTTTCCACTTCAAGTTTCAACTCTTTGCTATGGTGCTCCTCCTCTTGCAGTTTATTTTTCAGCTCTTTGCACTGGGATTCAGTTTTTGTGATCTCTTCATCTTTACCCTCCATTTCAAGCACACGCTTGCGGAGGTTTTCCACTTCTGCCATTAAGCTAGAGTTCCCACATTCCCCTTTTGCTATTTTATCTCTTAGTTCCTGAAGTTCCTCCTCAGCTTTTTGAAGATTTTTGTTAGTTTCTTCCAGCTCCTCTATTCTGTGAGTCAACCCCACTACCTTAAGCCTTAGCTGTCTATTATGTGACTCTTGATTAGCCAGTTTAGCAGTCATCTCCTCATGTTCTTGAGAAAATGATGATGTTTTGTGTTCAAGTTCTGCCTCTAACTTCATCAGTTTTTGCCCATCTTCTTTAGTTTTTGCACTAATAATTTTAAGCTTTTCTTCTTCTTCCTTTAGCCTTTGGGTTAAGTCCTGTATTTTCTGGCTTTGTTGACCAAGTTGTTCAATATGCATTTGTCTTTCATCCACCAGCATGAGTGCAAATGATTTGAGCTTCACTAGTTCTTCTCTTAGTTTATTGATTCTCTTTGTATGCTCCTTCTCCTTCCGGGCTTGATAGATCTTCTCCTGCTCAAGAAGTTTCTTCAACCTGAAACAAGTTAGAAGAGATGCATTAAAGCAATATATATATGTGTGTGTGTGTGTGTGTGTGTGTGTGTGTGTGTATTTCTCCATTTTTAAAGTCGCCTTCATTTTAGCTTCTATTTCAAGTAGTCTTTCAAGAAATCATAGAATAACTACCTACTACAGTTACATTCCCAAACCAATTATTTTAAACTACAAAACTTAAATGAAAAATATATAAAATCATCTAGAAATCTGAAACACAGAGAAATTTTATACATGTATAGATAAAAAATACATCAGGTTTTAATTTCTTTACATTTATTTCTCTGTTAGGATGGTGTTGGTAGAAGTATATAATATCTTAACAGGACAGGTATTAGCTACTCACCAATCCATTTATATAAAACTTCTTTTACAAGGTGGATTCCTCCTTATGTCTTGCAAATAGAAAAATTTGCAAAATAAGATAAAAAATGAAAAGTAATTGCCATATGCAGCCACACATAAGTGGACCAATCCTGGCTGTAAATAAACCCGCAGGACAGAAGATTGCAATAGCACATAACTGGTAACTATCTGGGCCTCACAAGCATACAAAATTAACAGGAAGACAGATTTGCTAGCACAGTCCTTTTATGTTTTTTCTTCCAGACACACTTTTATTTTGTAGATTTTGTGAACTGCAAGGATCAGACTAATCAAACATACAAACTGCAGCTAACCTCATGTGGAAAATGCTCTTCTCTGTATGGTCTGTATGGTCAGGCACTTTAAAAGCTCACTATACACAAAATAGGTGTATCCTCAGAAAGATAATAGAGACCTACACCTTTCCATGTTACCCATGCAACATGGAGAAATTATTAGTAAGACAAGTATTTTATGCCTGGAATGTATATTCAGGATATGTTGACATCAGCACAGGAAGTTCCTGAACTTGTCATAAGCATGGATTTCTGAGGATGGGGACGCTCCATTGACAAAGAGGTACAGGTAACACAGGGATGTATCTCCTACCAAGCTAAGAGCCTTATTGTAAAAGCAGCACTCCAACTTAGAAAGACACCAGTACACACTCTGAATTTACTGTGAAATGACATTTTCCAAACCACTGTCATAGTACTTAGAACTCCCATATCCCCTATTAAGACACGTGTGATAATTCAAATCCACTTGCTTTGCTTACTCCATGTCTGAAGTTTTTCAGCTTCTTTTTTATAAATTAGACGCACATTAAAGTGATAATAGCAGAGCAATTTATGCCTGTTAACTAACTTGCAATAACTGGAACATCTGTATCTTAGCAAGGATCAGCTTTTGTCGGTATTTATATCTTAAATGATGGACTGTAGATGGTAGCAGCTGGAGCACAGATACACATTCTTATCTGCTACCTCAGCAATGGTGCTGTGCAAAGGGCTCCGGGGCACAATGTCATACACAAAGGATGTCCCCGTAAACAGCGGTATTAACGTGGTATTCCAGCAACTGTTAATGTTTCACTCCTTGCTCCTCGGGGACCAGAACAAAAAGGAACTGGAAAGAAAAGCTATAAGAAAAGAAAAGGAAGTCAGCAAGCAGAGCACAGGATGCAGTAGGTAGGGAAGGAGAAGGCTGAAGAATGCATTTGAAAACAAGAGTCGGATAGAGTGTGGGAGTAAGAGAATAGTAGGAACCAGTGGGAGAGAGAAAAAACCTTACAGCCAACCTTTTGCTGGGTCACAGATTATTCTTCAAAAAAATAAAAAAAAAACCTCTTTAGTTTTGGCATCTCTTTGGAAAGGACTAAAAAGGTGTGTTGGTGGATGCTTCATTATGGGTCAAGTTAGAATATCAAAAGGTAAAAAAGACCCACTGTCACTCACAAAGCATGTACTTTTCACACTGAAGAAGGAAATTTATTGGCATGCAATATATTCCCTGGTTGCTCTATCACACTGTTTAGATCAAATGTTTCTGCCAAGAACTCTTCCCCATCTCCCCCAGGCTACATTTTTAAAGAAACAATATGTACCCTTCCACAAAATATTACTTGCTACTACAGAACATTTACCCTAACCTAGTGGTGCTCTAATGACCCATCTCCCAAAGTAATGAAAATAATAGAAAGTTTCCAGCCTCCCTTGTCCCACACTCAAAAGCCTATCTAGAGATGCTTAGAAAACTGCCTATGATTTTTAATTCCTAGGCATGCACGTGTGATTTTCACCCTGCAGTTGCTCCAGGTGATATACACCAGCCAGGCTGCTAGCAGAGTGCAAAATGATTCACTGGCAACACATGGCCCCACCTGAGAGTCTACTGGGGAATACTGCCAAGAAAGACACTGAAAAAAACACAAATATCTGTTAAACTAAGACAAAAAAATGCCAGTCATGAGACTGAGTAACAGGAGAAGAAAGCACATTAGCCCTGTCACTGCTTTGCAGGAGAGTTAGCAGTGGGGCGTAACTGGCCTGGCCCCTCTGGGAAAACAAAGCACTGTAACTGTGCCAATACATGGAAGTGAATTTGCTAACATGTCTGTGCTGAGCAAGGTAGGAAGCAACGTGCAACATCCAGCATTTTATTCTGCCTCAGCTTCAACATGGTGAAACGACACTATCTTAGATTTGACAAGTGACCTTTCAGAGAAGATACTTGACAATATTTCTGTTTTCCATGTCTAGGGGAACTGCTTCTAAAATCTGGTTCCATGGAGAATAGATGGGAAAGCAGCACACAAATCTGTGCGTTAATTATCAAAGGAATTACCAAAATCTACACCTTTTCAGTGTTACTTCTAAACACTAAAATAAAGCTGAGTTGAAGCTTGCTCCTGCTTTTCCTTCTTGTACAACTTCCATACCTCAGTGGTTAAACTGGAATTTCAGTAGGACTGCAGGGTGAGGTTGTCCCCTCTTGACCCTCACAGCAGATTTACTACCAGGCTTCTCATCTGACTGCTGCTGCTAATGTTTGCTAAGTAATGCAGAACCACTCCAGTGGAACACTAAAAGCCCCTCAGACTCCCAGCACGTGTGTCATCAATGTGTTATCCAGAGCAGCTACACTCTGGATTGGCAAGAGGTTGAAAGCACTTGCATTCAGGGTCAAAATCAAAACCTTTAATAACGAAACATGGGGCTATATACAGGCAAAACACTGACAAGCCAACTATTTGGTAGCCCCAGCCCAGTCCCTGTATTTGCTGTCTTGGTTTGTGGCTTTTTTAGTGCTGGGAAGAAATGCTTGGATACAATCAGATAACCTGTATTCATCAGTATAAATTTCAGGGTTTGGCATTCAGACCCCAGCATGCAGATGTGCCCCAGTTCCCTGTGGAGAGAGGGACCACGCTGCCTGCTCCTCTGTGGACAGCATTGCTGAAGTCTGTGTTTCCTCACAGGTTACCACAAGTATCACATCAAAGCCTACTGCCCAAGTCATTCCCTGAATACATGGTCTTTTGTTGCTGTGAGGGTCCTGGTGGTCCCTCCCTGTCCTTACTATCTGTCCTCCCCACAGTATTTGAAGAACAGGTGCCCCACAGCTGTGCAATACTCAAGACAATCACATACAGTGTACTGGATAAATGAAGTAGTGAACCCTTACATATGACTGTGTGCAAACTGTTGACAGCTAAAACCAAACACCCCAACAATGTTGTTCCCTGATTTTGAACCATAAAGAAGGATGCTTGACTGATATGGCACAGGACGCTGGACTACAGAAGCCACGGATGCAATCTCACATGGTCCATGCTACATAGGGAGGTGCATCTCCTGCATCCCTCCACAGCCTTAGCTGTTCACAGCCACACCAGGCAGCGCCAGGGCAGCAGGAGAGAGATCTGTGGGCAGCCATTCCAAGGAAGTAGGAGCCTGAAGACTTTCAACAAGCAATCTCAGCTTGCAGAGAAAGCAGGGACCAGAGTGGAACAAGACCAACTATGGAATTAGTTTTAACATCTTTCATGAACGGTGTGCTGGAAGCAGGCAGCAAGGAGGACAGCAGGAGTGTATGGGCAGTAAAGACAGTTCTGGGTTAAGCATAGAGACAGTTTGTAAAACAGCATATTGGGAACATTGGGAAGTGGTGTCCATCACAGGCAGGGCTTTAGTCTGCTGCAAGTGAGTCCCTGAGACTGCCCTGAAGGACAGGAGACCAAGAACATGGATGGCTGTATCTCCTCCCTCCAGTGAGAAATGCAGTGGTTGAAGGGCTTCTTGCTGGACTTTTCTGGATGGCTATAAGGGTGGTTTAAGATTCTCTTTAATAAAGACTGATCAATTCATTGTATCAATAAAACTACAGACTTCACTTAAACCCATACATTGTTTTTCCTGTTTTATGTCTACATGTCAAGTGCAATCCCTGAGATACAAAGAAAAAACCCCACAGTATCATTTTCACAGTGTCTCAGAACAGAGCAAGACTCCATAATATTTTCATGTTTTTGGAAGACACTGCTTCACAACAGGAAAGCTCCAATGGGCATTACTGGATTTTAGACAGGATTTATTTTATTTGTAAATGGTAAAAGTAGTAACAGCAGTAAGACCTCAGCTAAAATCAGTCATTAGTTCTTGTTCACGTTTTCAAAAAAAATTACAAATAGCAGTCAGTAAACAATTTCTTGCCTTCTGAAGGATAATGAACTTCATGACTACATTTGAAATGCAATAAATTTAGCAAACTGGGAACTGTAAAAATCCTGCTTAGCAATGACAGCTGATACGAGAAGCCATTCTCTGAAGAGGGAATATTTTATGAAGATACAAAGAAGTTTCAGTTATCAGAGGAAAGATGCTCAGTGATTTCCAAAAAATCACCACTCCCCTCAAAAAAAACATTCACTTTAGAGTATTTAAAACAGAGCATGCAAAAGTGAATAGCCTCTCAAACATTTACTGAAAATTATAAAAGTGTGGGAATCTCTCTTTCCATTTGTCCTTACACCAAGATGAGAAAGCATGACCAATAGTCATGTGACCTTTTCCATCTCCAGCATAGAAATGGGCACTTACCTACACACGGAAAGCCTGGGAAGACAGGGCAAGCCAGAGGATACCCTGAAAGGGCATGAGCTGCCTCTGTGGTTTGCATGCATGTGAACATTTTGGCACCAAATTTCAGCTGTGTTGGCCTGGTTTAGCCTCCTGCTTTGCAAACAGACTAAGCCAAGCTTTCCAAGGTGTCCCCCAGTGTTTAAAGAAGCAGTCACAGGAGGGGCAAATGAGAAGGGAAATCTAGAGCTACTTCCACTGCTATCAAAACTGGCAGCAGGAGGAAGAGCAGTTAAAAGAGAGAGGATGGGAAGGAGGGAAGCAAGTAAGGTCTCTGGAGGACATTTTAACTGAGTTCATACAAAACCTGAAGATACACAGAGCCCTTCGGTGCTGCTCTAGCACAAAGCCATCCATCATACTGCTCCTGTAGTACCTATTTTGCCATTTATATCCCAAAAAGTTTGCAGCGATGCGATGTAATCACTTTTCACCTATCTTTTGGATGGCCAGTCAGAGGGGGTTAAGGAAGGTATGTTAATGAGGACTTGGTCACTCTAAGCATGAGCTGACAGACAGGGTGATGAAGGCTGCTTCCTCCTGTGGGGCCAGCAGCATTTCCGTGCCACTCACACAGCAATCCCAAGGGAATTTCCACTGGGGAAAACAAATGCTTTCACAAGCTCATCTTTAAACCCAAATAGTTTGCTACTGTATATGCAAAGTCAGAGAGACTAGACAATTTCCTAGTGGTAGCTAGAAAGCTGCTGCCCATTAAGGGATGTGAGAGGCTGGAATCCCAGGACAATGAAAACCAGCAAGAGGTGGTTTAACTTAATAAAGGAGTTCCCTCTTTTTTTTTTTTTTTTCCTATTTAATGTACAACAGCTGATTTTGAAGATTGCTTCTACAGCCACTGGGAAATCCTCCACATGTCAGGACTATTTCAGAGTGCTTCTGTGTTTGGGGCCAGGCTGAATTTTGCTAGTTCTGAGTACTTACAATTTCAGCTAAAATCAAAGAGAGACAAAAGGTGGCCCGGCCCTCTAGGAAGGCAAAACAATCTGGCCTAAAACATCAATTGGGCAATTCAAAATTAAGTAACACTTTCAATTTATCAGCTTCACTACTTCCCACATATCTATCTCATCTGGGAAAAGAAAGATGTAAATGAGCTCATGTCCCATGGCAAGCAAAAGAATAAAGCACATCTGTGTTACTTTCTCCTTTCTATCCATTAAACTTTAAAGGTAAGCAACCAGAAAAATGTTTGAATGACATTCCTAGAGAACTTCCCAAGCTTCTGTTCAGTTTATCACAGGGTCAACTCTGAAAACAAATAGAAACTTGTAAAAAAAAAAGTTATTGGTTGTAGTAAATCTAAAGATTTTTTTGTAGCTACATAATATGCAAACTCAAAGTGTAAAAAAGTGCATATTCTTTGCTGCTGAATTAACTTCTGAGAAGTGATTATAACAAACTCTATCACAAACAAATTAATATTCTTGCTACTTGTAAACTACATGAGAGTTCCCAAAATATACTGAAAGTAAAGGAAGGGTTTTCTTCCTTAGGAGGATACATTGCTTACCACCCCCAACAGTTTTTATTCCTGTTTCTAACACTGATTTTGTAAAAACTAAAATCCAGTTTGCTGAACAAGTTCATTTGTTTTGAAAGTGTCTTACTCCAACTGAACAGTGGCTAAAGGCAGCATTTTGGTAGATTCAGTGTCCCCCCACCTTTCCAGCACCTTATTCACAGAAAAAAAAAATCACCAGAGATCTTCAAGAACAAAACCCGACTGACACCCGTCCAGACTACGCAACAGTATCCCCAGCGGACAGGCATTTTTTCCAACCCCCCAGTTATGGTACCCACATTAAATCGAAGATCAGAGGAGAGGAAGGGGGTTGCACAGAAAGCACGCAAACAGCATCTGAGAGCAAAGGCGAAGCAGCGCTCAGCTGAGAGATGAGAATTGCCAAACCTGTCCGGGGCCGCGGTTCTCCTCCCCTGACCCCTCGGAGCGCTGCTCGGCAGGGGCAGCCCCGCAGCACAGCCCCACCAGGTGCACCTTCCAGGGCTCCAGCCCAACGCTACGGTCAGCCCGGGGCCGGGCCGGCCCGTCAGCGCTGCCCTGGCCCGTCCAGCCCGGCTGGAGCCGGAGCCGCAGCCGCAGCGGCAGGAGCGGAGCCACCGAGCATCTCCGCTCCGCGCAGACCCCGCTCCAGCCTCTCTCCCTCCCGCCGGCGCCTACGCTAATGCCCAGTGCGCTCAGTGAGCCAGCGCAGTGCGCATGTACACAGCAATTAGCAGCGCTCAAATTAAAAGTACGTTTAAAATCTGACTTCTCTTACTTTAGAACTAGACCTTTTTTCCCCCCACCTTTTTTTATTTTTTTCTTTTTTTTCAAGCAACCGAAACAACAATAAAGGCGGAGGATCCCGGGGCACGGCTCAGCGCGCTCCCGCCGCTGCCAGGTGACGGCCGCGCTCCGCGTGGTGCTGCCCCGGGGGCAGGCGAGGGGTGGAGCTGGGCAGGACAGGGCACAGGGTCCTGCTGAGCCGGGGGCTCGCCCCTGACCCCGCTTCCCTTTGGGATCGCTTTCCTGGAGTTTGTTATTGACAGCCGCCCCGGGCTGTTTATGGCTACAGTTTATAGGTGAACGATTAAGAAGAAATAATTTGATCGCAGAGAACCCTTGTGAGTTGCTTTTGTTTAACTGGGATGCATGAAGGGATGCTTCCCGGTCCCAGCTGCCGGTTCATTCCTCTGGCTCAACAAAAGTTCCTGTTGCTTTCCTCTTGTCTTCCCGGTGTTTGAAGTGGCTGGCGCACGCTGGCTGATCTTAACATCGGTTGATAAAGGCATGAATACTGGAAAATAATTCCCGGTCAATTTAATATACACGCGTGTTTTCTTTATGAAAATCCACACATAATAGCACGGCTAACTGGTGAGGTTTGGAAAGCACCATTCTGATAGTTCCGTGCATTAAAGAAGTCGTAAACCATGTCTTTTGTTCCCAAAACAACATAAAAGAACTTGGAGATTCCTTCTATTTGCCTAGTGATTCCCTAGATTGCTCACAATTACCTTTTCAGTCTTTACAAGAGGAACTAGAAACCACTCTTCTCTTCCCCTTCCCCTTCCCTTTCTCCTTCTTCACCCTTGCTTTCCTCTTTCACGTCCTGTTCACCTTCCACTTTTCTTGAGCTTTTAATAGCCAAAACACTGAAAGCTATCATGTCAAATATTATTACCCATTAAAAATGGACCAATGTGTGTCTACATTTTTGAGTAACTATCTCATATCATGTTCTTTCATTATTTTTCATTAGGACCCTCCTCTCATTCAGCACACAGACTGGACAGAGCTCATTTTAAAAGCAAGTGCTTAGTGATTGATTTTATGCTCTTTATTCAAGGCCCTATTTACCACACCCTCTTCAGACTCCACTGAGAACAGAATTATTCATTTCTGAGTGGGAGATAGAAGCACAAAGGGACTAAGGTTTTGGTTGGGACGCCTGCTCTGGGGTACATAGGCTGTGGGTTTCAGAGTGCTGTAGGGTGGGTGCTGCATGTGTTCAGATCACAGCCCCATTTGCCTCCTCCCAGCAGTGGATGCTGCAAACTCCTGCACATCAGGGCCCAGACGCAACAAGCTCGCCCAAATGAGAGTCATTCTTAGAGTGAAAAACATTCACAATCCATGTAAATTAGCTTCACATGACTTAACTAGCACCAAGTAGGAAATCCGTCACACGGGAGTAGAGTCACATTTTCCAGGGAAACATATACTAGCCTTAATCATTCTCTCCTATTTTATATTCCTCTGCCCCATTTACTAAATACTTTCCAAAAGATGAAGTTGGGATCTTACAGAGAGATCTTTTCTTGCTGTGTGCAAAGCTGATGCATCTCACTATGTTTCTGTTTTTGGCAATGTCAGAGGAAAGGTTTCCGTACAAAACATGTTTAATTTTGCAAACACAAATGATCATATGCATTGATCAGACAGATATTCTGCTTACTTTACTTACTGTGTCCTTTGCAATCCTAACAATTGTTTGGTAGAGCTAAATATTCTTTAAAAAGAGGAAATGGCATGCACAATGGCAAACACTAAAATAGATACTGACCATTGAAATTTTATGGCATGGCATTATATGGACATTTTCGGAGATGTCAGAAGAGTTTAGATGCTTTATATTGCCGGCATAAAAGTCTGCAATCTGTGCTAACAAAATAATGGATAGCAATAGCAGGGTGTCAGCCTCGAGGCAGTTTGATACTAGAAAGGCATAGAGCACTTTGCAAGCAAGTTTCAAAACTATCTGCTGACAGATGGGTTTGGCTGTGATCAGCAGCTGAGAGTAAGGCTCTGTTCCACCGGCACTGTTGGCTCGGCAGGAGGGTATCTGGTCACACACCCCATCCTGGCTGGCGCTGGGCTTTGAGCTCACTGCACAGCTTGTCCCAGTCCTGCTGCACCCACTGTTCAGTCTCAGGTTCTCCTCACCTTTGCACTCTATTTGTAACCCCCACTTTCCCCAAATCAATAACCCTCCTATGTGTTCTCTCATATCTGCTCTGGCTCTTCTTTTGTCCATGTTGCCACACTTGGCCCAGGCTGAAACTGCAAGCAACACATCTTCCCTCACCCATGTTTTCATGGTCTCAGCTCAGAGTGGAAAGTTCAGGGACATCAAGACGTTCATAAGAATTATATTAGGAAAGCAGCCATGAGTTTACAGCACTCAGCTTTGTACAGATGTGACATGAAGAAGGGAGAGGGCGCTGGAGGTCCAGGCTAGAAGGGGTCACCTATCTCAGGAGGTCTAGCCACTCACAGTCACAGCAACCATGCAGTGGACTCTTGCCCACACCAGAGATCTCAAGAGATTGCCTCCAACCATCACAAACTTCATAGCAAAAAACCCCAGCAGCCAGAATTATAATGTGCCACAGCAACGGAGGTGACTGAGGGCATTGCCAGGGGCTGTACATGGCAAGAGATGTGCTAAAGGGGATTCTCAGAGGATGCCATGGAACCCACCCCAGTGTAAGTCAAGATAGATGCAGAGTCATCAAGAAATGCATGCCCTCTAGAGAGTACCACATCGTAAAACCACGGAATTGTTGAGGTTGGAGAGGACCTTGGAGATGCCTAGTCCAGCTTCCTGCAGGTCCAGTTAGAGCAGGTTGCACAAGGCCCACTCTACTCTACTTGAGTCTTAGATACATCCTAGCATGGAGACATCATAACTTCTCTGGGCATCCTTTCTAGGTCCTGAGCAACCTCATCTTGAGAAAAATCTAAATTGGGCTGGGTTGCTAAGACAATAGATATATACTACATACAATGCCTCATGACAATCACCAGAGGCACCTGTCACCACCAGTGATCCCTAACGGGGACTTATCCCAGACTGCCAGCTCCCTCACCTTACTCTGCAACTTAGAAATAAAGGAACAGGGAACATGATCTAGAGTTGCCAAAGTGGTCTGGGTGTGAGCCAGCAGACAACTGGCTTCAAGATTTGTTAGACAAAGTGCAGCGTGATAGTGGTGACCCTACACACCTGCACTGGTTGAGATATGTCTGTACCACCACAAGACTTCACAAGTGTTGGAATCTGAAATCCAGCTTACAGCAAAAAGAGCTGGAAATCTTAAACAGCAAAGCCTTGGTCAACAAGGCTGAGAGAAATCCAATCACCAAAGACAGAAGTCTGTGTTTGCTCTGCTTGTGAAGATAAGTTGTCTCCTGCCTTAACATAAGAAAGGAGTCTAGAATGAATGTTATCAGATTGTGTTGTAAACCCTTTGCTATCTTCCCTGCATAGATTCCTGAAATTACCATAACCCTTCCTACCTATTAGCATATGTCTCCCTGAAACCTTAAAATGTGGTCAAGTGTTCAATAAAGCATTCCAGTTTTCTTCCCCATAACTGGGATCATGTAGTTTTTGACCGTCTCACACAAGCACAGTATTCTCCATCACCATTTCAACTACTCCAGGTACCCACTGCTATGACAGTACCAGAGCTATAGAGGATGTCATGTAGGATGTCACAGCTAAGGTAAAAGAGGCCTTTAATATTTACAACTTTTCTTTTACTGCATAGAAATCACATTACGTGTCTATATAAAAATATAAAGGTGCTCCATTTGTTGTTATTTCTCAAGAGTACCTACAACTTTAAGTCACATCAGAGGCTGGGAAAATCTAACTTACTCATGAATCTTTTTGTTCATGCTTTCATTGGGATGAAGTAGTCCAAAAAAGGCATTCCTGAGTAAAACAGCACTTGCAACGTTGTGAGGCCAGATAAAAAAAAACCATAAGAAATAAAAGCAGGAGAGGGAATAGATAGAAATCCCAAACTCCAACTCACCTCCGAAAGTCAGAAATTACTCTGTGCATCTGGTACAGTTGTCTGCTATAGAGGAGAGTAACTGGGAAGCAAAAGATGGAATTGGTTTAACAATTTAATGATGTGCTAATAGACTACACATTTCTCTGATAAGTTGCTCTCTTCAAAAATTTCCTAAACTCTGCACAACAATAGATTCCTCTTGTGGATCTTAGAGACTTGTAACAAATGGTTGCCTGATTATAAAATTTTCTGTAAACAGAGCTTTGTAACATTTCCAGCAGACTGCCCTGCTCTCTGTTTGCTCTTCATTTTCAGTGCAGAAACACATGTAACATTTATAGAGAAGGCAGAGAGCTTGCAACTCTCACCAAGTTCTGTAGCATGTTACTAAAAGCCCAAATATTTCTGTTTGTGTAAAGCAAAGCTTTTCCTAAATTTGTGTTTACTTATATATATGCAAAGGTACACTGTGTGCTTGCCAGACTTGGGTTTTTTCTTCAAAAAACCTTCAAAGCAGTGAAAATCTTCCATCATTGTTTTGTTTTTTTCCCTTCTTTTGGTAAGTCAAACTCATTTTTTAAATCAGACCTGACCTCCACTCTCTACTTAGACAGTTACCTACTCTGAATGCAACAGATACAAATTGATTCAGTGGCATCTTGATAGGAGATGAACATTTTGAACACTGAGAGAGAGAAGAGGCTGATTTTAATTTGGTGCTGAAGATACAGTGAACAAGGTGATCCATTTAGCCTTTTGGTGAGAAAAAAGTAATGAAGATAAATGCAGTAAATACTTGAAACATGACTTTGTAGGAAAAGCCTGAGAAAAAGACTTAAAGTTGGACTCTGTTCTGTTGTATCTCAGGCAATACATTTTATATAGCATACGTCATGCACATTAAAAAACTTCATTTGGTGAGCTGCACTGACAACTGGCTTTGTTCACCTTTGTACTTATTTAAAACAGGTTGTTCCATTGCAGCTGTTAAAGAAATTGTGTGTACATACACGCACCAACATACATTTGCACACAGGCTTTTTTATTGCTCTTCAGGTTTTTCTAAATAAGTCATGCTGCCTGGGTTTTAAATTATTTTTCTCTTTACAGCATGAAAATTGCCCTACGTTAGGATCTGCTGCCTTGTAGGGAAGCATGATTCAAAAGTTTAACAAAAGTATTTCTGTTTGTTTTGTTTTTTCCTGTTGCGTTCCCTTCCCCCCTTCCTTTTGTTTCTTTTTTTTCCTTTCTTAACGCTTGTGTGCATCCTTCTGATAGCTGGGTAAGCTCAGCATCTCCAACACTGGTGCAAATCCCTTAAGTAAAAGTGATTGCAGCTGAAGCAGGACCCGTCTATATCAAGGTTAGTCTTTCATGGTATGATTTGATCACTATTTTGTGAATAAGCACCAATAGTTTCACAGAAACCTGCTGTGACCCTTTGACCAAAGCATTTTGGAAGCCAGGGGAAGAGGTGTCTTAGACCTCAGGGAAGCTCACATGGCAGGATGGTTCCTTGCTGCCCTCTGTGGACCTGCCATTGTTAGTGTTGTCTGCTTCACCTACCTGTGCTCCATCAGAGCACCCCACTAATGCTGTCTTTACTTGCTCTGGGCTCCACTCTTGTTTTTCTGAATTATGGGCTTTTGATGTGCTAGATGCTCATGTGGAAAAAACAGATGGAGGAGTGAGCTTGAGGCTTTGAAAGCAGGGAGAACCATGCCGGTTCTCAGTTTATGCAGATAGAATTAGTCTATTGGGAGGGTCTTGGCCTTTTCTGCTCAAGCTGAGTCTGGTATATGAAATTAAGCCTGGCTGATTTTCACCTTTGTGTTGCTTTTGTTCTGTTGGCCTAAACTCTCTGCTATTCCTCATCCTTTGCCTTCCAGGTCCATCAGTTCCGATCTTGCCCTGTTGGTCTAATGCCTGCTGACCTTTCCTGGACTTCCTTTTCCTTTGTTCTTCTTCTCACTGACCCTCTTCTAAATGGATTGAAAGGCACCTGAGTCCTACATCTAAAACTAAAGGTTGTCCACCTCACTGCTTCCCATTTGACACATTACTGAAATAATGTATTTGACACAGTGAAAAAAACAAGTGGTCAGGAAAAATGAGAGAAAACAGACTCCAAAGAATTGCTGCTTCATTTTAGCATCAAACAACACAAGTGGTGGTGTCTGGAGTCATCATGAGAGTGTCTCAAACATAGGAAAGTGTACGAAAAAAAAGCAGTGAAGACGTTTAAAATCTGGATTTAGGAAATAGCATCATTCATATCCTTGCATGTACTGGGCTAGTCAAGCATGGAAAAGCTCACACAGCTGTACAACAGCGATGTAGCTTGACAGCAAGTAACTGCTCAAGGGTATTCAATTCAAAACCTCATCTCTGTCAATGCAGGGTCTCAGACATTTTTAGAAATACAAGTTGTGTGTGCATTTGCTTATATCATATTTGGCCACCTCAGTCACAACTTAGCTTAAGAGTAGAACAATACATATCTATAGAAGTGGAGAAAGATAAATAATCTTATGAAGATTCCTTCATGATTTTTAAACATGATTTCCTGTGAGTGCCATATTCAGTGACTTAGCAAAGAATGAATACCCAGTAAATATTTCAAATGCTATGGAAGAGCACTCAGCAGCTGCTTTTATGCACTAAAGAGGGACTGATAGATTTTAACATCAGCACTGAGTAATCCCTGACTGTCACACCATATGCTAATATGCCATGTCTCAACACTCAGTCTGAAAGGCTATGAAGGTATTTCCATCAATTTTCATGATGGGACCCTCAGCTGTTGCCCTGAACACAAAAGACCACACACCTGCCTACCATATCCACCTCACAACCCCACCTTTGCTAGTGCTTTTTGCCCATGTGTTCTGGAGGTGCAGTGTAAGTGGACACCTATCCCCCCACCAGAAAAAGAACAAAAACCCTAACCCATCATAACTGTGAAAAAACCACCAAAAATAAAAAAACCCCTACACCTACATAGAGCTTTTTGACTACCACATAGCTATTCATAACAGCTCATGCAATTCTTAGGTTTGCTGCTGGCATTAGATTTGTGTCTATTGAGAGACAACCACAGAACAGTCTGTCCTCACTGCACACCTCCCCAGACCTCACACAGGGGCTAGACTTGCCCAAGGTTTGAGACTGCTATTTTAACCTTCTGCTTCTAGTTGCTTAGAGCAGGATCCAAAAAAGACTCTCACAGATATCTGGAGTGCAATCGATGAAGAATTTTAAAAGGAAAGGAGAAAACAAACAAACAAAACATCAAAAACCCACAAACCAAAAAGAAAAAATAACCAATGCACATATAAATTTGAATATTCACAGGCAATGGATTTTTGTGCAGATCTGTATTTTGCTTGCCCAAATTTGTTGTTGTACATCCTTGGTAGTCCCATCATCTTGCCTGAGCCAAACATCATTCTTCTCCTGAGGCTATTTGGGCCTTATGAAATACTTGTCTTTAAAAGCAAGGGCCTTGTTCTGAGGATGAGAGACATGGGCTGACCACAGCCATCACACAAGGATGGGGGCCTTAGGTGTTTCCATTCAAAGAAAGACTTAACAAGGGACATTACTCTTGCCCCACCACTCCTGTATTATTTGCTCCAGGAGTGGCATATCTGGTTTTATTTCTCTCTTCAGTCTGAAATAATTCTAGATTGCACTACCCCTTTCCAAGGTGATGTCCTGACCATCAGCCTGTTGGGTGTTTGAATGGTGAAAAAAAGGACAGGGAAAATTCAAGTTACAAGGTGGAGAGCAAGCAAGGAGAAACTGGACCAGTTTCATACATTAAATGTGAATTAGAAGGTGCTTTGCTTGCTTCTGCCATAAAATTTCTTTCTGCCATGTCTGTGTTGCCCTCTGAATAACTACAGGGTTTGTGCAACCTGGCCCTGTTGTTCTCTAGTCAGGTATTTGGTCCTTAGCTGTTGACTTCCACTGAGCATCCTCACTTACAAATCACTATTACTTTTAAAAATCTTATAGCAACATAGGTGCAAATGATGCCACAGGTACAAAGAAGCAAAAGCTTACAGCCTCCTTCATAGAATCAATTAGCAATACTGACCAAAAAAAAAAAAAAAAAAAAAAAAAAAAAAAAGTCAAAATACAAGGGCATAATTTGTCTGTAGAAATTATGAAAAAAAAATTGTTGTTGTTAATGTTTGTTTTTAATGTTGTTTTCATCATTAATATTATTATTATTACTACTACTATTATTACTATTATGAACCAAAATGCATATAGAAGTCTTATAATCTTACAGGAAATATGTATTGTTGATAAGTTAATTTTCTGGAGAGCAAACTCATATGCAGAAGCTATAACTCCACTCAAGAAACTGCTGTATGTAATACATTTAAATATGCATGTATAGACTTCTACAGGTACATGCATACACACATTTCACAGTTCCTACTCTAATCCTCATTAATCCCATTAATCAAGAAATGCTCTACTGATTTCAAGGGAATTGCAACAATGCTAGCTTTGTGCTCATAAAATCCAGCATCAGGATGGCATGTTTACAGATTAATTACTTCCTAAGACCTGAAGAAGCTCGATGTAGACAGCTTGGTGTGCTAATGATGGGCACAAGGCAATAGTGCTTGCCACTGAAAGCAAGTTGCACCAACAGCACTTGGTCTGTCAGGTAAGGACATGAGCCAGTCAAACAAACCAGGACAGACTCTTCTCTGTTGTGGATTAGCCATGCTCACATCACATGATCTGTGCAACTGCAAGCTGCAGTGCCCTGTCCTCCACACCACCCACCTGCCTTTCGCCTGCATAGTCACTGTTCTTCCCCTACTGTTTTTGGAAACCAGGGCTGTATCCGAGCCAGTAATTTTCAAAGTGAAAAAAATGTTGAAAGCTATCCATCATTTTCAAACAAGTTAAATCATCTAGGAAAAGACTGACATATAAATGATAAAAGAGAATACATCTATCCCTTTCCAGTTCCTCTGAAAATAAACACTTTAAACGGAACTCAACAGGAACTTTCATTCTGTGATATATATATATTTGTCACCGAAGATACTTTTTCAGCTATGACATAATTGCTATCATCAGAAAAACATGGCTGTCATTCTGCTATAATTTAGCCCCATTTTCTGCTCATTTCTTTATTTTTTTCTCATTAGGGCATTACATTCTCTGCTACATTACTATTAATCACTCCCTAATATATGCAGCTGAATAACAGGGCTGTGTTAGTAATTGATTTTTCATTTTCAGAGCTAAAGCAAAGATTCAATAAGTATGAAGAAAAAAAAAAAAGGCTTTATTTTTCTCTTTCATTCCAGTGAAAAAAGTGTTTCATGTGGATTTCCATGATTTCAGTGAAATATTTGTTTATCTCAAATCAGTAATTTCATTTCTGTCATTTTAAGAAAAACAACAGATGGAGAGGACCACATCTTGGCACAATTTACCAAATCAATAAGTGAAAAATCCTCACTTTTTCGGAAGATGAATTGACCTGCCTCGACTAGTGAATTCCTGTGTCTGGGGAAATTTGACTACCCAGACACTCATTTACAAGATTTTCACCTCTTTAGTGAAAAGAACTCAAAATTATGTAAGTGACTTGCAAATGTAGAACAATTTTGCCCAGGAGGAATGGGAACAGACACCCCAAGGGACCAGTGATGTGACCAGGAGGGCCTCCTCAAGGAGCTGGATTCAGATGCCAACAGGTTGACTGAAGGATTGAAAATTTCCCATAATCCAGGTGAATGACATAATCACAGGGTTATTTGATACAGATTTTGACTAGCTAGCATTGTGAATTAAGCCACCAGATTTTCTTTGTTCACATTTATAATAATCTTACAGCCTAAATGGCATGTTTTAATGAGTTTTTAAAAAGTTAGTTGAAACACTAACTATGGCATCACAATATTATAATCAGGCACCTACTCAGGTACTTGGTGGTGAATTATCCATTTTGCATTCCCCCCCCACCCCTCACATGTGCACAGGCCTTGGCAAATTTCACAAGAATGCTTTGTTTGGATATGTGCAACCCCTGGATTTTTTACTTCTGCCTTAAAATTTTTTCACATATAAGCCTTAAAAAGAAATGAAAACTGAAATGATGCAAATACAAAAGTTATTGTTATTCTCCACAGCTGCTGAAGATACTGCAGGGATGAGAAGGGATGCACAACTTGGCACCCTTTTGAGGAAAGAAGGTGGAAAAAGCACTACATCTGTTTAGGGTTAGAAAAGCTTCTCTGTAGGCTCAGTGAGTGAGAATAATTCTGCCTAGTCAGACGATATCTTGAGGTTGTTCACACAACTTAGTGGAAATTATTGGACCATATTAAACAGGTTTAGAATATTAGTAGGGCATTAATCTAAGTAGTAGGTCATGTACTTCACTAATTAGCCAGCACATCTCTGCATAGGTAAACGTTTATGTAAACATAAAGCCAATATCCAACATGTGCAAGCTTGAGTGCCTATTATCATATATTTGTACTTGTAAATAATTGGCATCTACCTAAATTTTTTAGAAATACACTGAAACCTGGCACTTCAACTGAAACCTGTTTCTAATCTTTCTGAATGAGGAAGCAATTTTCCCTACATGACCCTGATTCAATTCTTGTTTTCTTTGCCTAAAAAAATGACAACTTAGAAAGATGGCCTCTGTAGAGCTGTGAACTGATATTTATTTCAGTAGTATAATAACTCTGAAACATGTCAAAGACCCCTTAAATGTTAAAATCGTTACCTATTGCACCCTGGACAGAGTTTGAGTTCATGAGTGGATTTTGAATGAAGTAATTTTTTCCCCCATCTGACCCTGGGAGCATTTAAATTGATGATTTTAGCAAGCAAAGTTTCGGAATAATGAACTACATATAGTTTTGTATAATAATTCTCTCTCAAGGGCTGTGAAGCTGATGCCTACTTAGAAAAACTTTTGGAAGAATAGTTGAAACAACACATGATGCCATTTTACATAATCGCAGAAGTGACTGAAAGACCGGACAGTTTTGAGGACTATCCAAGTGTAAAGAGATGGATTTGGATGAGTCCCAGCTCACATTGTGTAAGACTTGCAATAGTTTCATATTGTTTCTCCACAGTCAGATGTGGCTGTTTGTTCTCTCATTTTAAAATTACCTTTGGAGCTATTTTGTTGGAACTTGGGACTAGATTCATCAGTTAAAAACATAAACTTTGAACTGTCACTGCCTTGCAGTCAGCTAGAGCAGTAATACAGGACCTGCAAAATGGATGACCTTCAGATTTACTTAACTGTGCAGAAATTGTATTTGTCATTGTTGGGGTTTTTAATTTATTTATTTTAATAGACTACCACACAATTTGTGATCGGTGATCCTGTGAATATACTACACTTACAGACAATAGCCAGCATTTCCAAACCATACACATAGCATGTCAGCCTAAAAGAATAACAAAAGTACTGCTGCCCTTGTATTCTAAATTATAAGATTAAAAGTTTAGAGATGCACTTCCTGAAAAGTAGACAGAGAGTGACTCAGTGCTCTACTACAGCCAGTAGTAATGTGCAGTCAGATGAGTCACTACTGTAGGCTATGGTGAATTCCCACAGTCCCACTGGGCTGGCTTTTCCAGGACACAGAAACTATCACCCTATGAAAAAAAAGCCAGAGTACCAATATCACTAACAACTCTTGGGGGGGAAAAAAAAATATAGCAAAAATATTTTTGTGAAGTAATTTCACTTCCAGGCTTTAAAAGAATCACCAACAGAGTACACAGTTATAGGCTAAAATCTGTGTTACATTTTTGGACTTTACATCTCACCCCAATATCTCTGTATGGGGCTATTCTTACCCCAGTGATTTCTTAGTCTGAACACCATATTTTTATCTTGATTATTCTCTAAATGAGTAAGTGACTGATGGATACTCTGCCCCGCTGTCTTCTGCCAGCTTCTTTATTTTACAGTCTTCATAAAAATAATGAGAAAATGCAAACAGGAAAGGTAACACACACAAAGTCTCCAAGCTGTATTACTCTCCAGCCTTTGCAGTTGCTTAGGTCCAAATAGAGGGAAACCAAAGGCAAGCACTTCCCGATGAAAGACTTGGTGCTGCCGTCTTGTGGGTAAAGGAAGAAGGGGAAGTTTGTTAATAAAAGCAGAAATGCATAAAAGGAAGAGAAGGATTTTAAAAACTTGTTAACATCAACACTACCATTTTTGTTTCAAGACGGCTGTGTGTTTCATTGCTCTCAGATCAGTTTCCTTTGCAGGTGATGCGGGCCCAGAATTACATCACCAGCAGAGCAGCCAAAAGCATCTTGGTGCCAGGATGACCGAAGCTGAGAGGAATGTATTATCACAGACCTCCGAGGGACTTGCCAGTGCATTCCTTGCTGGGGGTACTGCAATGGGGGAGGCAAAGAAGAGACAATTTTACGTGAAGACTGAAAGGAAACTTTGTGGAGAAAAGATCTGGGGTCACAGTCTTGCTGTCTCCTCTAAGCAGATCTAATTATGGCCATGTACTTCAAAAAGAGGGTTTAACTAAAACCAGATTTAGCAGAGCAATGCTTAGGAAGTACAGACTGAATCCTCATCCTTGCCTTTGAGGAAAACATGAAATGCTTCAGTGCACTGGGAACCCTGTCACTGTGGTTGTAAAGA
This sequence comes from Hafferia zeledoni, assembly GCA_035583235.1. Taxonomy (NCBI): domain Eukaryota; kingdom Metazoa; phylum Chordata; class Aves; order Passeriformes; family Thamnophilidae; genus Hafferia; species Hafferia zeledoni. Next base: position 84,870,664 of record JAWWEV010000115.1, on the reverse strand, counting down.
ATAATTTGAAGCAGTGAGGAAAGCAAGAGCAAATTAAAAATCCTCATCACTTCAATGAAATCTTACAATGAAATATGGCTAAACATAATAATCAATGCTTTAGGACAGACAGCACTTAGATACTGGGTGTATATTTACTGACACCTTGTGTGTTGGGGTGACAGAGTCTCAGCAGTCTCATGGATCATGGTGGAATTTACCAAATTATTCACAAAGCAGTCACACAGATCCCCCATAACAGAACTCTAACAAAGCCTTTCTGCCACATGACACCCTCTATTTGGCAACCCACATCCCGTGCTTATAAAAGAAGCTCCCTACTCCCTCCCCGCCCCAGTTTTGAAGGCTTTCAGACTATTTCTGCAATCAGTCCTGCAAGGCAGTGGTCCTCACAGCAAGCCTGTTTCTGCACCCTTAAAATCAATGGGAGCTTTCCAGTGCTTTTAATAGCAGCAAAATGTGCTGTCAACAAGCGGGGTTAAAAGAAGGGTACAAGACAAATTGTTCGGAGATTAGCACCTCTAAAAATGGCAGCATTTTAAACCTCATCTCGTAGGTCAATCGAGACGTCAAAGAAGTGCTAAGATTACACAGAGCTCTACCCTTTTCCACCAGAAGAAAAAGCCCTGCTGATCAAATTAAAAAGTTTATAATTGATCCTAAAGTTCCACACACACCCCCCCATCCCAGTTGCCTAAAGGGGAAGGCAGGAGGGCTGGGACTAGGCAGAACAGAGATTAACCAAATATGATTTCATATTCAGCCTGCTTTGCACAAGAATTTTTGGAATAGGGAAGTACCAATAGCTGGTTTAGCCACAGCCAGCTCAGCCCAAACTCAGGCCACCAGCACTTGGAAGGCTAATTTTATCCCTGAGGCTGCTGCTGCCTGGTCAGGTGTCAACTGCAAGCCGCATTGTCAGTGCAGTTCTGACCAGACCCCTCATTCTCCATCTGTCAGACCAGGGACTCCCTATGCCACCATATGCCACCCAAGGTCTGAGGGGGCCTGAGGGCCTCCAGCTCTTCTCCACAGTCCTCAGCCTCTTCAGGAGGCTCCAGGAAGATGTCTGGTTTTGCGTTCCTGGGGATAGGAGATGCCCAAGGACAATTTGGTCACATAGAAAAACAGAAATTACTGTCGTAATTTTCAAACATAATTAGATATGATTATAGCATACTATAGGGAAATTTGCAAAGCACTTCAGCCACTATGTCTGTAGAAGCACCTTCCACTAAAATACCAGATTTCTTTCATCTCTATCTGGCAAATGGTTGTTGCTACGCCTTTCCTGTAACATGCCAACCTTTTCCACAATCTTTCTTCAGGTGAGTTGCCCTTGGTCTTGCAGAGCCAATACCAACAGTCAGGCCCTCCAGCTTTCTCCCTTGACACCCCCAGCTGCCCACATATTTAATATCCCCATGTACAATTTTCACTTTCTTATACTTTTCATGCATAATAATTCTTGACAAATCATGATTTCCTGTTATTTGCTTCCTGTGCAAGGCTGACCTAATAATTAGTCCCTCACAGGAACAGTTTGCTTTCATATCATGTTGTTGTAGATGGATTAGAGATAACGTATGAAAGTGTATGTAAAAACATTTTCCAAAGTAAATACATTAAGGGAGTGCTAGACATACATTAGAACTGAAGCATATTTCTGCTCTTAGAGAATTCCCCTTTTTCCTTTGTTCAAACATTCACAAGACAACAAAAGCAGATGTGGCCTGCAAAAGTTGATGTGGACAACAATGGTTAGGAAAGGTGGATAAAATACTGTGAGGAAAGAAATAACTGAAATTACTTAGATCCAGGACAGGAATTATTACTGCTCTCACTGTAGCAGACTGCTGTGAGATGTCCATCCCACAGCACTGTTCTTCCTCCAGCTCACCCTGTCTCATTAACATTATAGCTGCGAGTGCAGCAGAGTGGCTGATGGGCAAAGTTCACTTCTGTGTCCCTTTTCATTTTCATGGTGACTACAAGTCTGTTTGGCTCTTAAAAAAATAACCCTCAAAGCACCAAAGTAAAATGAAATATATTCATAGTGGTACTTATAAAACTAGAATGTCTATGCAGGTCCTTGAAAAATGCCTTTGGGCAGGTTAGTTCTCTGTCCCAATATGCAGATTAGGAATGAGTTTCTTCTATGTTTTAACCTGTTGCAACTTAATCTTTCCACTTCAAACTCTTTCTTTTTGACAAAATCTGTTGTCACTTTGTGGCTTTCCTAAGAAGTTGTCCCATCACCCTCTCTTTCTTCGTGAATACAGTCCTCAAACAGTACTACTTCTAGTTTTTAATACCTACAAAGATAGGCAGCCTCCGTTTCCTGTGCACTCAGCAAACAAAGGTGATCTGTTGAGATCTTTTAGGACTGTATGCTAGTGAGAGGTTTCCAGCCCATCCTGATTTTGCTGATCTGCTCTGTGAATGATGTGAGAGGAGGACCCTGAAGAGGGAGGGACGTGCATCTTGGTTTCTATGTTTAGCTAAATGCCATATTCTCTCTACTTGGTCACTATTAACTTGAAACGAATTTTCTCACTAGTGCCATAGACAAACAAAGTGGATTAAATAGCAAACATCAGGTTTCTGGTGTTACTCAACATAAATCAAAAGGTCTTCAGCACTGCAATTATTCCCCTACAGCCACCAGCAGAGAGGCACTGGTGGCTAAAGCCAGCAGGTTTAATTATTTTTAAAGGTCTGGTTTCAAGAGAAATCCATACTCAAATTCTCCTTTTTTTATTGCTCTTTTTCCAAAAATTGTAAAACCTGAAGCTTGAAAGAGCAGGAGGGGTAAGAGAATATGCCCACAGAGATGGGACTTGATATCTCAGAAGTATTAATGTAAGACAAAAATCGTTTTAATCACTTCATTGAAGGAAGTCAGTTCAAACCAGGTTATATCTTAGACTATTTAGTGGCCTTCATGAATTGAGAGGGAATAATAAGAAGGCAACAATTGCCAAATTAATGTTAATATAAAATTTAAAGACAAATGTAAATGGTACTTTAATATCACTTTTGCTGTTGTAGTATTTTAGTGGCTGCATGTCCACACATACATGGATGTTCAGCATAGACAGCAAACAACATCTCTGAGAATCAGATGTGAAATTGCTCTTTACGGAAATACAACACATTTTTTATTTTCTACTATGAGAATCAAATTGCTAAGATACAGAAGCATTTTTGTGCTTTAAAGTTTGCCAATCAATTCAGCAAAATAGACACAGAAAAAAACAACTATTAAACCAGAAAATATGGTCATTGTAGCTCATGTGCCACCTACTCAAAGCTGGCGCTGAACTGAGCTCAGGAAATACACTAAACAATTTTGCTCCTGGCTTTTTGCAAATGTCTGCCACAAGCCTGTGGTTTCCTCAAAAGCATTTCTTCTTTGAACTTGCCTTAAATATTTTTCTCAGAGCTTTTTTTTTTCTTTAAGGAAATAAAAAAAAGAAACATAACATCATGGATTGATTTCAAGCAATTTGGTACGAGCATGAAAATTTCACATTGAAAAACTAAGTGCTCACTTTCACCTAAGGTAGGTGATCTTTCTTTTGTTAGAGACATAGAGGAGAAATAATTCTTCCCTCAAGCAGGATAAACACTAGGAAAAAACAATCTGGAGTGAGATAAATACTGCAGATACCACCAGGCTGGGCAGATACCGCAGGCTGGGCACGTTTTGTAAAACATGAAAATATTTTCTTCCAGGGGAACAGAGAACTTGTCTGAGGCATGTGTCTTCAAGAATATGAAAAAGAATGCAAATGGTTTGTGACTTTGCAAGCCTAAATGTGAAGGGCATGGCAAAGTCCCATCACTTGTGTGCAACTATCCTATTGTGTGTTGTGGTTTTCCCTATCCTGTCCTCGGGCTGTGGCAACAGTGCTCTGTCATTCACCAAACATAGCACTTAGCTAAGCAAGCCTATCCCAAATTGGCCAACATAAATAACATCTGATCAAAAGCTACCTGGAGGTGAACCCAAAATGGGCATGACTAATTCAAAACAAATCCAGTTCTTAATTCAAGCACACACTACAGGAACATTCAGTGGTATTCCTCCAGCTCTAGACTTGCACAGCAATGTACTTAGTAATGACATGAGAAGACCGACATTTACAAATGGTTTACACTTGAGTTCAGTGTCATTTAAACACAGAAAATATCAGACCAAATCCCTTCTGAACCTTTAAACATGGGACACTGGGTATGGATAGTCTTTGCATTGCCCCAAGTACTCACCTCTCCCGCTCCTGTTCCAAGAGATTGGTAAAGTCATCGCTCTTGTTCATGTAATCTGTATGTTTATGTTTCTCATTTTCTAGCTCATAAACTGTGCGACGATGGCACTTTTCTGCCAACAGGAGCTGTTCCAGCATGCGCCGATACGTCTCTTTCTGCTTTTCTTCAAGTCTGTCCAGCTGGATTGTAGGAAAGGAGAACAGATGGTTTTAAAGGTCTCCTTGATTACTTCATCTGATTTAATAACCAACAATGTTGTATTTGGTAAATGTGACTCCAATAATTTTATGTCTTACGCTTTACATAAAGCAGTGACTAGAAAGAAGAGTAACTGTCCTGTGAGAGTAATGATTTTTTTGGGTGACATATTAGCAATAAACATTTGCAGAGATTTCACATACACGAAGGGCAGAACTTCATTTAGTTTTAGGGTAACAAGTTATACCATTGCAGGGCAGAATGTCCCCTGTGGTGAGGTGATGTACACCCTTTTTTCATTTCACGTGGGAAAAGTTATAGCTCAGACCTCAGACCCTAGGACCCTGAGTTCATGCACCTATATGGGGACTGGACACCTACATTTAACGCGTAATCTCAAGGCTAAACTTTGAGTTATGCATCTTCAACACATCTGTAAAACTGCTGATTCAGTACCAATCCAGTTTTACATTACCAAATACAATTAATAATAAGCCTTAGGGTTACTTCTCAGCTTGCCTGCCCCTGGCAGGGTGTCTGGCTGAGCCTGCTCTGCCCACCCCCAGCCCTTACATTGAGAACTGCATCTTCCTTGGCCCCAGCTGCACCTCAGCAAACTGAGGGAAGTAAGAGAGCAGGAGGACTCTGGCAATTTGGTCTCCAGAAGCTGACCGTATCAGTCAAAGTAAAGCAGTCATTACATTTTATAAAAGAGACTGCTTTGGTTCAGCTTTTGAGAGCCGATCTTTTGCACTTATTTTTGTCACCATTCTATTTTAGTTTCGACATAACCCTTCTGAACCTACACTTTACAAAGTTTTACCTTTTTTACTGAGGTCCCTGTCAAATTAGCAGGTTCTTTAGAAAAAGACCTTGTTAAGCTCTTTTAATCTTGTTTGACAGTATTTTATACATGCTCCCACATGCTAAGGTTTGCTTTCCTTATTTACTGTCATCCCAAAAATTCCAGGAGATGCTTCAATGAGAATACACAGTATAAAAATATCCCATGGTAGACACAATTCCTAGGGAACAAATTAAATGTTCTAATAGGAGGAACTGTGAAGATTTGGGCAGCCACTACAGTATGTTATATTGTATGATGTTGCATGCTCTTTCTCCATGCCCTGGATTGTTATGAAATTATAAACATGAGCAGTGGCTGTTTATTTTGGCATTCACACTGGCCTCAGTCATTCCCAGGTCTATTCTACATTCATTTATTGCTTAAAATTTAAAGCACAGGGTCAAGTCCTATAAGTCTCCTTTAGAGGATGAACTGACATTGGAGTTCTAGAGCTTAAGTGATGTAAAGTGAATATGGATTTATGATCCCATAAATATTGTCACTCTCCCAAGGTCTTCTTTTCTTAACTACCCACATGATAGTGGTCTTGTATGCCAAGAAAATCTGTGAGTGCTTACCAGTGCTGTGTGCAGTAGAGGTTGAAGCCTATAACTGAAAAAAATTTAAAAACCAGAAATGTAACACCCAAAGATTCTGGTCTTGCTTAACAGCACCAGCCCTAAGAAGCATGCAGCCTCTTTATGGTTTGTGTTCAAATCCAGTGACTTTGCTTACACATTATTCTGCATTTGAGTGAACAAGACTTTCTTTGATTTCTTGTCATTGTACAAATTCTGTGTTATCCTCTTGAGTGCTTCGCACATGTTCAAAATATGTGGGGTCTCACTTCTAGTTAGGATTCCCCCTGCACAGACATAATGTTGTCAATCAGTTACCTCTGAAATTGGTTTCTCATAGACGTCTTCCCCTACAGACTTTTCTTGGGCAAGGATGGCATCCCTGTGTAGCACTCGGAGCACATTCTCTGGAGTTGCAGACCCATAATGAGCTTCTAAAACTTCAGGTTTGGTTTTCTCTGTCTTCAGCATGTGGATCACATCTTCCCTTGCCTGTAATATTGCAAATCACTACCATAAGCCAACCTACTAACCAACAGGAAAAATAGGGGCATTTCATGTGTAGACTGCATACACAAAAATAAACTAAATTAGAAAAATGCCAAGCTGTCAATGCAAATATAAAAACTTTGAGAGGTATCAGAGTACACATGATCTGTGCAATATGAATGTTGTCCTTAAAGGCATTAATTATTCTGTTCCTGCCTGTCATTACATTTGAATGATATGGATTTGTCTGTGGGTTGCCACTATAGGCAGGGAACATCATTATTCTTCATGTACTTCATTTTATTTGTTGTCCATGTTGTTCCCTGACTGGGATAAGAAAATGAGTAGAAGAAGCAGCACAAGTGAGCTGAATTAATATTTCTCAAACAGCTTTGAATCAAATACTTCCAAATCACTTTCTACATGAATTTATGACTAAATACACTCTTCAAGTAACTTTAAAAATAAGTTTTTCTAGCTTTAGAATCTTTAAACAAAACCCTAGAAATATTGCAGACCCTGGCTAACCAGCACAACTGGTATCAGATGTGGAAAGGCTGAGCAAACCCTCCTGGCAGTGGAGGAGGGCTGCTGACCCTGGAGCTGGAGGCTGGGAGCAGGGGTGCTCCTGTGGTGAAAGGGAGTGCCCCTGGCCCCAGCTGGGACCCCCCAGTTTCAGGCAGCATGAGCAACATCTGGACATGATGAGAGTGTTCTGCAAGGCCGCCTCTATGAGTAAGTGGCATTTTAGAGCTATGCTGTGGGCATACACTTAATCCAGAGCTCTGTTTCTAATGATACTTGTCAACATCTGTTAAGCCATCTGTAAAATGGGCACCTGCTTGTCTTTCAAGGTGTATTTATAAGGCCATGGTCCAGGGAAGGGCTGTAAAACCTACAAGCTTTTTGTGGGCACAAGGGATCTCCTGGGTTTTCCTGGAGAGCATCTTTCCCACAAGCTCAAATGTGTGGGGGAGCAGAAGAATCTGGACAAAAGTTTTTCTCTCACCTACCTTTCTGACAATGCATGTGAGCTTGAGAAGTAAATTAAGGGCTAAGGAAAGGTTCAGACACTTTAAGAAAAAGTTCTTTACAAATCATGCCCCTGTGCAAGCAATGATTAAGATTTATGAACTGACCAATGCTTCACACTTTTCCACAACGTTCATACTGGCACTCAATATTATCCCTATAGCAAATCTTAAATCTTTACCCAGTACCACAGAGGCATTAGACCTCTACAAAACCACTCACTTTTAAAATGAGCAAGAAAATAATTTTGGAAAATCGCAGAGTCTTTAATTATTTTTTTTCTTTAAAATAAAGTAGTTTAACATGAAAAAAAGCCAAAACTGAACTTGAGGCAAAGATTATGCCACACAATTAAGAACTAGCCCAATTACACTTTATAACATTTGTAACTTAAGGTAAAAGCTTTCAACGTGTCTGCAGGATTGGAATGGTATTCATGTTGTTAAAAAATGAGAGTGGAAAATGCACATTACTCATGGATGTCACAACTAAATGAATTATGTGAGCTAGTCCCAAAGAAAGTCAGAAGGGCATGTACACCTCCCTACATCACATACTGAGACTGTGCCACTCTCAGTACATGAAGAGTGTAATTTTTTGAGTTTTAGACAGATTTGAGAATGTATAACTTTTGCTATCTCTGTGCAAATAACAGGGAGAGCAAAGAGCTGGACTCCAGTCCCTGTAATAGTTATTTGATACAAAAATAGCTGTCAGAGGCAGCTGCTCTGCCCAGTTGTGCCCCAGCCCTTGCTCACTTGTGCACTGCCATGTGTACTTTCCTTCAGGCCTCATTAGTCTGTCATCACTCACAGTTAAAATGGAGCAACTTTAGCAGGAGGGACTAAGAATCCGTGAAACAGCTTAGAACTTCCTAACTAAGGAAAGGTTCTGGGAGCTTCAGGTTTGCGTTCCCCCAAGAGCCAGAGGAAGTCAAGCCAAGGGAGTGGGTGATGCTGAATGGAAGAACTGGCACCCCAAGAAGGAAGAAAGGTGCCCAAGCTGAGTTCAGAGCTTTGAAGAAAACCCCTTTTCATTTCTTAATTTTTAAAGGCAAGCAGTGGCACACTTAGGTCCAAGGGGACAGGGTGAGACTGTCATCATGAACACCCCTTGCTGGCACCCAAGGGGAGGGTATCCAGCCTGGAGACAGGCAGGGTGGCACCAACCCCAAGGGTACAGTCAGCTCCCCTCTCATGTACCCTTTCCTGGTCACCCCACACTCCCCTGATGCTATGGATTTGGATTCCGTTAACATGGCAAAGCACCTTCTTTCTTTTCTGGACTTGGCCATTTCTCCTATCGTTATCTTTTCAAGGGTATCGGCTAATTCACCAAGTACTCTGTTTCAGGGGACTTAAGATAACAGTTTGTGAAAAGCAAACAGATAAACAGACTCTCAGGTTGCTAGGAGGCATTGGACCAAGAAGGGGACCTCATGCTAATAATAAACTGGAGACAAATTTAACTTTTATTTGGTCAGAAACAAGCCTACTCATAGGGAGATTATGAAGTGCAGCTAACCTAGGTGAGAGAGAGAGAGACCTGGGCAAAATCCTAACCTTCCATCCATCTCAGGTTTTGTGAACTCCAGTTAGTGTCTCTGAAAATCCTCAGGATACTGTAAAGGGAAGGAGCCTGAACAGCATGCCTGTCTATATCATTGATGTCAGGCTTCCTCCAAATGACTAATTTTCCAGTGAAATGCCTAGAAGAGAGCTCAGATAGTGATATTTTCTTTCAATGTATAGCAATCTGCAGGAAACAGACCTTTTTCAGAAAACAAACCAGAATAATCCTGCGGAGGAACACTTGGGCTGCTTCAACACAGGTACCTGAAAAGAGACATGAAAAGCTTAAAGTGGGGGGTCCTAGCTAAGAAGAGGGAACCTTGCTGGCAAGCTGTTTCTACTGATGGACATCAGTGCCTCCCTTGTCCCAGAGCACAATGCTGTTTTGCATAAATCATAAGTCAGAAGACAAACTTCCTTTGAAAGGAAGATATTTCACTTTGGAAGTAAGCTTGCATATAAATCCCAGAGGAAAGTTGTTAGCTGTTTTGGTAGAATGAACATCGTGTTTGGCACAGGAAAAACATCTTTCAAGTCCTTTGTTTTGTTTTGTTGGTGCTGTGAGGAGTAAGAGCATCCAGACTTGAGAAGTCCACATATTGCAACAGCTTGTAACACAATGAAACTTATTTGCAGAAGTCCAGAAGACTGCAATTACTCAGAGAAGCTCTTTAAAGTCAAAAAATGGAATTTGAAGAATTTACTTTTATTGGTTTTCATTACTTCAATTGTCCCACAGAAAACTCCAAGCAAATTTCCTATTTATATTGTTCAGATTGTGGATTCTTGAAAATAAAGAGACTTTTCTATTAATAAAGCGCCCTCAAGTTCCTGATTCTCTAAGCAGTAGGAGCAACGAAGACAGATTAAAGAGACTACTTTCACCTCTTTGCAGTACTCTGAAGGCATGAAACACGGAAGGCCAGATACATTGTTATATTTTTCCATGCTCATTTCCCTCAGGAGCAAAGGCTTCTTAGAGACTCCCAGTTCATCAAACTCATAGAACCATAGAACAGCCCACATTGGAAAAGACCTCAGAAGATCATCTGGTTCAGCCTTTCAAGGGAAAGGAAATCTGGATGATATCATCTAGCACCATGTCCAACTGCATCTTGAAAACTTCAGTGATGCAGACTCATCCATGAGAGTTTGTTCCAGTGAAGGATAGTTCTCGCTGTAAAAAAATTTCTTCTCTCACGATGAAACTTCTCCCAGTGCAACCTGTACCTGTTGCGCTTTGTCTTTTCCTTGAGGCTCCTTGTGAAGAGAGAGCCTCCATCTTCTTTGCTGCCCTGTAAGTACTGGAATACTGTGATGAGTTCTCTCTTCTCCAGGGAGAAAAGATATAATTCCTCACAGGGCAGGTTATCCAGCCCTTTGATCATCATCATGTTCTTCCTTTGGACCCTCTCCAGCTTGTCTGCATCTTTTTTGAATTGTGGGGGCCAGAACTGGACACTGTACTCAGTTAACTCCTTCAGCTTTCCTACTGATGGAGGAGCTGCAAACTTGTACTGTGTCTAAGTCTTGTTTTATGCTTACTAAGGGTGCCAAAATCTAAAGGCTAATGACCTCACTCCATGTGTGGACTGAAGTGCTGCGGAGTACTGCCGTCCCACAAAGCTTGCTCTCCTTTCTCTCCTCTCTACTACCCACTGATGAGTGCACTTCCCTAAGATGCAGGGTCTGTGTTACTACCTGGGAAATCCAAAATGATGCTCCCCTCCTCTCTTGAGTCCATGCTAACTGCCCCGATGGAAGGTTGACATAAGCCCCCTCCTCTCAGGGCTGCACTGAAACACTCCCTTTTTGCCAGAATAAAGTAGAAGGACTTGCTTTTGCTCACCAACTTGAGCAGAGCAGGGGGCTGTGTTCCAAACCTTGCTTTAGTATGTGCCTAGTAAAATATTTAAAAGATATAGAAAGGATGTAAAGAGGTTCTTGCATAAAATTGAAACCATTCAGGAAACAATAGCGTGACTCTGCTGCTTGTAAAAGAGGTCCGGCAGCCTAGCAACCAGATTCCTGGTCAATGGAAAGACTGTTACATGAGCCGGGCGTTCAGACGTGCTTCCTCCTCAGGCCCTGCCCTGCCAATTTACTACAGCCCTCTCTCCCCATTCCCACAGTCTTTGGCCTCTCCCATGGGACCACTGACAAAACTCAGCACCCACTAAACGGGGAATTTTTGCCACAGGCCATTTGTCACCTGGGAAATGGGACTGAACTGATCAAACTCGTTTCACATAAGGCATCTAGTAAATTGGGAAAAAAAATACAGTTGTATTCAGGATGGGCTGAATGGAGATGAAGTAAACACTGTCAGCTCAGAGTAAAACCCAACTCACGATCATTTGCTACTACATCTCCTAAATTCTTCTCCTGATTTTATTTGTAAGAAGCCTTCCTGCAAATTCACAGTGTGTCTCTCTCAAAATCAGTTACCAATAGCTATTTCTTTCTTAGCTTCATGTTTGGAGGCATCTAAAATACATACACCTACTTTACAGCAATCTAAATAATATTTCAGTAACATGATGACAATTGTCTCAATTAGGTGAAAGAAGTTTTGAAAATTCAGGAGCAGTAGTATTTTACAAGAAATCCGACTATGTAATATTTGGACAATCTGGTATTTCTAGTTTTTGATGTTTCTTTTCTAGTTATGAAGACACTCTGTTATTCCTGCACAAGTAAAAGCACTAAGTAATAGATATTTAATATTTATGAAGTCATATTTTTCTTCCCGGTGATTAATGACAAAAACCAACTATGAAACCACAGACAGGAACCTTTACTTCTACTTGTTGGTTTTGTCAGTTCAGTTCAGGTTGTTTATAGTGCAACTGCTACTCTGTACAGCATCAGAAACTAGATAAGGTCACAGATTCTCCATGTAATGTTGGGGTCTTACCAGTGACTGATTTCCTAAATTCCAGTAGGCTTTACAAATGTTTCACCTAAGAGCTAGTAAACATCACACACAAGGCACCCTGAAGGAGATCAGGAGAATGTTCTCACACTGCTTTCTGGGCAATCCAGGACATGCTGTGTTGCTGTCAGAGGAGAAATAGCCTTAATTCCTAAAAGTTGGAAACCTCCGAAAGTGAACATTGCAAGTTTGCTTAGCTGACTTGAATGAAATAAAGCACCTTCAGGCAGGTGTACTCAAACACCTGTATCTACAACTTTCCTAACACTAGTCCCCTAGTTCCTGTATAAAATCAGTAACTTCCCTTCTTTTTTTACCTTACGAGGAAATTAATTAAAATGAGTCATGATACTATAAATATGAATGTAGAAAGTAATAAAAACCAACCCTGCCTGCTGGAGTGATACTTTTGTTAAAGGCCTAAGTCCTCAGGCTAGCCCTACCTACTGCATCAAGGACTGGGTAGCAATTTGTCTTCCAGGACACATGTACTTAGTGTATAAGATATGTTTCAAAGCTGGGAAGTTAGATGCTTTACTGTATATTGCATCATACACAGCTCTTTTTGCTAAAAACTCAGTATTTTTTCCCCTATACCAGATGTCTGAAGTAGCCTTGTTTGTGTCACTCACTCAGTGCAAAATGCTGGCTAATAACATAGAATCACAGAATCATAGAATTCCTGAGTGGGAAGGGACCCACAGGGACCATCAAGTCCAGCTCCTGTCCCTGCACAAGACAACCCCAAAAATGCTGTCCAAATGCTTCTTGAACTCTGTCAGGCTTAGTGCTGTGACCACTGCCCTGGGGAGTCTGTTCCAGTGCCCAATCATGCTCTGGGTGAAGAACCTTTTCCTAATATCCAACCTACACCTCTCGTGCCAAAGCTTCATGCCATTCCCTTGGGTCCTGCTGGTCTGAAGGGCAGAGAGCCTTTGGAGGACTCCTCCAGTGTCATGGAAGTGGGAAAGGAAGGCAACAAGCAGCCTGACAAAGATCCTGCACAAGCAGCCTCAGATGAGGTGGTGGATAATCCAAGTTCAGAAGAGATTTTGGGTAGCATCCCTCCTCCCCCTCCTCCAGCAATGACCAATGAACCTGGTGCTCCTCAGCTTATGATAACTCACTTTGTAAACACATTGTAAAGAGAAGAGATCAGGGCCTCCCCCTCTGCTTCCCACCATGAGGAAGTTGTAGACTGCTATGAGGTCTCTCCTCAGTTTCTTCTCCAGGCTTAACAGACGAAGCGACCTCAGTCACTCCTCACATGACTTCACCTCAAGGCCCTTCAGCACTTCTGTTGCCCTCCTTTGGACACTCTCTAATGGCTTAATATCTTTCTTATATTGTAGTGCCCAAAACTGCACACATGACTCAAGGTGAGGCTGCACCAGCAACATGTATACATAGTTTTCTTGCAAAGAAGATCCTCTGTACAGTAAAGTTCTTTTCTTGTCTTTCATCTTAGCTTAATTTCCTAGTACTTGAAACTGTGGAGTTCATTTGCTTGAATTTATTTTAACATTTCTGGACAAGTCTATGTACATGATGTACTTTGGAGGTAAAGAGATTACTTCAGTGATGAAAAGTGATCATTGTTGGTAATTGATTTTGTAGAAAAGTTAAGTGAAATATATCCAGAAATACAAGTGATCCCTCATTATCTTAAGGAAATGAAACAGAACTGTCCTGTCTTCTCCATACTGTGCAAAACTTTCTGGTCTTGTATGAAGCCTTTGGAGCTATACAGTGTATTTCATTTTATTGTGCTTTATCTTACAGTGATAATACGGAAAGTCCTTCTAAAATCAAAACTGAAGAAGAGGCACATGACAGATCAGCTCATCCATTGCACAAACCATCTGAAGTGGCTCCAGCAGAATTACATCAGAGATTAATTTGGCCTCTCATGTTTAAAAAAGATTGCAGAACTGAGGAGAAGCAGCACTGAGCAATGTATTACTTCTTACAGCAAGCTTCGAAACAGATCAAATGAGCACTAGAAGACATCTGTCTGTTATTTCCTGCCCACACAGCTTTGTTCTGCTTTATTGCCAGAGCACTCCATGGATGATGTCACTTTTTTCTGAAGAAAACAGGCCACTAGAGCCTTTCACTGACATAATTAATTATCTGTAGTCTGGGCCACAGCCAGCAAAATTCCCATAGCAAGGCCCTGAGAAGCATTAACTCCAAACTGCTTATGTTTTCAGAATTATTAGGTTTTGGGATACCTCGTCATGTCTTTTCACACTGAAAGAGTGCTTTGCTTGATATTGTTGAACCATGGGGCAGTTACTGCACATACAGAATTACAGTGCCATGATCCAGTCAGCACAGGTATCAGTGGGAGGGGTCACTGTCGGGTATGTGCATACATCTGCATGCTAGGATATACTGTGCATGCTTTAGCAATACATTACAATGGCTCAACCCACTGTTTTGGGTTTGCTGTAGTCGTGTAGTTTTTGTTTCAGCCAACATTAACCATATAATGAGATTTTTCACAAGACCTGAAGCCCAAGCAGCAAGAAGAAACCACGATTGATCCACCTAGCCCTCAAGCAGAGGAAGGAACATCTGTCAAAACACTTTTTCAAACACCTGAGCAGGAAGAATCATTAACAACCATGTATGAATTACTATATTTGCAGTTCAGGGCTGGTATGTGGCTATGTGATGCACTGTGCATCCCAACAAATGAGGTAGTTAAAAAAAGCAACCTTAAGGTGTTTCCTCTGACCAGCACTAGTCATCACAATGCTTGCAAAGGCAGAGGAGAGCTCCCTGGTTCATGTGCTCCAAATCAGACATGACAACCGAAATCATTAAGTCTCTGTTCTTGTTTATCCATGCTGAGAAACTATCTGAAGCTTTCCATTCCAGACAAATGGCCCATCACAAGCTACTGTAGCAGTACAAGGAAGTCATTAAAATTGCAGCACGTTTTCCTCACATTGAGGTAGTTTTATATAGTTGAAGTCATGTAGTAAGCTGTCATGTTCCTTTTGTAACCACAACTTTTTTATGATCAGTTAGCACCTCTTTAAGAGGGGAAAAAAGTGATTAATGAAAAGCTAATAACAGAAAAAGATTTTCTTCTGTTATCATCTGGTCTTTAGCTTTGCATTAACCAGTCTGGACCAAGACACAAGAGATGCATGGATCATGGACCTCTTTTTCATGCTTCACACATAAAATTGACCTCACCATGCACCAATTTCCATTCCATACAGGAAATAATACTTTTCAGGAATGCTGTAAGATTTAATTCCTAGGTATACAGAAGATCTAGGTATGCTATGAATGCTACAAAAAATATGGCATTCTGACATCACTATAGTTGTTCTTCCATTAATCTTCCCCATTCATTATATTCTTTTATTTCCTCCATGTTTATGTACTTCTATACTATCATCCACATTGTTGAAATCCATTGGAAACAAAAACATATCTTCATTAGGCATGTAACTCAGCTTGTCTAAACTGGTCTTTGAAGTGCTGCATTGACTGTGTAAGGAACTGAAGCATCTGAAATTAGGTGCTCTGACCTGAATTTCAGGGATGCACTTGAAGCTGCTGGCGTAAGTACCCTCTATCCAAGGGGAACAAATCTGCCCAGGCTTTTTTTTCCACAGTGATCTCCCTACCTTCCAGCAGGCATAAGCACACAAAGAGCAAGATGGAGCAAGACAAGCTGGTGCCAGCAGGGCGGTAGCCACCAGGATGATGAAGTTCAGAGGCAATCCTGTGGAGACACTAACAGATATAAGTGTGTGTACATGTGCAATAAACTGTATACACAACTTGTTCTTGTCCAAGCATTTTGTTGGCTTCAACAAGCTCTTCAGGACTCTGTGCTAGATGATGTGCATTTAAGTTACTGATGACTGATGACTGGGCAAAAAGAGAAGGACTGCATTACAGCAAGCACTCACCAGCATAGCCAATAATTTCAACAGAGGAGTTGTCAGAGGAAGCAAGGGAAGTGTCATGAACTCTTAGGGTGAACTAACTAGAGAGGATGGGCAATGAAAGGTGCAGAGTGAGAGTTCCCAGCCATGCCCACAATGTCCCCACAGCCTCCTGTAGTCTCCAAAATGCCCCTGATGCTCTCTGTCTGTCCTTCCCTTTGCCCTCCCCAAGCCGCACCTGGACATCCTTTCCCCTCTCCGTCCTCCTACCACTGCATTCCCCAGAACAATTCTGAAGCCCTTCCAAATGCCATTTACCTGAACTGCTGAGACTGCCTGAGCCAATACTGGGGAAATGGGCTTTCATTATAAAGCTGACCACATGAATATTTCTGTTTCTGACTTGTTTAAACTTGAAGATGACAAATGCCTGGAAATTACCATGCAACTATATTTGAGTTAGTCAGTTCCACTCATTTTGCTGGCCTGGAAGACTTGATGCTAATTTTTTTTGCAAAGATAATTAATAATTTCCAGCGTAAGAAATACTTCAGTTGCAAAATCCAAACTCTTCCTGTCTCAGGAAAAGGACTTCCCTTCATAGTGGCTCAGCAGTGCATCATTTTGGGTGCCACATCTGCACTGAAATAAGTCACTGAACTCACTTTATTTTGAACATCCTGCAACATTCTACACTGAAGCCAGCAATTTCGTAAGATGTGGCAAGACACAGGATGCTCAGTGGGACCAGCAGTTTTTTAATATTACACTTCCCTCATTTTAGTCAACCAATAGGTGGAGCCTTTAACCCTAGAAACAAGACACTTTCTCAGATAGCCATGTTGTCACAATTATTATATTAAGACTTACATTTGCTTTTATTAAAGCTTATTTTGGATGAAAAAATAATCCATTTTGCTCTCAAGAGCTTATCTGATCCTCAGCTGGAGAACAGCAGACAAAAACTTAATAAATACCCAACTAGAGCAGCAAAACTAATAAAAACAGACTCATCTACAAGTACAATGTTAAATTAACAACTGGTGAGTCAGAGTACTGGACAGAATTATGACACATAAAACATATGCTCATTGCAAGCTCTCCCAAGAATCCCAGATATTTTAAAGCAAGAGTCCATGCATTTAACATTGGTTGCAAAATGGTTGGCCATTTCCTCTCCCACAGAGTGAAGCTTCTCTCAAGGAAAATGAGAAAAGATACAAGCTTCCTCATTACTATCACACTGAGTATATAGTTTTGACTAAGAAAGTGGGAAAAAAATAGTCAAATGACATCAGCTATTTAAAATTAATTTTAAAAGATTGCAAAATAGGATCGGTTACAGACACTGATTCCAATGGGAACAAGATCAAAACTTCAAACCTGATACAGGGCAGTCCTTACTGTTCTGCTTTGAACAGAAGACCAAGAATTTTTTGAAAAACCCAACAAGCTGCTCATACTCCTCCTTTCACTCTAGATGAGATGTTCAACAGATCAGAGACACATACCATTCATTTCTCTCTTCTGTCCCTTCAAGCCTAACTAACACAAGGGATGTAGCTCTGTTAAGTACAGCTCAGGCATTAATAGAGAAGGATGATAAAATGTCTTTGTGAAAGACGTTTTCAGCCTACAGCTTTCCAGTGACCATGACATTTTACTGAGGATCCTTACTTTGAAAAACATATAATTCTAAAGCAATTTTAGTACCAAAGAGAAAAATGGCTATCATCATTATGGTTGATATTACCTCTGCCCTTAATTTCAGAGGGAGCAGGAAATTGCCTAAATAGCACAATTTAACTATATTTCAGTATACTGTCTTATCTTTTTTTTTTCCTCTCAGAAAGCAGCCTGTTTCTATTTTAAAATTCATGATTTTGGGACTTGCTAGACAAGTTCTGCTCACATCCCATGGCATATCCTGCACTTCACACAGCAATGATTGCAAGCTACAGAAAAAAAACCATACTATTCTGAACAAAATTAATCACTGGTTATAAATTACTCAATAAAAATAGAAGAGAGTATTTGTGGTCTGAAGTCTATCCTAATTTAATTTTTTTTGTGCTGCAAAAGCATGCTTCACCAGGAAAACACAAACAAACCAGCCAGGGGTCAGTAAGAAGGGGGAGAATTTTTAACTCATTGTACTGATATGCCAGACATTTTTAGGGCTTGTTTTTAGGCTCTCGTTTTGCTACATTGTGTGTACAATCTTTCTCTTCATTGTCTTGCCTTTTTTATATTCCCTTTCCATGTCTCTGGCTTGGCTCTGTTTATCTCTGTTGTGTTCTTACCCTCTTTTTCTTCTATTGCCCAGCCTCTTTCTCCTCATTCCATTCTCCTTAAGTCACCTCTCCCTCCTCATATTAACCCTATCTTCTCTTTTTCCCTGTAGCTCTGTACATGCCAAGGTTTCTCTCTCAGGAAATTTGTATTTCATCTGTATGATATGCTCAGAAATTCTAAACTTCTTCAATTCCATCAACAAGAGTTTGCAGCTATAAACTCCTTAGAAGATACCCTCTACAAACACTTTTCTCTGGCTTTACCTATTCTTTCCACTCTGGCTCCTCTTCAGCTTGTTAATTTGTGATATTTTGCTAATGGCCATTATGCACTTCTTTATCTGGTGCCAAGGCAATTTGTCCCAAATTTCTCTTCTGATTTCAGTACTGTGCAAAAGAAACACGTCTGGTTTCTACCCACTTATATATATTCTTATATATATAAGAATATCTTATATTCTTCACTTGGGCTTTCAGGCAGTTCAATATTTAATAATATTAATGCAATAGTATCAAAAACGGCACTAAAGAAAAATACAGAAGTTTGTACAGCATTTTTACCTAAGCAACAGCTAGATGTTTCTCACAATATTTTTAAGACATCTGGGGGAAGTCAAGTTTGGTACAAAAGCAGTTTGAGGCACTACATGAAAGTATACATATTGCAGTAAGAAGAAAGAGACACAAAAACATCACAACTACAGCTACAGAGTCAAACTCTTCCTTGTATTAGTCACTGAAAAGTGGTGGGAAGGCCAAGTAATGCCATGTCAGCAGAGAAAGAGAAATATTAAACCCAATCTCCAAGGCAGCAGTGAGCTCTCTCCTACAGCACCATGTGCAGTTCCAGCTATGGACACTAAGAAAGATGAACCCAAGGTGTTGCTGATTAAGGGGTGATGGAAATCGTGGAAAGCCTATTTTGCTAGAGGAAACTAAAAGGATGTATCACAGTAGCACAACAAAAACAAGGCTCAGAGGATGTGAGACTGCTGTCTACAAACATGCCAGGCATTAAACAGTAGGGAGAGAGGTAGGCTTTTCAAGGCAGGATCACAGTATAGCGCAATGTCATAAAAGTTTCGCTAGATAAAATTAAAATTGCATTAGAAATTAAAAGAGGGAAATTAGCTAGACATTAAAGCTTTTAAGTTCTGGGACTATTTTTCAACAGGAGTAGCCAAGGTAAACAACTCACTAAATCTGAAAACACAGCTTAATAAATTAAGGAGAAATAAAGTGGTTGCCTACAAATATTAGCTGCTTAGACTTGATTTACAGCAGATCTACAATTTTATCTCCAGGGTTCTCAGGTCAGTCAATGTATCAGCAATATGAGAATGAGAAAAACCTGAACTGGGAAGTGACAAAAAGCTAGAATAAAAAAAAAGGTTACAACTAGAGAAATAAAGAAGGGAACAAAAGTGAAGAGGGAAAGTTAGATCTTAGGAAAGAGAACAGAACAGAATGATTATAGAATAAAGTGGTTTAATAAAATGTATAACTATAAAACCCAGAAGTAGAAAGCAGAAACATGGAAATAGTAAAGAATTTTCCTTTCCTTTACATTTACAAAGCTTAGTTTTCTGATAGAAAGACAGATGGTAAAATACTAAAATACATTTAAAAAGTGTTTGGATACAACAGGTGGTCATAGGTATATGACCTATACCAATGTGAGTACCTGTTAACTGACTTCCTTAAGAGAGAGGATTTCCTTCATGGCAGGATGTGGACCCACTGATCTAAGTGTTTCATAAAGACCTTAACAGAGAGAACAAAACACACATTCCTCATGCACCTCTGCTAACCATTCTCTGGTACACTCAGGTCAAAAATAAAGTCTTCCAGCACACCTGAAGATGAGCTCCCCTGGCTCTGTTGGGCGAGAGACCTCCTTCTCCTTACAACTATCCTGTTTCAGCTACCAGCAACCAGCCCCCCATACCTACCCTACAACAACCTATTGCTCTCTCTCTTGTGTGAGCCCTTAAACTAATCATTAAATGTAGTCTTAAATAAACACAGATTAAAGCCTTCTTTGACAACAGAGTTGTTTGGTCTTTCCCTTTGAAGGAGGGATGCTGTACAAATTGGTTTACCTCTCAATATCTGCTACAAAGTGTTTCCTTTCAAATGTCAAACAAATGCCATGTTACATTAGACCATTTGGAAGTCTGAAGACTTCTCAGGAATTGTGTCTTGTGATTAATATATATATCACTTGTATATTATACATACTGTTCCCCAAGACATCGTATTTCACATATTACCCATCTGCATCCTCAGGTCTGCAACAGAGGAAACATACAGCTAACAACTTAACATGCATCTCCTTTAAAGCCCATGGCTGCCTAGCTGTGCTCCTCCACAGTGCCAGGCTCTCAGGAAACACTTCCCTCAGCCCTAAGGCCTGTAAGGGTCCTCAACAGGAATGGGTGGCTGAGCTGCAGGGCATGAATGCCATGTTTGCACTGGAGAAACACAGTAAAACGTTGACCATAATAAAGGCCTCAAGTGGAAATGGTGCTCCCATTTAAATTGTTGTGAAATACAGCAAACTGTCTCCCAAGCTTAAATTGTCATCCAGCAACAGGCATAAAACCTGACTAAGAATTTATTTTTCTTGAACAACTTTATGATTTGTGGTGGGATGCTGTCTTCATAAACATAGTTGGATTATTCTGTGGGATTATTTTTTCCAAACATGCAATAGAATAGTGAATGAACGCTGCTCCTCATTTCCTTATGGGCCTCCAATTAGGAAATGTGGAAAATCAGTGTTGGTATTGCTGGAGATTAATGGCTGCTGCTCAAAAAGCATATAGAAAGGAGATTTATCCTGCCAGGACAAATACATAGGCCGTTGGACAAAAATCTCTGAAGCACAGATAGGATTATATTATCATTGTAAATGTTGACACTGCCTGTGTTGCTCTGTAATTAATAATATTCACATGTGGGGTTGACAAAAATCACTCTAACAACCAGGCAAATTAATGCCATGCCTTCATGGTCTAATTTATTCTACTGGCATTTAAAGTTTTCTTTTCAAATAAGCTTTGCAGGATTTAAAATTTAGAATTTTTTCCAGGTATAGACAGAAATTCTTCATGGATTTTTTGCCCCTGTATATTCAATATAGGTTTAAAGACCATGTAATCACTGCTTTTTTATATAAGCAGTTAGATCTCACAAGAAAAAATACACTCCACTGAGCTATAAGGCCTTAAAAATCAATCCCTGTCATCAGTTCATTTGCTTCCCACTCTCCTTCAGTGACTTAAGAGCTCCTTCTGGACTTAAGAGCTCCCCTACCATGTACATTGGGACACATCACTGCAGCTTCTGTACACTTTTTCTCCCCTTTTGTTTTCTTACAAAATAAGGCACAGGCTACAGTGACCTGAGACGTTTATGAATAGCTTTCCTTCTCTATTTTCAGTAAATGCACAGGGTCTAGCCACAAAACCTGAAGACAGGTAGAGCTGAGTGCAACTTGCTCCTAGAAGCTAAAGTACAGGCAAGCTACCTGAGGTTGTTATAATTTTAAAAAATAATAAAGTTAAAAATTATGACATAAATATCACTCCCGGGGCATGTCCCGATGGTCTTCTGACATGGTCTTCAAAACGAAGAGCTGGAGATCAAGTCCTAAAGTAAGGACTCAAAACTGACACCAACAGCAATGTGGCATGGGTCTATGTTTGCTACCCTGGTACATGATGTGAATAGTGGACTAACCATGTGACACCTGCATGACCAGTTTATCCTGCTAACCCCATGGTTCCTTCCCATGGCTGAGCTCTCTTTGGGGTTACTGTTTGCTGGTACAGGCATAAGATGTCCCCTGCTCATGGCTGCTCAGTAAACAGTCACGGTATTTTATCCATTTTATTATTCAGAAAATAATGGATCTCCCTACAAATACAGCCTGATGTTATTCTCAAACCAAAATCTTCCATATATGCCTATATAATGTTTGCTTTGTCTCTGTTGAAATGGCTTGAAAATAAAACCACAGTCTGATTTGTCAGTCTAACAAAATGCCAGCCAGCGACCAGAGATGTCCAAAGAGATCTGAAAATAAAAAGCCATGAAATGACTCAGTGCATTAGGTCACTGTGAGAGCCAGGAGGTAATACCAGAGTATTTACTTTGGCTGGAGTCTTCCTTGGCTCATCTTCATTTGCAGTGTTAAAGCCAGGCTCTCATCATAAGCCAAATACTGCAGCTTGCCCACTTCAGAAATGGGTCAGTACAGGTACTGGGGAAATAACTGAAATGGGACGGTTTGAAATGAAATTAAAAACTATAGCCACAAGGAGCAGAAGAACAGACACACTCTATGGCTACCAGTGTGGTTGTCCTCACAATCCTGCTGTCATGTCAGGAAGCTTTAGCATTGCCTGGCATCTATGTGGGATCTCTGTATGAATATCCCTAAAAGTATTGTCCAGGATAATGGAAGTATCAGCTTGGTGAGGATGTTCAGCCCATATTGCACAGTGCAGATTGCAGCTATCCCAATCATCTCCATAGGGATAATGAGAACATGGGCAGTTTTTTGAAGGTTGTGTAACTACCCCATGAAGTGACAGACTGTGGTGAAGAATAGGATAATTACTCAAACAATAAAGACCACATTTATTGTTACACAGGAAACAGTGACTTTTTCCACCTCCCCTTTCCAGACTACAAAGGTAACTTCGGGGTAAATCTTTCTGAACAGCACAAGCATGACACATTTGTATTGAGGTTTGACTCTATTCACCACAGAAGCTGCATGCTACCTCCATCTATAAGGAAATTATATATACAAGTTTTTGTATAAAGTAAAATGAAGCACTATAAAAACGGTTACTGTTCTGGGAAGTCATTTTCTTTTCTCCCTTTGCAAAACTGCGATTTCAACAGATTTTTTCCTTTCTGCTCCTGCAGTTTTTTTCTTGTAAAATGATAATTTTTTTGTCTGACAAAATTATTTGGTTTTTTAACGCATACTTCCTGTAACTTGAAAGTACTTTCTGACAAACCAGAGGTGAATTATGTACAGGAAAACTGATACTTAATGATAGTTAATAAGATGGAATCTCAGAGTGTGGTAATGGTGCAACTCAAGTGACTCATGTACCAAAGAAATTAACAATACAATTGCTTCTTGTAAAAACCCTAAGATGGTAAGAAGTTCAAAATCAAAGTAAAAATGTTATGAATGTGGTTTCATGGGAAAAGTAAAGCCTTATATGAAATGCTAAATAATAATGGTTAACCAGAATAAAGAGATTAAGACAAAATGTTTTCACACAGGTCAGACAGCTTTTTTCTGTCCATAGGCTCAGAGAAAAAGATCACTAAAGCACAACCAAAAGAATGTATACATGTGATAAGCAGTTCTACCACAGAAGGGGATAAGTCTTGAAAACTCAGAAATTTTCATATTGTCTATTTGAAGTACCATGTTTCAGCTCCTTATCTTGAAATTCCCTGAAGGTTGACACTACTGAGTGTTCAATGATTTATCAGCATTAAAGAGGATCTCAAAACTGGACGGACATTTTGGGGACAAGTTAAGTGCTGACTGCCATCAAGGACTTACTACTGGGCTGAATTAACATGCAAACCGGGACAATTGAGAAAGCTTTCAAGCAAGAACTACTCCAAGAAATAAACCTAATGAATCTTTGAAAGGCAAGGAATGTGCAGTGTGGAACAGGCAGAGCTTTGGCTGAGCCCTCAGCATCATCTGAATATGTAGAAGGTCCAGGGGACATTTTAAGTTCATTTTCAATATTACTGACTTGCAAATTTGGTATTGAATATTTTCACTAATGATGGTAATTACATGTACTATATTTGGTTGTCTTGCCCATCCCTTCCCTCCCACCCCCTGAAACTGATTCCCTTGTGGTTGTTTTCTGCCTCATCTGCAGATCTCCATTTCTTTGTTAGTTCTGAGAGGTATTTACAGTTTATTTTGCTTTGGTAGATGCAGATAGAGATGGTAATTAAAGCATTACTTAAAGCTGTGAGTATCCTGTTAAACACCAGCTCTCACAGGTCTCTCCTTGTGGTCTTTTCCCTTTAATTTGCATGTCCCTGTCCGTTAAGCTCTGTGTTCTTTGGACAACCTAAAAATAAAAACCTACATAGAAAATATGGTTTAAAAGATGTTTAATTTACCTGCAATTCTCCTTCCATTATACTAAGTAGTTTTATCAAATCCTCTTTAGAAAGCTCTATGGACTTTTTGTTCTTTCGTTCAGCAGGTCCAGGTGATTTTGAGTGCCGTTTGACAGTTGCTGAAGCCATGACCTCATCTTCCTTCCGATGAGGTTTGTTCTTTTTCTTGGCATCCTCCTGAAGTTTTTCATTCTCTGCATGGCTGATGACAGGCTTGGAACTGGAGAAGTGCCCGTTAGACGAGCTTTCTCCACCTTGGTTTCGGGATCTCATCGCTGCCTAGAAAGAAATAAACATAAAGATGCATTTATAAACAAAATTACTTACAAAAAAAAGCCACAGTGGAAATACTGCCTTTGGGAAGAACAACAATCTTCTATAAACTGAAAATACTGTCATGCTCAAGAGACTGTGGTAGAAAGCTCAGCCATTTTAGCTAATCTGTGTGCGGCAGAAACAAAGTCCTAAAGTAAGGGCAACCACCTTTTTCAGCAAGCCAAGATGCTGATACTCATTTAAATCTATGGAACTTAAAAGTGATGCAGGAAAATGATAAATAACATGTTCCAGTGTTCTCTTTCCCTCAGTTGATATTTTGATCATTCACAAGTTAACACTATAAACCAAAGCAAGCTGCTAAGTAGATCATATTTTAACTTGTGGTTTATTTGAGAAACAGAAATGCAATTACATTTTAGAAAAGCATATTCCTTGAGTATAAATTCTCCACGAGAGCGGAATGAAAATGCATGACAAAGGTCAGTCTGTAGTTTCTCTGAGTGAAGCAATGATTTTATTCCAGGTAGCAAAGAAGAATGGCTAATGCAGAGTAAATCAGGTGGAAAATATTGCATGAAATTATTAGACAGTAAGTGCCATAAAGAAAAGTTGAAAAGAAGATTGAAAAAATAGCACAGAGAGCATGAAATCACAAAGAGGTAAATGGGCAAGATAAGCGCAGTCTTTCCAGAAGATTCAGGGTTTGTCCAAAATGTCAGGTCATGGTTTTGGAATGCTCATATCTCTGTCCTCTTAAACATCTACATTGCAATCTTGGACTATGATATCAAATGTTCCTTAGCTTTGTCAATTGACCTACTGTATTGCTAAATTTTTATATCAATAGACCTAATGAATAATATTCCACTTCTTCCAAGTATTTCCTCTCATTTAAATTAATCTCCAGATTCAGTCTGCAGCTTGTTCATTAGCCAAACAGATGCTTCTCAACATTAATAACAACACACACCTTTCTGGTAAGGATTTCAGAGCAGCCGTTCACTAGTGATGGGGCAAACCTAAAACACATTGACTAATCAGCTTGGCTAAATTACACCAGGCCTGCTATGGCTGGCTACTTACTTGACTCAGGCTAGTGTTATAAATCTCTTGCTCACAGTAGTCTTGCACTTTCGTAGTTTTACACTCAGCAGGAAGATTGTCCTTTTATTATCACTCATTACTCATGTCTTCATTAATTCAGTGGAATTTGTCCAGCATAAATGGGGAGAGAATTAGACCCAAAGTTTTTGAGCAAGAGAGTTCCACAGAAATTCCTTGCATTGTAGGTCTGCTCCTATCCAAACAATATGTGACACAGGTATACAATGGCCTTTAGCTTCCTGAATGCTTATGCAGTGTGTTTTTCATCAAACAGTTTGGATTAAACACATGAATTATACTTTCTAAAAACAGTTCTCCATTATAAGTATGAACAATACCTGAGAACCTCAGGAAATCTTTTAGGTTTTGGGTTTGTAATGGAAAAATAAACATTGTACTATGTTTCCTCTCAGATAGGGCTTTTCAATTTGTTTAACTTTAATGCGTTTTAAACTTTCCAACCATGCTTCCTCTCAGGAGAGAGCACTTGGGATTCAATCTATCTCTATTTTCTAAGTGTTTCCTTCTGAATCCCTGTGGGTCACAGCCTCCAGCCACTTTCATCTCTAAACCAAAGCTATTTTTTATGGCTTACAGTGAATGGTTTCATAGCTCTAGGACATCCTACATGTTTTAAGAATAAATATTTAAAGACTGTCTTGTATATATTTTCCAGTGGAAAACAGATTATTATATTACAGTATTCTGTAACATTCCATATTAGTGACTTCTCTGTAGTAAGATGACTCAACTGATAGACCTGAAGGTGCACAACTAATTTTAAATTTAACTCATGACTAGGTGAGACACATCATCCACCTGAAGCATTGCATAATCAACCAGATACAATTAGCTGAGCATTTTAGACATCAAAAAACGTGGAGTGTCACCCTGTCAAATCATAACTCAGGATAGCCATTTTGACCCATCTGTCCTTGTGGGAGCTGAAATAACAATTCATGAAGCCATGTAAAGACTGAGCATAAAGACTGAGCAGTTGACTATAGGTTTATAAACCTGTTAACATAGGAATTAGGAATGCATATTTAAAGTGTGCTTTACTTAATGTAAATCAATATAGGTCCACAAAGGACAGATGCAAATTTATGCTTTTTTCAGAATTCATTAAAACAGCAACAGATCAGCTTAACCAATTGACCTGATGTTTTGTCTCATCTGGCTAATTAGGATATGATTGTTGCTAAAGGAGATCAAACTCAGCCTCTTTCAAAATTTCTTTTAAACTTGCAGATTTATTTGGCAGCAAGTCCTATATTACTGTGAGTGGGTCAGACAATCTGCCACTCTTGGGGACATTGCCCCTAGAAGCCTTTCTTCGTGTAATAGCTTGCCAAAATCAATGTAATGCTAATACTTACTCTGTCTTCCCTTATAATGTTGATACTCTTCCAACATGCTAATCAAATGCAAATGTGTTGTGTCCTGAAGCCAGAGATGCAGGTGACAGAAGCTTAAATGGTGACAGAAAGGGCCAAAGTTTTGATATTCACACAGTAATTTCCAAGAAGTTTAAGGGCCAAAATCAACGGCATGATCCAGCTGTTGTGCAGTGCTCTAGGAATATAAAGCAGCTGTAAGGGTGACTGGGTTTTAATTGGTGTAGCATGAAGCAGCCAGAACATACCAGTGATCTTGGCTGAAATACTGTGTGCTGGAAAGGAGTGCTTAGTATTATCATTTTGGACATCCATCTGTATTTCTGATGGCATTATGATAGAGAAGAAAAGTTTCTGAGCAGTTGCATGACATTATTTTGGTATGCAAATATCAAAATCCCAAAACTTTGCTGATCTGTTTTTTTCACCAGGGTTCCAAAATTGATTCTGGGGACACTGCCAGTCTAACATTGGTAAAAAATTACATCCTCCTGTCAGCCCTGATCACATTGCTATATCTTACAGCATTCCTGATCTGCTGAAGGGATTGTGTTCCCTGAAAAAAAAGCTGGTATGATTTATAATGACTTTAGCATTTAAATCTACTATTTTTTTTCCCCCCCAAGCCTTATCTTACTGCATAATAAACTGGAAACCTTTCCTAACAGTTTCCAGTCAAACAAGAAGACTTTATGTGATCAGTCACTTTAATTTTGACATTTATTGGCTACTCATTTCAATATGTGCTCACAGCATTGGTACTTGGCATGACAGCTCTTCAGCCCCTCCTCTGTTTCAGTCGCTTTTTAGGCTTTAAGCACAAAGGACAAATGCTGTGCTTATTTACTTGAGTCTGTATGGTTGTTCTGCGCAAGGTTCCTTTGGTTTTCACAAGTTAGCAATCCACACAAGATTTTATAAACAACCTTTATGTTACTTTTACTGACATCAGGAGGAAATCTGTGAGGAATTTGCTGAGTAGGATGTCAGGAGAGGACAGGCTGTGTGCTGTTCCAGACCCTTCCCCTGTTGATGGCAATTTGTTCTCCCTACAGCTCTTGAAACAACAGGTTAGATTAGACTCTGTTACTAGTGCTATTAGAATCAGATAATGCAAAAGGGTTCTTTGAACTTCATGTGCAGTCCCTCTTGCTAATTGGACATGCTGATTTTGGCTTTCCTTTAAAATAATAATAATAATGGTGTCGTAATACACACATACATACACATACACCCAAAGTTGATTTAAAGCCATGATATGGTTGTTGTCATTGGCTATAAATTTGTAGTCTGGGGTTGAGTTGCAGATCTAACTGATTAGAATATCACATGAAAGGGCTGAGTTTCTGACAGGCTAACAGTGTATTGTACGGTCAGTGCAACTGTGTTATTAATGGGCCAAAACTGCAATTGTTTCCCTGCTGTGGCTCTGGGAACTGTGTCCTTCAGAGGCTCTGCTGCACAGGCTTTTGGAGTGGAGAAAAGTCTTGTGCAGAAGCATCTGGTACACAGGGTTGATCCTGGAGAACTCAGGCATCAAGGAAGCCAAATCCTTGCCCAGGGATGACCCATCAATGTATACAACCAGGAGTGAAAAATGATTTAAATATACTCAAGATGGAGACCAAATCATGTAAAACCTTCATCACATCTGAAACGCCTCACAAACTAGCTGGAAAAAAATTTAAATAGTATCACTTTGTATCTGCAAGTAGTAGGTGCCAAGAAAAAAACAAAAACAAACCAAAACAAATGAAAACACATAAAAAAGAAGACACCTTCTCAAATGTCAGGAGGAAAGGAAGACAGGGGCAACAAACTGACTTTGTGTTGGCTTAGAAGTCCTCAACAAGGACTGCCCCAAATGGGAATGGATGGATTTAGCCCCAGGGAATCTAGATAACCACGACTTAGGCTACATGGCCTCAGTGGTGTCCCTTTCATAGGACAAACATGTAGAGATACAACTGTTCACACCACCTCAGAGATTGATTAAAATCATTGGTTTTCTTATTAGTTATTCCAGGTTGTTCTCCTGGACTCTAGAGACGTTCTTTTTTTTTTTTATTTTTTTGTCTGACTAGAAGTAGTTAAAAGGAATTACATTACCAAGAGGTTGTGATAGGACCAGGTAGGAGCTCCTGGCTGCATTGTTGGAGGCATGTGCTCAGCAATGCTGTGCAGTTGGACTTAAATGCTGCATAAAGCAGCCATGTGTCAGATTCCAGATAGTGAATGACACCAGGCCAAGGGAATGCAGACCTTATTCTTAGTTTTGCTTTTGCAGATGACTCCAGTGTTTGTTTCAGTCATGTTGGTCAGAGGAAAGTGATAAACCAAATTACTAATACAATGAAGAATGGAACAAATATCTACCCTAGCAATTCTGGAGTTTCATGAATTTCTACATACTCCCACCTAGAGTACTAATCCGTTGTGCTGTCTAACCCCTCCTCAATCTCTTGTCCTCATTTGCATCATGACTTGACTTGAGCAAACAAGGAAAGGTCTTTGTTCCTTCTGACAGTATTACAGATTGCCAGTGTGTTTTTCTGAGAGTACATGTTTGCTGCTTGCCCTTGTTGGACTACTGGCATAGAGGTACAGAACTTTTTGAATCAGGACAATTCTCTACTCAGTAAACAGCTTGAATAACTGAGCCACAGAGCTTAACTCCTATACAGACTAGGAGGGGACTTGTGGCTAGTCTAGCTACCTAACACCAATGCTGCCTTCATCCTTTTACCTGGTCTGTTTGCTGCCCATGGAAGCATTTGTCATACAGGTGTCAGGAGGAACAACACCCCAGCACGTGTGCTGAGCCTCATGCTTGGTTCATCTTGTTGGCACTACTGCAGTAGAGGGGTTTGCTGTTTGCAAGGAGTGTGGAAAAGCAGCAGTTACAGCAGACACACTTGTTTAGGTACAGCACAAGAATCAGCAATGCCTTTTTGCTTTATCAAAAATTTATTTTAGAGCTTCTAAAATTGATTCTTGTAACAGTGGAGCATAGTAGCACACTGACTATATTCACCAAGGACTATATCAACAATAGTTCCTTTGCTTGAAAAAAGAAATGAGAGGAATAAATAGAAATGTAGTCTTAAGAAGAAAAGAAATAGATTCTGAAAATTCCATATCCAGATGTCTTCCTGAATAAGTAAAATCTGTGTGAAAGCAGAAAAGGATTTCACAAAACTAAAGGAGGAAACTCAGTCATCACTAAGGTAGATTTATACCACTTTAACACCATTTTCTTAATTCCAACTTAAACTCTTCTCTGACTAAATTATAGCACAGATTTACAAAGAACAGAGTTTATGCTGGTATAATTCCATTAATTTTGTCATTTTCAGGAAAACTTGTGGTTTCATCTGGAATACTTTTACTTGAGTAATGCATGCTGACCCACTAAGGAGTAACACAGAGTTGTTTCACGAAGATTCATGTTTCCCAGGCTTCATCTGGAAAAACCTCTTGGATGCATGAGGCATGAGGAATGATAAGCTATTAGATCATCATTGAGTCAAAAAAATAAACTTTTATATATGACTCTACCCCTGTTTTGATTACTGTGCTTCCCAGCTGCCAGCAAGTACAAACAGGAGTCATAGAGAAGAGACAGCTCAAGTAGCTGACACCACTAGACAAACAAGCCACTAGGGCTGATGAGGGCTTAGAAATTTGTTCTCTGGAGTGGCTATGTGGCTGAAAGGGACTAGCCAGGAGCAAGCAGGTGGCAACTGTGCTAACCGCCCACAGTGTAGCCTTTCTAGCGTGTTTCAGCGGAGCTGGGAGATGAGGAGGCCTCATCCTTCTTCCCAGATCACTGATGTGTCCTGTGCCTAGGACTACCTCTGATTTGAAGGAAGAGCATGAATCTTTGGAGGAAAGAAATGCCCCTGCTTTCTCAGGCCTTGCACCCAGCTGATGGAGCCTGTCTTGAAGCACAGACACTCTTTGAGGGCTGGATTGAGCACTGTGCCCTATCATAATTTTTCACATATTGTTTTACAGCTTTCTGCCCTTTGGAGTTATCCCATTTCAAATCCAACTTCACGGGAAGACAATGCTAGCAGTGTCACCATTAGTTCCAGTCCAAATCCACTAAACATTTGTTTTAGCACCTGACAGCCAGAACATGCCTGGAAAATGGTAAGAGAGGTGATGCAGATTAGCAGGCCTACCAAAGATTTTTCACTCCTGCAGATAGGAAATCTTTGGTGTTAGGTAGACATTAGTCATTTCTTTTTGTTGACAGCATAGAACCAAGCTGATAACCTTCAAGATACTGTGACATAGGAACCATGCTGTATCTCTGGTAAGCAGTTTCTAAAGACCACTGCTCCTGTAAGAATGCACTGTTCCTGCCAGGATGGTAGGAAAATGCTGAAAGCAGCAATAGACAGGAGCAGGCTGATAATCATCACAGGTCTTGTCTCCCAGTCCCTCAGCCCTATCCCTGCTATGACCAACCAAAATACCTAAAACTGATACATCAATGTACACAGCATAGAAACTAAAGTCATTCTGTGGTCCATGCAAGCCTGCTTTAACCTAGAAATGAACCATGGGGCAAATAGGCAATACAATTAGGAAATAAGGAAACCCTTAGCTTTTTACAAGAAATGTTTCAACTTTTTACTTTAAAATTACTTTTTATTTCAAAATTAACTCAGATTTTAACATGTATGAGATAAGACAAAAATATGAATGTCCCAAAAACAAACTTCAGGCTTTGGGTCGAGGTAAGCATTTTGATGTTTCTTGCTGACCTGGTGTGGATTGTGAATCCCATATTCTTTTCTGTAGCCATGTTTTACACATCTGAGTTTACTGAAACTAGTACATGTGACTAATTTATCTTTCATTTGTTTTATCAAAATCCAAAAAATTAATCACAATGTAGATTCCTTTATAGATTTTACAACAAAAGGAACAAAAACCCCAACAGAGGACCTGTATCTTCTACAAATATTGTCTCCAAGAGACAACAGTGTAAAAAAAAACCCATCTGCAGCGTCTCAAATTTCAACTGTCAACCAAAACAGGCAGCAAGTTCCAAATCTCTCTCAGTGATCCCTTTGTAAGAAGTTTCAGTTGTTGACGGACACAGAGTACCAGCTTGCACATGAATGCTTGGTGGTCTGGTGAGATGGGAATTTAACCCCTTTCGTTTGACTGGGCAGCCTCCCTCCTTCCAAAAGGTTCCTCCTCTGCGAAGTTTAGCTGACTTCAAAACAAGGAGTTAAAAATTGTCTCTGATACTAAACCTGCTCTTGAGTCTCACTATCAATTTTGGTGGTTTTACAATAATATTTTTCCCATTAGGGGAAAAAAAAAAAGGAATTCTTTGGCTACATGTATTCTGGAGATTAGCCATGTCCAGGCCTGGTCTCTGACTGTGAGGCCAGCTGTCCTGGAAAATCCTTCAGGCTCTTAAGCCTTTTTAGCATCCATAACATGCTGGCTGCATCCACACTGCCCACTGGGAATTGCTCCTAGCCCATGATAACTCCTGAAACATGCTCTTAAATGGTTCAGGAGGGTGATAAGTGGTCTGGCCAAATGTGTGCCAGGGTCCACTCCGACAGTTTAGTACACGCACAGACGTTCACCTTCAGTATCTGTACTCATACCCATTACTGTTTAATTTACAGCCCTTCCTTTCCACAGCCTGCTCCTTTACAAACAAAGGAAATGGAAAACTAATCAGCCATGCAAAGGGAAAGTGCAACTCACCATAAATACACAGTCTTGAGAGAGAAAATAAGCACAGAGTGGGTGGGAAAATAGAAAAGGATCCGAATGTTTTAAGTAAGTTATGTCAAGGCATGCAGAAGTCTATTACTTATTCTAGAGGCATTCCCTAAACTTGCTACTGCAGCATGGTTTGAGATAGAGTAGTTCAGCAGGAAGAGAAAGGGCAGCTGAAGGGGAAAGAGGTTGCCCAACATCCCCACTTCATACCAGCCTCATCCTGGCTTTTGCTGGCCTTGGTGGCACAAACTTTGAGCTCTTCTGCTTCATGTCACTGATAAGAGGACTAACACTGTGAGACTCCAGAGTGTCCCTTGCATTATTCAAAGCCCTGGCTTTCACTTGTCATTGCTATTTGCAAAGAGGTAAAAGGAGAGTCTTACTTCACTCCTGGCAATGCCAGCCCAGTGACACTCATTATTTCCCAGTAATCCTGCAGGCTTTCCACTGACTTCAGAACTTGTGGCAAAGAAAGTAAAGAAGTAAATGTCAGCCTAACTGATTTAAATAATACCAACGCCTTCACACTGATGGAGAGCAGCACAAAAACCTGCAAATACCTCACCTGGGCATTGAACATGGCCTTAACTGCTTTAATAGCTTTCAATTATAGAAACCCTATTTATGTCTCTCTTCAAATGTCAAAGCTTCAAAATCCCTGGACAACAAATTCTTCACTTGAAAAGAGTGAAGTTAAAGAGTTATCCTGCATGTACAGGTTGAGCTGGTTTTGATCTTTTTTTGAACAGCCTGTCACTGTTAAACTGCTCAAATCCTCACCTGGCTTTTTAATTCAGAGCAAAAATTCAGGATAAGCTGAAAATACAGCATAGTTGCTTTGAGTAGGGAACGAAGAGAGAACGAAGGAGCGAATAAATATCTCTGCATAAGCCTGGTCTTACATTAACATTACTAAAACTACCCGCCGTCAGATTCGAGTTTCTTTAATGTCTGTGACTTCTTAAAATGCAATTTCAACAAAAAAAGGTTGCAGTTTCTTAGTTTTCCACTAGGATAGAGTAAAACTTCCTTAGCTGCTTTTCTTAGAAAGTAATTTCAGTTCAGAGCCATGGAAAGATGTTAAAAAGAGCTACTACAAGTGGAGTGGGTGTTTTACAAGCCTACATGAAGTTAAAATCATCTACACTGACATAAATTCACACTGTTCAGCTTTAAGTATTTCACTTCTCTGACTGAGATAGGAGTTTAGGTTTCATCCATAATCTGCAGTGTCTTTGAAATGGAGCCTGAGCTCTCTGAGACTATGGTAAGACTTCAGGTCTGTCCTCGTCCTCAGTTATGCAGCTCCAGTGACCATGGCTAAAGCCCACCGTGGCTTTTGTCTATCAGGAAATGAATTCCCTGATTTTCTTTCCATAGAGAAGGATGCTGGGTAGAGGGTGGTGTTGCTCCAGCATCCGTGTGAGAGGACACCACTGCACTCTGACCCTGGGACGTGCTGGGAGGTCTCAGTTTTGCCCCCCTGAGCCACCACTGACCTCTCTAAAGAGGCTGTGCCCTTAATTTAGGCACATCAGTGAGTCAACGGATAAACCAGTGCTGGATCCAGAAATGCATAATCACAAAGGCCGATTTTGCTGATGGTGGGGAGGCAATACCAGGTATTTGGCACCTCATTATCAGCATCTGACGCGGTGAAACACTTGACAGAAAATGTTTGGACATGACAGAGACTGTGGGATTGGGTCCACCCCTCACAGTCCCTACTATAACCAACACTGCCAACTTTGTATTAGTGAAGTCACAAACTCAAGTGGCTGGGGATGTTTTTTCTACAAGGCTTCAGCATACAGACCTCTGCTGAGAGGGGCAGAGGTGCCAGTATTTCTAAAAACTACTGAAGAGTCAAAAGCTCACCCTCATGGAGCTCCCTAACTGGAAAATGAGCATATTTGACTCTCCAGTCACAACTGCTCATGCTGAACTCTCTTTCTTGGAAGAAAGAGTGTGGGGAATTTGGCCATAATTGTACAAATCAAGTAATTTAAGAAACAGCAATAAGAAATGGATCTATGTTAGCTTTCTTTTAGTTGGAGCAAGTGAAACTAGAGAATAATTTTTAATATTTAAGGTAAATCTGAAAAAAAAATTAATCATAAAATTTTCCAGTTCCTATTTTGTATGTGGAGGTGTATGACAGAAAAGCAATATGGATCTCAGTGAGTGTCTCTAAATATTAAGGCATCACTGGGTCTTGGAATACAAATTTAAAAGATATAGATGGTATATGATTGGTAAATCAGGTAAGAAAGCAGGTAAGAAAGCAGCATATAAATAAACACATTACTGTTTATCTAATGAAAAAGTTATGTAATGTCTCAGCATTTCTTATTTGTTTCCTTTAATACTTTTCAGCTGCCTTCAAGGAAGTTTAGGTGACTGAGAAATTACTTTGGGCTGCTTCTGCTGTGCATGTGCGGTGGACTCAGGGCCTTGGCAAGGACCTAGTACAGTTGCTGCTGGCAGGACTGTCTCATCTTGGCTCCACCAGCGCCAAGCAAGACCAAGCTGTGGTTTGGGAAAAGGATGATTAGCCAGTTTTCCTCCTATGTGGAAGCAAATTCACCACTTGTTACTTATAAATATATATATACTTAGTTATCTTAAGAAACAAGATGTAACAGAGTATTTTCATGTGTTCATTTCACATTTCACTTGCTGTCTTACTTCCAGTAAGAATAAACCTCACTCAGGTTTCTATCCCTAGTGAAAGTGTCTAAGTGAGCTTTCAGTACCATTGCTTTCTTCTCAGTATTCACTGCACAGCCCACAGATAAGAGCTTTTCCTTATCTGCATTTATCCACATGTGGACTGCAGGAATTTCAGAGGTGAAGTTTTTTTCAGACCTGTCCAGCTGGAAGTTAAAGGACAGCTCTCCAGAGCACCCAGTAGCCAACTGGTAAGCACAGCTGTCCTGAAAATGCAAGCCCAAATGAAAGGGCTGAGCATCCACTGTATACATACTGAAAATACTTCCCAAGGCTTTCAGAAATTCAGAACAAAGTCCTCATGTTGAATAAATATTTCCTTACTCTTATTAATTAAGAATAACTTTTATCTTTAAACACTGCTAAATGAAATGTGACTTGAGCAATATATACACCCTATGCCT
Source organism: Hafferia zeledoni (assembly GCA_035583235.1). Lineage (NCBI taxonomy): Eukaryota > Metazoa > Chordata > Aves > Passeriformes > Thamnophilidae > Hafferia > Hafferia zeledoni. The sequence continues at coordinate 84,834,677 of JAWWEV010000115.1, read as the reverse complement.
CCATAATAGGTTGTGTAACTCATTTAATCAAAGTAAATTCCAAAAGCTGGTATTCTACTAAATTTTTTCAATTAATCCTGTGCAACATCACTGACTGCATGCCAGAAAACTGACATAGTTTTTTTCTCAAAAAGAAAAGTCAGTCAACAGTTTGTGAGTCAATTCTAGGACTACCAAACCACCCTGCTATGAAATGGCCATATTTAGAGAAACTGCACAGCTGGGAAGATGCGATGTGCTTGACCTAAGGTAACTGTCATGTTCGCAAAAAAAAAAAAAAAATCTTTATTCTAATTATACTTACTGATACTGTTTCTACTTTTTGCCATCAAGAAAAGACAAAAGCTTGCATGGAAAAATGTTCAGCAGCGCATGCCAGTGTTGCAGGATGGCTTGGCTGTAGCACTGGACTTTCAGGCACTAGAATTCACCTGGCCACACCCTGTGGAAGCAGCAACCAAGGATTCAATAAACCTCAGACTTGTGTGTCAAAGACAAATGAAGAGAATTAAAGGGATGGAAAAGCCTAGAAAATAAAAATGTTGTCAACAACACTTGGCATATTATGGCACAAAAGTCACAAACTGGGAAGCTAAGTCACAGCAGCAGACTTAGCTTCCCTGTCCTCTGCTCAGACAGGATATGACGCAATGTTGTGCAAACAACTTCTGCAGGTAGCCAAATAAATGACATTATTTAAGCAAGAACAAGGCTGGAGAGTTCTATGCAAATACTTGTTACTGACTGATCTCTTATACCTTGAAGATGCATTTCTAGAAAGGAAAAAACCCAAATTGTTTTTCTCATTCTATCTTCTAAAAAGCTGAAAAGTGCAATTGTATTAGACTTTCTCAAACCTTAGAGAAACTTTTCTAAATATCTATAAAGGCAAATATTAAATAAACTATTTGCTGAAGTAATGGAAAAGTTATTAGACTTCATAACAACATGCATATTTTTAAAAGAATAAAAGAAAATGCTGTGGGAGTTTTAAGCTTTTTTTTTTCTAGTCCATAACTAGAAAAGCATCATTAGTAGTTTGCAGTCACATCAACTTTGTATCAGAGAAAAATGCAGTTTTGTTTGTGTAATATTGTTAGGTGAAACAGTAACTAAACAATTTTAAGAAAGGAAATAATTTATGCTAAGTTAATGCAATTAGCATTACAAATGACAATTTAAGGAGGATTATGTTATGTATTGCAGGTTTCAACCAACTAAAAATAGAAAAGCTATACAAGCCATAAAAATTGCACAATGTACAACTTTCAGTTCCAGAAGATTGTGTTTGCAATCCTTGACTACAAATGGAGTTGCTTTCTGACTGTTGAGATATATCTTCTGGGGCCATAATTGATACAGACAATCCCGAGTTTTCCAAATGAGTCAGACATTTTAAAATATCGGGCTTGAGTTGTGAAATTTTTATAAAATCAACTAGTGTTTGCCTTCCAGTTTTTGAGCTGGGTTCACAATTTCAAAGTATGATCCAGCACTGTGAGGCATTTTAAAACTGCAAATACAGTATAACCAATGGGGTTTTTAAAAGACAGGCAAAATCCAATACAAATATTGAGAACCCAGTATGGTCATAAAAGTCCACGGTGCCTGCTGAAGAGTTCCTCATTACACTAAGTCATTAACTCAGGAAGCTTATTTTTAACTAATTATGCTAAAATATTTCAGAGAAAATAGTGTGTGCATTGAGGATGTCCTTGGGAATCCTCAGCAGTCCCCGAGGGCTTTGACAGCTCTGCAATTCAGAAGAGCCTTTGAAAGACAAGAGATGACATAAGTAATTTTAATTGTCTCCTGGAGCTGACGTGCAGGAAGCTCAAGAGTTGCCTTCCAGCCATGCTATCACAACAGCATCTCCTGAATGTTATTTGTTTAGGAACATGGCTCCACCTCGAAGCCCCTGTGTGTCAGCAGAACAGCCCGTGGTGGGGAGTAATACCTGTGTCGAGGGATGCTTCCAGGGCAGGGGCTTCGCTATAATCTAGGTCCGGAAGGGGGAGGAGGGAGTCGAGGGTAGAGGTGTCTCTGTGCCATCGCTCTGCTGCTCCCACCTGAGGCTGCCTGGGGTCCCTGCTGCTTCCTAGAGAAAAGATAAGGCTCAGGGGCTGCATGCCAGGAACAAAGAGAGAAGAAGCATGTTCTGCTTGTTCTGCCAGCCAGCCAGCCAGCTAGAAAACACAGACTTCCAGACCTAGTGACTTGAAAATACTTATATTTTTTAATTTAGAAACTCCCATTGACTTTATCCCTGTGTTTCCAAAGCCACGACAGAGCACAGTGACCTGAAGAATCCCGAATACACTAGGCAGTATGTTTGCAGGTATGAGACAGTATACCAACCTCACACTTCCATTGCCTCCAAAGTGCTGGTACCACAAGTTGCAGCTTTCTGCTTTAATCTAGCAATCCACGCCAAGTAACCCCCTCCATCCCAAAAAAAGGAGCCGTAACGAGGGAAGAAAAAAGCAGGTAGGTATATGCTGGGTTCCTCATTGAGTAGACAGCAGTTCTGCAGAATATGTACAATACAATGACATGACAAAATGACAGCAGAGAAGAAACATGTCCAGCTTGGTCTATGTACTAGTGACACTGCAGGCTGTAGAGTTCTACCTGCTCAGTGGGAATGCATAACTCCCTTGACTGGCCAAGCTGGGCAACCCACAGCACAGCAAGAGCTATACACCAGTTTCTTTCACAACCCACAGAGCAAAGGAAGGCTGGGGACATGGTGACAACTCCAAATCCCATGGAGGTATGGCAGACAAGCAGGGAACTAGGAACTTTACTTCTGGAAAGCTGGGGATGTTGTAGGGCATACGGGGAACAGAGCCATAACGCTGGAGGGAGGCAGGCTGTCATGTTGATAAAAGTTCATTCACTCATTTGACTAGTTTGCATAAACAAACAGAATTTGAATCCACATTGTGGATTCCCTGAACTCTGCCCTGACCTTCTTGACTGAGCAGTATGATAATGGTATAAACAAAGTTCTGTAGGTCAAATGCACTTCAGAAACAGCTGGCATGGAAACGTGTCCAGGCAGGCTCAGTGGCAGGACTGGCGGTGCCACAGAGATTCTTAGGGCTGTGAGACCATTGGAGGTATTTTCTTGGCAAGGAGAACATAGTATTCTGGGAAGCTGTGATCTTTTTAAAGAAAACAGGAACAATTTTGTTCAACACTACAAACTGATTGTTATTTAAATAATTTATGCAGTTCTCCTAATAACAATACAGTCATACAAGGAACACTACCATTTAAGGAATAAAGCAGGACTGCTACAGAGCCAGTTAATACCAGTGAGAACAGCGTACGACACATTTATCCATTATTTCTTAACAAACTGTATGTCAATTCTTGCAAAATAGTAAATGTCAGCTTGGTATTTGTATATTTTTTTCCTTGCTCTGAATTGAAAGAAAAAGATTTATTGCATTATGAACAACATAAGGATAGACCTAGCAATGAAATCTTAGCCAGCTGTAATCAAAGTTAAATTAGTGCAAACACATTAGGGAAAGCTTAGATTTATAAGAAGGTTATTTTATTGATAAATATTTCAACATTCTAAAAAATTTGTTTAGGGAACTTCAGTCCTGAGCAGCTAGCTCTTGGAGAAAATTGAGCAATTATCAATCTATTTATTTACTTATAAATACCAGAAAGCATTTTCTACATATGTGAGAGTTCAGGTTATCACACTGTTACACCCAGAAGCTCTGAATCACATCTGGCATGACAATTTACAGGAACTAAGGTAGAGATATTTTTACAAGGCACATGGGATTTACAGAAATTAATTCTTTGCCCTATAAAAAGTTTGTCCTTCAAAAAACTTCAGTAAATGTTTTCTCATTAATTTGAACGGAGGAAGGATCAAGACTACTGTCTTTAAAAGATAATATGCAACTATCTAGACCTAATAAAAGAAAATGAGTCATGTTTTCAGTGCAATTCACACAATATAAGAAATAAAGAAGAGTTTTCTGTCAACCAGCGCATATTAATTATTAAGATACAAAATGATGGAGCAAGGCTTAGCGGGTCAAATTCTGACCTCTTTTCCCTTTACTCTTTTGAGTTCAAAGACGTTTTCATCAGATTTTCATCAGTTTAAATGAGATTAAAATCTGCAAAATTTTAATGCAAAAAAGTGGTGTTATTCATGATTTGCAGAAACCTTGTTCCCAGAAGACATGATTTAAAAATAGACCCTTAAGGATACTTTCTCTCCACTATGTATTGTTTTAAAGTAGTTTTACAAGTGTAACAACTACACTTAAATCTTCTCAAGAAGAGAGATCCTGGAACACAGATAGGACTTGAGTAATTTCAATCCTCTGATGTTTAACCAAGCAGCAGGATAATGTGAATGCTTTACACTCTGGAAAAGCTTTTTCTTCATTAAACTTTAAAATACCTTGAGATAATATTTATGCCTATACATTTTTTTTCCATTTTAATTAAGTGATGTCACAGTAAATATCGTGAGCAATAGAAACAGTCAGGATGAACAGCATTGTATTAATTAAAATACTCTCCATTATACAACATTGTGTTGTTCTAAATAGCCCATGGGATTTTGCTGCTGAGTTGAATAAAGCTGTTATTTCACTCACAGACATCACATAGGTCCATCAAAATGCTCCTAACCACGTGTTAAGCTCATGAAGGAAGCAGCTTTGATTGCAGACTTTGCCTCACTAGCAACATAACCCAAGAGACCTACAATAATATCACAGCTCTTTGCACAGCAGGGTGCCTCTTGGCTTGTATTTTTCTTGCCAGTTGCTGAGAGTTTTATCACATGCATTAAATAGAGTAATTTTTGTTTGTTGCCCTGAGCACAGTAATACGAAGCTATTGATTCTCTGTAGATTTGTTTTGGAGAAAGCCTCTCATCTTTCCTCGTTCACATACACATGCCCCCTCTCCCCCAATACACCCGCCTCAGAAAAACAAACTTAGCCGAAGGAAAGCTGAAGTTTTCTTTGGCAAGTTTGCCAAGATACCCTAACTCAAGGGGTCAGTGAAAGTCCCTATATTCCCATTGACCTACAAGCCATAGTTCCCAGGACCCTTGAAGGAATAGCCAGGGAAAGTAAAGAGCTCTTGAAGCTGTGTTTCAGTCTCTTGTAGCTCCAAGCCCCAGCTGCCACACTGAGGATGGTAAAACAAAGGGCAAGTCCCTCTGGGCAGACAGTCTGGCTGGGCACTGTGAAGATCTGGCTATGCACAGATAGCATAGGGTACAAAATGAAGCTGATTTTGTCAAGCATCACTGGATAACACTTTGGGATGCATGAAAGAGCATTCCCACAGGCTACCATAGGGGCAGGCAGCATGCAACAGCTTCCACTATGAAATCAACTATTTGACTATGACTGTTTTCATCAGAAATGTTTGTTACAGTTCCATTTAATTTATTACCAGTGACCTGAGAACCCAGGACCCCATGTCAGTTCCCCTGGGGCTACCAGACCCTGCCCCAGGATCGCAAGAGCACAGCTGGTCTCCAGCCCTGCCCTGCCTGCCTGTGGGCCCCACCAAGCTGGGCTCCCACCCTAGCCCAGGTTCAGCCTATCTCCAGGAAAGGGCCTGATGCCCAGGGCTGGGGCTGCCCTCTGCCTTCTAGTCCCCATGGGGATTCCTCCTGCTCCCAATCCCCAGGGAGCAGTCACCCATGCTGACACTTATTTCCTTAATTGTTCACTTAACTGCTTGCAATCACCAGATTCCCCTTTGCTCTTGCTTAAGAAATTGTTTGTATTTTAAAAGCTGTTCATTTTCACTGATCTTCATATGTGCATGTAGGAGCCTAAATTTGTGCTTCCCTTTCCCTACAGCATATTAAAAAAGCTCTTTTGCCTTATGCTACAGGGTGGAGAAAAGATAAAAAGACATCAACATGTTTATTCCCGAGAAAAGAAGGATTGTAAAAAAAGAAATGCTCCTCTAAATGTCTCCCCTTCACACTTAGAGAGGTATCCTACTCTCCAGTGATCCTGAGCCCAAGCACTGGGATGTTGAGCTCAGCATGATTGGGAAAAAGTATCTGAAGCTTTCCTTGAAACTTGATTGAACTATCAACTCAGTCAGGAGTAGAAGTTCAAAAAGATTTCTGTCACAGTTTTAACAGCTGACAGTTGGGAGTTCCCTGGACTTTTCCAAGAAGCTATGGCACAAAAGACCAGGGGATACTGGATTTGACCAAACATCCTTTTCTCCGTGGTCCTGGGAGGTGGTGGGATCAGTTGTACCTACATTCTCTTTTGCTCTCCATTGGCTCACACTGAGAGGAGCACTATGCAGAGCTGATGCCAGGAAACCAGCCCCTCAAACCCTGTAACTGAAACTTCTTAATAGCAACATGTGAAAGGAATTGTGGCTTCTCCAGGAAAGGGTCATCACATACTATATAGTGTTCATAGAAATTTTCTCAGTCATAATTGTCAACCTTTCAATATGCCAGACCCATTTCTTCAATGGTTACTGTCACAAATCTAATAAACTGCATACTATGTATGCTGAAGGTCTCAACCAAATAATAATTTTCATTGATTCCCAGCTTTTGATTAAAACCCTAAAACTTTTCATACTGCAATTTTAATCAACAGCTTTGGAGAAAAAAACCCCACATTATTTCTAATAAAGATCCCCTTAGAAGATTTCAAAACCTTTACTCAACCTCCTAAGTATTTGGCACAGCAAATCATTGCAAGCATGAAATTATTACTCTGTTTGCTATGGTTTCTTTTATTATGCTCTTATACAAGACTGTTGCACTTTGTCATTTGTAGCACATTACCTCAGACTTGTTCAGGTACAAAGATGGACTTCTGGGATGATCAGGGGAAAGAAGAGCCTATCATATGAGAAGACAGAATGAAGAGCTTGGCTTGTTTAGCTTGGCAAAATAAAGGCTGTTAAGGGATCCAGTTGCTGTGTATAAATATATCACAGAGGCAAACATCAGGGAGATGGGAGAGCCATTTAAATTAAATGACAATGTTGGCAGGGGAACCCAACAGCACAGGTTGGCCAGACATTAATCTTTGTTCACTTGGAGCAATGAGATTTGGGAACAACTTTCTTGGTGGAGTAACAGCAGCAAAAATCCGAACTGACTCACGGTGGAACTTGCTAAGTTTATGAAGAGGACTATAAAACATGATTCCTGCAATACTTTGATGACCCATTAGGTCCTTTCCAGTCCTGTGTTCCCATATGAAGCTATAGTATATCATGTAGATTCTGAAAGCCTCAACCATGCATGCTTCAAAACAAGATATGGCAGCATACTTTATATGCTTCAAGCTATTTAAAACCAAAACAAATAAAACCCTCCAAACAAATAATTCAGTTTAGTAAGTGTATTTTTTCAGGGTAGGGATAAAATTTAAATAATTTTCTCTCCCACTATGACAGTAAATTCAACAGAACTCAAACATATTACAAAATAAGCATCTTTTACATTGAGTTGTCTATCACTGAAATTTCTTAATTTATTGATAATTAGTTCTACTTGTCAACCAGCACTGTTTAGCTTTATTACATTTTTTAGAAAATATTTTACCCATGGCTTCAAAACCTTTGCAGCTCAAGTTCAATGGTTATTTATGGTATTCTGCTCTAAGCTATAAATTAATTGAGGACAGGAACATTTTTGTGCTAATGCATTTTATGTTGGAGGGTATCCAAAAGATATAGCCAAAGGAACAGAATTATGATTGTTTCTAATTTATGTTGGTTTTAGCATGGGTTGTACACGAGAGAAGAAAGACTTTTTTTTAAAAACAGAGCCGTCTGGTTTCAGAGATACTTAATTTTTTTCATGCTTAAAAGATTGCTTATGCTGAGCTTGAAGCAAAAACTTCTGAAAAACAGAAAATTTCTTGGGTAAAAAAAAGAAGAGTTTAGAAAAAATCTACTTTCACCAAAAGCAGCAAAATGTTTACATTAAAAAGAATAATTTACAACAAGTATTTCTTCCTAATGTACACCCATACACATAGACACAGAGTCTCTCCCAAAATGGGACCAAACTACAGCCATGGTGGTATTACACACATATTCACTTTCCTGTAGCTCCTGTCTAAAATTTTTTTGGAAATACCAGCATGCTATCTTCATATAAATTGTACTAGCAGTGTAGGCAAATTTTACTATGAAGATATCCCCAAAATTACTATAATATTATATCTTAGAGTAATTAATAGTATCATAATCTGATTACTCTCAGTGTGGCCTCATAAACCCAGCATCAGTTTTGCTGGTTTTATTAGCACTTCACTATCTTGCCAAAAGTCTCTCACCAGTTTCTTGTGAACAATGCTGATTTCAGCTCTTTAGATTCAGCATTAGATGCTCAGGAAGAAGGGATCCAATAGAACGGAAAATATTTCTCCATTGTCATCAGGTAATGGATGGCTGAGCACCTGAATTACTGATTTCTAACATCTTACCTTGTATAAAAATTCTTTTGAAAGCCTTCTTAGCTTCTGTCTTTAATCTAAGATGGTGAAAATCGAGAGCCTGTTTACATATGTGTCTGTCTACATAACTTTGCATGCATTTCTTCTTTTTTTCTATTTTTTATCATATGCACATTCACTCATGTATTGTGAAGGAGCATCCACCATCCACTTACCCATCTTCCCTAGCCTCTTCTGATTCAACATCCTTCCCTGATGCTTTTTTACATCTTTTTTTCTCTCAACTAAGCAATCAGTTTAACTTTTGACTCTGACACTGCTAGTGATTTTCATCATAGCCTCTGCTTCTATTCCCATTTGTGCTGGGTTTGGCTGAGGTAATTTTTTTCACAGTGGCTACTATGGGACTGTGGTTTGGATTTGCACTGGAAACAGTGTTGGTAACACAGGGATGTTTTCATTGTTGTTGAGCAGGGCTTACACAGAGTAAAGACCTTTTCTGCTCCCCCTGCCACCCTACCAGCAAAGAGGCTGGGGGTGCACAAGGAATTGGGAGGGGACACAGTTGGGACAGGTGACCCCAACTACCAAAGGGCAATACCCTACCTATGGTGTTATGCTCAGCATATAAAGCAGAGGAAGAAGGAAAGGGGGGGGACATCTGGAGTCTTCTCAAGTAACTGTTACCCATAGTGGAGCACTGTTTTCCTGGGAATAGCTGAACACTGGCCTTCCAGTGGGAAATTTTGAATGTATTCCTGGCTTTGCTTTCCCTTCATGCATGGCTTTTGCTTTACCTATTAAGTTGTCTTTCTCTCAAGTCTTTATCTAATAAATTTTCTCACTTTTATTCTTCTGATTCTCTCCCTCATCCCACCAGTGGGGGGGCAGGGGCTGTGTGGGGCTGAGTTTCCAGCTGTGGTTAAACCATGACACCATTATATAAGATTAAGGATTTAATCAGAAGAGAGATTCATTTTTCCACTTCCTGATTTATCTCAGCAGTCTCCATGACACATATAAATCAAACCAGTCTTATTTGCTCCTTAAACTGCTACTTTTATATCAAGAAAAACTAGTTCTTGATTTGAACAGAAACTGTTTACATACTTTGAACTCTCTCAGAAACAAACTGGTCATGAATAAATGGAGACTGATGAGTTTTCAGAAGACTGATGTTCTGAAACATTTTCTCTTACATGGGGGAAATGTCCTTGCTATTTTTAAGAGAACTTTATCAATATTCAGAACAAAAGTTACATACTTTCTGACATTAGATTCTGAATTGACACATCATTAATCCTGAGATATTCTGAGAAAAATCCTAGTGGGCCACATTGTTTTGTTCATGTTTGTTTATCTGATACAAGAGATAGCTTCACCAAGGAATCTCCAGCCCTGTAGGGTTTAAGTCCTTGTTATGACTCGTCTAACTATAGTAGAGCCTCCCTAAGGACTGGTAGCTTCTGAAATATTGGTGAGAAACAAAAAAATTCTGGTACTAATTCTAGAGTTAGAGCCCCGGGCAAAGATTTCTCGTGCAGTTTTTTCACCTATTTTTTCTGAAAGGCAAATCTGTTCTCAAGGATCTCCCAGACTTATCAGATCATTCCTATGCATCGCAGTAGCCAGGGAGTGTCTGCCTTTACCTTTCCTTGCTTCTGCACAGCTCAGGCAGCTGAGCTCCACAGGGTTCCAGAACTGACTGCCTCCCATTCTGGCTGTGTCTGGGAAGGAAGCCAGGAAGGTGGGTGATGTTGACATCTTTCAAATGCACAGAGTTCTCCTAGAAAACTAGTCATGCTCCTGTCACGTTATGGCAGCTGCTCTCTTTTGTTGGTTATTCCTCCTTTACATGGGCTTTGAAGCAATGTCCGCCAACAAACAGAATGGGATGGTTCTTCACACACTGAGCAGCAGATCTGCAGAATGCCTTGCCTGTGGATGCAGAAGTTAACATGACTTGGAAGGAGACATCAGAAATCCTTAGAAGAAATATTCACTTATGGTTGCTAACCAAATAAACCACACTGGGTTTGAGCAATCTCTTGAATTGAAAATTGATGGAGCCACCAAGTGCTCAGGGGAGGTTTCAAAGCCCTGCCATGTACTTGCTCTCCCTGCTAGCGGCTTTCAACCGCTGTTTTGCATGTTGGTTAGTTTGTTTTCTTGTCCAGAGCAGAGCACAAATGTAGTTTCCAGCTGCCACTAAATATGCTGTGGAGCTCTCTACATCTGACTGAATTGAAGGGGTTGACACAGAGAAGTTATAAGGCTTAAATCTCACCTTGGGAAAATCGGTCAGTGGCCTACTACTAATTTAGTAAACTTCTCTCTCTTCATCTGATTGCTTATGACAGGACATGAAACTAAAACTGAAGGACTTGATGCTTAGCTGTTTTAAATTACTTGGCTTGGCTGGGACCCTGGAAGAAGGCTTGTTTACCCACCATAATTCTGACATGAAAAGCATATTGTTATCTTACCAAGAATGGTTTATTGAACTGTTTTGTTCAAATGCAAAACACTTCTATTTTTAGAAGCAAAAATGTAATTCAAACCCTACAACAACAAAAACTAACGGTGTCCTCAGATGAAGTACACAAAAATTTATAATATCTCCTGGCAGGTGCTCTGGAACTGACTTATGTTGGTCTTAAACCACAGAAAATTGTTGCCATTGCTAAGCAGTTCAAGTGCAAAAGCTGATCTTGCGAATCAGTAACTAATGGTCCTAAAAATAAGAACAGAGCACCAGGGAACTACAAAACGTTATCTCAAAAGTACTTGCCTCACCCTCAAATTAAATCCAAAATCAACTCTTCCCATGGACAGAAAGAAGGGCAAAGAATGTTGCTTGTCACTGAGCATGTGAACAAATTGCATGCCATGGCTCAGATGTCATAGCACTCTTTTCAACATTTTTAAGCTTTCAGCACTGCCTCAAGCACCTAAAATAAAAGGTGAATATCTTGAAAAGCAAGCATCTTAATCTTACATATATTCAGAGATTAATATTTGTTGATGTAATTGTTGTTCCTCAGAAACTTTTCAGCTGAATTAGTGCTGGAGTTGTAAGTTTTTAAACAATTCGTATTCAAATTTTTGTAAAGCTAAAAAGACTATTTAAGTACTGGGAACATAAATTATGTTTTCAGAGCTACAATTTAAAAGTGTACTGAGTAGCTGCTTAATTGCAGAATAATCTTATATCTGAGATCATTAGCAATGTTCAGGGTGCATGTCACAACTAAAATTCCACATAAGCATATTTTGAAAATGATCTCTTCTTTCATGTAACCACTTTATTCAAGAATCCCTTTCTCATGGATGAGTTGGTGAAATATGCATCGCTCAAAGCTCTGTAAAGAATGCAACCTCTGCTTTGCTCTTTGCCAGATGATTTCATCAGCTCTTGGAGAAGGATTTGAACAGGCATGTTGGCAGATAAAAGTCCTCTTGGTGTGCTTTAAAATTGTGATATATTAATTTGAAATTTTAACAGAACATGCATTGTACATGGGGCATTGCAAAGTTATGCAAGAGGGGTGTTCTTTTCACTTCATGCTATCACTTCAGGATGAAGTTGCCCCTGAGTTTCTGCTTCACAAACAACGGGAACAACTGCTGTAGCAGCTCTAAGGCACCATCAGTGTGCTCTTTCACAGGAGAGGAAGGACAAGGAATTCAACCAGCATCAAATCTGCATAAGCTGCTGCAAATCCCAGTGCTCTACTTCTGCATGGAACAGAGTAGAAAGCCTTGCAAGGCCCTGTGTCCCCACAGCATAAAAGATGTGTGCTCCATTCTGCTGAAGCCAAGGGTTCTAAGTGGTTATTTGAGTTTTTCATTGTTTTGTTGGATGTTTATAGTTCAGCTGTTGATACTTTAAGAATTTTTTTCTGACAGGGCTCAGAATTACCTGTATGAGTTTTGTGTTACTCACTGAGCTGCTGTTCAGTAAAAGACAGTAATCAAAACCCACATATGGTTAAAATAAACTTTTTTGATGGCATTTTTCTTCTTGCTCACATATTGCCTTTTGGAAAGGACATAGTCCTGTGAAATCCTGTGCACACTTGTGCCTGTAGCTCTAAGCATTGTTTGTCCAAGAGGAACTAAGACCCAATGAAGTGTTATTAGCTTTGACTCAGCTGACCAAAGTATCATCTGCTGCTCATTAATTACAATAGTTCAGGTGGAAACACTGGTCTCCAAGCTTTCTTATAATAAACACTTTCATCTTTTTTTGTTGTTTTTGGTTTGTTTTGGTTTTGTTCTCATCTCATAAAAGGAGAACAAGGAAACAGACATTTGCAGCAGAACAGTAGGAAGCAAAAAAATGCATGCAGAGGACATATACTACAATAATGCCTAAGGAACTAACTCTAAAAATCAATTTAAACATGTGCCACAAAATCTTTTCCAATGTTAGCATTTTGCAGCGTTGGAAGTTCAAAATATGCTTGGAAAGCCATCACCCTAGCTGTAATCTTGGAGAAGTCTGATTCAATAACAATAAAATAGTTCTTTATAATGCAGAAATGTTTTATGTGATTGTTCAGATGATCCCAGGCATTTGATGGGTTCAGATGAGTATCACATGATGATTATGCCTAAATTAGGAGATTAAACAGTGCTAGGCCTTGGTCAAAATTTTGGTATGGACTAACTCCTGGTCTTCCTAGAATGGTCCCTGGTTGGGGACCAGCCTAGCCAGGGCTTGGCAGCCTCCCCACAGTCAACCTGTTTTGAAGGGTTAAGTTTAATAATGGAGGTATGAGCAGCCAGTGACAACTGGACTGAGGGTCAGAGAACCAGCACTAGCATTGTCTAATTTTCTGAAAACAGACATGGCCAAAGTGTCGCCCACACATTTTTGACTGTTCTCCGTGTGGCTGTTACCACATTGCTTTCAAACACGGATAAAACTGTGAGAAGTGGAAACTTGTGTTGTTGCTTTACAAAAACCACAGCAGAACTGCAAAGCCCTGACTTTTGAAAGGAGGGCAAGCAAGTGAGAAGCACTCAGACAGATGGCGCAGTCAGATGGAATGAATTCCCGAGGGGGAGTGCAGCAGAGAAAAGAGGAACAGTGAGCATGGCAAAAATATGGGAACAGCAGCTGCCATAGCTGTTCCTACAAGAGTAAAGCAGGTTGAGCAAACCGCCTTAGGAGCCTGCTCTGTGTCCAAGTCCAAAGGGCAGAACTAAGAAGACAGCTTTGCAGGGAAGTATGGTGCCATGCAGAGGGGTGAGGTTGGAGAGTTGCAACTGTTAAGAGAGGGATTGGAGATGAACAGCTCCAAAGCTCACAGCTCGGAGATCAGCTGAGGTGGCCTCTGAGACCCAGAGAGGAGTCCAGCTCTCCTGCCAGGAAAGGGTGAATGTCAAACAGTGCAATGACATATCTCAGACTACAGAGAGACATGAACTTAGATAATTCTGGTTCAAAATGTGAGTCAGCTGAAGATCCAGATAAATTCCTAATAAAAGCATATTTACACTGGCAAAGTGTCAGTGTGATTGCTGATCATTTTCTGCCTTCCTGAAGGCAGCATTTCCATTCCATAGTAAAGGTGATTGATAATATCTATTACAGGCAAAGAAATCCTGACAGACAGGTACAAAAGTATCAGAAAAAGGCTTGTCACAGTGTTGCTCCCTGGCAGCAATTGTAATCATGCTATCTACTCATCTTTTCCCCCTGTGGTACAGGCTCTGCTGAGGAACTATTGTTGAAACAGAAAATCAAGAGCTTTCTCCTCATTTCTTTTTGTGCCATAGGCTGTAGCATCAGATGAAGAAGTAGCTGTGGGAAGAGAATTACTTAACCCTGTAACTGTGAGATGGAGGTGCTCTCTGGAAATGGCACACACAACCGGTGAAATGTGAGGAACTGGGACAGCATTTAGAAAATTTAGGAACTGGGCTGTTCTGAAAAGTGAGCTACAAATCTTGGTATCCTTCGTGAAATACTTTTTCCAGTGGCTTTAGCCGGGCATAATTTTCAGAAGGATGGCAAAAGTCAATTAGCTGCCACAGAGCGGTTCCCTGGCTGAATTTCAGTAGATCACTCTGGAACATGGAGACGTTAAAGCTCTTCAGTAAAATGGTGATGGGATTGTTTTCACATGGGCAAACAGGAATTTTCTCTCAACTAATTCTTGGAAATGCTTAAAGCATTCTAGCTGAAACTTCCAAAAACAATCCAGACTCAGCCAGACATCCAGCCTGAACAATTCAAATTTGGCAAAGCTGTAAACAACTGGGCTACAAGACCAGATTTTTTAATGAAGAATGTCAGACATAGATAGGGGGTTTTTTTATCAGCTTGCTCTGTACTATGTCTTCTCTTATATATCCCAACCTAACACTGCATTTATACATCAACTGGCATACCTGACTTCTATTACAGTGTTTTAATATAGCATTTAGCACTGCTCACTTTTATGCATCACATTTTCATCTATTGTTAAATCCCAGATGATTAGCTATATCTTGCCAACAATACAACAAAACTTGAGACTAAGAAAAATTCTTCAAATGTCTCTATTAACAGAATTTCAGGTTATTTTCTAGATCAGAGAAATCTGTGTCACCCCCACAAAAGTATCTAATGGAGCATCTTGATTTTTCCCAGTTTTCTCTTGACTTTAAGGAAGGACTCACAAAGACTATAAGAGAAAGCTACTGAAGCAGTTGATCTAGATCTCTTTCTAGAATTAAACTCATGAGACTCAAAATGTACTTAATGTTGATAAGACTGTTTATCAACAAATCCATACTCTCCCTTCTGCATTCTATAAGAAGAATTTTTAAAGATGTTAAAAATAAAAAACAGAGGGTTTATAAATAAAATAAAATATTTTTGTTTGAAACATCATAAGTAGTGTCTCTTCTGACTTTCCCTATCTTATTCTTGGTGGATATCACAGTTTTTCAGAGAGTACATGAAAAAAGGATATGATCATGATCGTTGACCTGACATACACAACACATTCTCAGACACGCCCTAAGAAATTTCTAAACATTTCTTATAATTATTTCAGCCAAACTTTCTAAATCTTCTTTGTTATTTGATCTGTGAATGGCCTATTTTGGCAGCATTCAAAAAATATGTAAAAATAACATAACATCTGCAATTTGTGTTTTCCTGCCTGCAATGCTCTATGAGAGCATTTTTAAGATGAACCAATCTGACACTTCCAGACTTTTGTGTAATAATGTCCTTGGGAATTTTGACCCATTAACTGCAGTGAAGTTTTAATGCAAACTGTTTAAGGCAGACTTGTTTCCATACAGAAACTATTTTGAGGGGTTACACAGATGAAATGCTACTCCTCAGAGATAGAATCCAGATGATTCCACTGAATGGCATGACAGAATTGCGAAGTTTTCGCCATCCTTCCATCCTGTGGAAGGAGAGTTGTACTAAAGAAGACAAAAGGAACGAATAATAATACAATAGTACCTACACTAGGTGTTTCTTGAACTGTCAAATGCTACATAATCCAGTACCATCTCTTGACCCACAGAAAACCTAAGTTCACTGCTTCCTTAGTAGTACAGTGACAACACATTATTTATTTGTATTGGTAGATATTCTTTTCAGTGATGGCTTTGTGCTTGCTTAGGTTCTTTATGCACAGAAGTGGGAATATGAGGTTAGTACCAAGACTCTCCAGCACTAAAGCACTTTTTTGGGGCTCCAAAGGAAGGCTATGACACCTGAACACTATATCTAAAGGCTGAGTGATGTGCTTTTGTCACTGAGTCCTTGGTGTTACAGCTACATAGCCATCCTGCTGCCAAGGCTTTGCCCCTTTGGGAACCCCACTGCAGGGGGGCTCAAAGCAGAACAGTCTGATTAGAGCTTACAATTTCTTCTAGTAAACTATTCATACTGCCTAAAAGTATGGGTTTGAATACTCTGAAGCAGGTTAGGGTCAAATTTGGTATAAAGTTTCAGAGAAAGAAGAAACAGAAATGGAATACATGAAGGGCAGAAACAGTTCCTTTTGCTATTTCTGATCTTTTTTTCTCATACTAAGACCACAAGAAGTCAGAGGTACCGAGTGCAGTAGAAAAATTATGAGAAAATGGTTTCTCTGTGGTTTCTTCCCACATGTCCCAATTCCTTGTCAAAGCCCAGTAGTGTGTTAAGTTCTTACTGCATAGAAAGAAACTGTTTTTCAAATTGTATGCATGATACAAAATGGGTATTTGAATAAAAATGTGTAAATTTTGGATCAGGGCACAACTGTCCCTGTTAATTACTCACAGGGAGTAAGAACAACTCTGTCACTTTGTTTGGAGCTTTGGATATTCCCAAGTGTCAGCTCTTGCTCCAGTGAATATTGAAATATGTCATATAAAGTCAATTTCTTTTTTCTGCAAAGAGTGAAAAAGCCAGAGTATTTTCCTGGGTGGTAGATGACTGTTTTTTAATACCTATACTGTAGCAATAAAGTATTCTAACCTTTTCCTTTCTGGGTTGTTTTGGTGGGTTTTTTCATGGTTCCAAACTCCCACTTGTCTTCCTGTTCTTTAAATGTCGATGGAAGAGCCCGAAAATAAAGACAGCATTTTGCAGTCTAATAAAATATTTACTTCAAACAAAAGCTAATGGGCCTCACTGCAAATCCTGAAAAACCATAACAAAGCATTTCTTTTCGATTCATCCATCAATCAAAAAAAAAAAAAATAGTACAGCTATATAATACTTAATTTTCCTGAGAATTCCTTTAAAGAACTAACTAAGCAATGCTTCCTTCTCACTTTTCTCTTTGTGTCTCTGTCTTACAGTTGGCTACTTTTGCAACCTATCCTCCAGCTTCTTCTTTCTTGCAGATCCAGATGTTCAGGGACAGAACTGGGAGCACTTTAACTGGTCTTGTTTTCTCCAGGAGGAAAACAGTCCTGTGTTTGTGAAAAGTTCCTTTTGTGGATCAATCACCACAGTATTATCGAGTGATTTATGAAAACTTCTATGAACCAAAAAATCAAAGCCTGCTTGCTATGAGATTATACATTAAGATGGATTAAATATTTTTATATTGACCATGGTAACAAATATAACTAAAAAAATATATAAGGTGACAACTAATGTAAAATGAATAATATCAACTGACATTCTGCAGAGCTACATTTGCAAAAGTATTTTTATTCCCAGACTCAAGCGCCTATTTCTTAGCCATGGGAGAAGAGCTGAAGGGAAAGAAGAGGAGCTGTTGCTGCGCCATTAACAAACATGAGATGAATGTTGAGCTCCCCCAGCAAATGACCTGCTGCAGCCCTGTTTCTGCTGCTCCATCACAGGTGACCAGTATGGATACCTGTATAATTAGAGTTGCACTGTGATGCAGGTAAAGCCACAAGGAAGGCAACATTTTCAATCTAAGTAACAGAGCCTTGAGACAGAGTTGATGTTGGGGTGAACCAAAATGTTATCTGTCAGCTGTAGCTGTCAGCAAAAATATTAAAGAAAGAGCAGCTGCATCATGCCAAAAGCAGGGGAGTGGAGCAGTCGTAGCTCCAAAATAGATTTTAGAGTCAGACAGAGATTTCTTTTCATGAACCTCAGTAATAGTCAAGGACCATTTATTTTCTAACCTCCTTTGAGCCAGTTGATAATGCTACTGCTTTTAAAATGTTTTTTAAGAACCAAAAGTTTGAGATGCAAGTAAAGAAGAGCTATTTATAATAGGATGTACTAGAAGGTGTGTTACTACCTCCATAAAACATAATTTTTCCTATTAATTATTTTCCACTTCTGTAGCTTGAAATATGCCCTCACCATTTTATTGTGTAAATTCTGATATAACAATAAAATTAATATGACAATAAAAAATCATAACGATGTTTCTCATCTAGAAGAAAAATTATTGGCTTATTGTAGCTTCTGTAGCATTTATTCTTCCTTTTCAGAATTATTTCCTTTTAAGACGCTAAGTTATCCTGAAAATATTTATTAAAGAATCCTTTTGGACTGCCTTTAAAGAAAATAATAATGAGCAGCAGTCTCTTTGGGATGTTTAACTCCAAGATAAATGTAATAAAGCTTGTGGCAGTGTTTTATTGTTTACTGCTTGGAAAAATTTATGCAACAGCAGAACACTGCTCTGATTTTTGAGCTGCTGTTAATGAAGTACAACTAGATGGGGGACAGTTGCCATGAGTCAGGAAATGTGAATGTTCCTGGACAGAGGCCAAGGGAGCTTATACACGTCAGAAATGAGATGTATATATATCCTATGGAGAAGATACACTTAAGTTATTCTGAAGCATCTCAAGCTGCTTGATCCAAGAAGCAACCAAATGACCAGGCTGAAACAACGTTACTAGCTCTCTGTTTCTCAGAGTCCCTCATTTTTACACCAGGAAAACAAGACTGGAGTAGGCTGTCCAGAGGATCTGAGAGATTACTCTGATATTAGGGTCAGCCATGAGACAGCAGGTGCAAACCCCTGAGGGCTTAACTATTTTCTTTCAGCATAAAAAGAAGAAAAAGCACCCCATGTTAAAAACAACAACATCAAAACAAACAAAATCTCACCAAACCTACCAACAACATCAACCAAAAATATAAAAAAACCCCACAAACCCAAGCAAGCAAGCAACCAAATTAAAAACAAACAAACAAACCCTGATATGTTACCACTTGCTGTGAGACTTTAAACAACATATGTTATGAGTTCTTTGGAAGAGAATAGGTGCTACCATTGTACGCACTGGGAGAAACACCACTCTACATAATGCCAACTCATTTGCTGAAATGTTGCTACATTTCAGCACAGCACCATGGTACATATGCAGCTCCCAGGCATTCTTGGAGCTTTCAAAATGTTTTTATCGTGGATCCCTATATTTTGAGTGAAACAATCTGTTTTCCTAAAGCTAGCTGGGATCATTTAAAAGGGTACCACTGGTTTCTTTTCCTTTCTACACCTCTTTCTTGCAGCTGAACATAACCACCCCAGAAGACTTGGATTTTTCACTCTCCCATACCCTTTTTTGATAGGTGTATTTTCTTTATCTTGCCACAACCCTTCCTAGCATCATGACCCAAGAGAGCACTACAGTTTTCACTCCTCTCCCAGCAAAGCAGGACATGCAGACCAGCCTTCTGTGCTGGTACACCCAGGTACGTGTGTGGCTGCTTGGACTTCCTATTTCACATCTTTTTTCAGGGGAACTCTTGCAATAAATACTTGAGGTACCTTTCATGAAATCCAGCAAAGGGTCATTTAATAAGCCATTCATTAAGCCATTATTTTCCCCGCATGGAAAGACTCACAAGTAAACTAAAAAGTAATTTCCAGACCTCTTGCTTTGATCTGGACTAGTTTTGAGGTTGCCTTCACAGCTGTCACTGCTGTTACAGCATGTCAGGGCATGGTGTGGTAAACCCATGCTGCTTTCAATGGTGTTTCAGCAACTGTGGCCTCTTCTGCATGGTGGCACATACACAAGAGTGGGACTCTGCCCTGCTCCCAAACTCACTATCCCTTCTGTCTACTAGTACTTCCAACCATACTATTGGGAATCTTGAGAAAATGTTCCAAAGTTGGTTTTCAGAAGATTTGAAAGCAATACATCATGGCATCAGATCATGTAGAGGTCAGAGACTTCAACCTTCTTGAAGATGTCAGGACAATATGTTTTTCTGATTTTTCTCTGGTTTTAATTAAAGCTGAGAGTCATGTAATGGCAACCTAATTCCTAGGGTAAGCCCTTATCAAAAATCTCAGTTGCTGGGAGATTCATTTGAGCTGCCACCATTGCTTTAACAGAGCAGGCATGACTGGAGACCCTGACTACCCAAACTACCCACTGAGGCTGCAGGACACAGGCAGCATCATTTCTGTTTTCCAGGTGCATTCTCTTCCTCCAGCTGGTACATGGGGTTTGTGTAGTCTCTCCTCAGTCCCACAGTGGATCCAAAGCTGCCTCACCAATAGCTAATTTGGGCAGTCACCACTTGCCCACCCCTTCTCTCCAAAGTCCTTTTTCCTCCAAGACTTGCTTTTTCCACAGCAGCCTCCTTCTTATACTAGAGAGTTTGTCCTGAGCACTTCCAAAATAAGAACAAGCTCAGGAGCTGACAGCACCCTCTTTACCCTGGGAATGACTTCTGGTAAAACTGAACCTGAGGAAATGGTTTTGTTTTTCCTGAAATACTCTAGTATTGACACTAGTTTGGTTTCTATTCTGGTATGGTTTTGTTCTTGGAGCTTCCTGGTCACATCCCTGGTCCTTCTTCCTTTTTCTGCTGTGCTTTACCAGTACGGCTGATTTCTCGTGACCCACAGCTCAGGGCACAGCTAATCTTCCCTCTGGGGAGCACCTCTAAAAATACATATTCTTGTCACTCAGACTAATTCAACTTCTATTCCTACTTCTCCCAGCAGAATCTGGTTTCCAAGGAGGGCTATTTAAGTCTCCTTATTCAAAGCTGTTGACATGATGTTCAATACTGCAACATCTCAGAGTGTCAAAGTCTATGTTTATTCTTGTAACATTCCCAGTTGTTATTAAAAGTGTAGAAGTAAATAATTTGCTGAGAGTCATACAACGAGTCACTGATGTGAAAGCCAGCAATTTAAGCAGATTTCTCTTCCCTGGTGACAACTACCACCTCACATTTTAATGTAACATTATTTCCAAGGGATAAACAACAAAATGCAAATATTACATGAGTGTTTTGGAGAGGGAACCTGAATTCAGCAAAGTGCCTCTCAAGAACAAGGAATCTATCAGATGTCCTGTCACTCTCACAGCCTGTTCCCTGCAGTGGGATTTAGTCTTTGTACAACTAATGCTGGATTAATTAACCTTCCTTGTGTGCAGTTATGCTTGCCTCATTTCTAGATACTCACTGCTGCCTTGGGAGAGATTTTTGAGTCACATCAATAGCCTGTAGGACTGTTCCCGCTCCACTTACTCCTTAACAAAGTACTACAAACTGTTGTGTTATGTTGAAGATATTCACTGAGCACTTATTTATATTATTCAGTTTATTTCTGATATTTTCCTAGGTTTCTTTTGTGCTAAGCTAAGGAGAAGCTCATTACACTGTCTATAGCTATCATGTATTTTTCTAGCACTTCATTAGTCCTCAGAGACCTGTAGTGATAAAGGTTGTGTGGCTGGCAGTGATACTGAACAGGGGCTAAAAACTTGTATCACTGCAGGGAATTTATTTTCTTGGAATGAGGCAGCTCTGTCACTATCACAGCGAGAGCTCTGAACACTTCCTCCTGGCCCCCCAAATACCTCAGCAATCCTGTTGTGTAAATCCTATATATTTCCATTTGCAAATAGATCAAATTCTGTATCAAAGGTACTTACAGTGTACCCCCTGCATCCTTCTAATAAAAAGTTGTTCTAAAATAATTTTGAGGTTAAGAACAGGTTCTCTGAAAGCAGGAAAATCAGTTGTTTTTTTTTCCAACCCATAAGCTGCTTTTGAAACCTTTGCCCAAATGGACACAAGGCAGGTAGTTAAAGATTATCTGGTTAAGTTAGTTAAGATTATCTAGTTAAAGTTATCTGGTTAACCCATGGTTTAGAAGTTCAGTTTTAAAACACAGCTTCCTGGCCTCCTGCCAAAGCACTTCTTGTCTGTCCTGGCCTGTTCTGGTGTCTTTCAAAGTATGATCCCTTCTTTCTAAATCTCGACACCTTTCTCATTAACTTAACCCCCACTGAGGCATATGGCAGCCTTTTTATTAAAAAAGCTGCAAGGGTAATTCATATGACCTCTGTGTGTGTGTGTGTGTGTGGTGTGTGTGTGTGTCTGTGTCTGTGTCTGTGTGTCTGTGTGTGTGTGCGCAAGACGTATCAGCTCGTCAAGTTCTTCTCTGCAGCAAATGCTGAGTTTGCTCCAGACAAGTAAAATGGGATCTGAGACCTCTGTACACCACCATCTGTAAGAATTCCCTGGTCTTCTTCCTCCCATCTGTACTGATGACAGTAATATCTTAGTTACAGTTGCAGTTTCAGGAACATTATTTTCTTTATTTTCTGAATTATCTGAAAAGAAGAAGAATATCTGTGTTCAGCAGTAATTCTTAACAGGTATGAGAAATCCTGTATGAAGAGACTGATTGCCACATCCTTCACTGCCTCTACTTTGTCCTTGCTTCATGCTACAGTAATCGCTACCAGGTAAATTTAGATGCTTCCACAAGAAGGACTTTTCTAAACCAAAAGAGCATAAACTAATCTCCAGTGTAACCAGAAGTCCATCTAGGAATCCTGTTTGCCACACATGCATCATGGTCTGTTCCTGATTATGGTACAATTGGAAAGAGATGTTCAGTGAGAAAAGTGAACGCAGACGTGGAAGCAGATTCCAGAGTTTCCTTCCTCAAAAGCAGCATCTGTTTTTCCTTCTTTATTTGCTTATTGCTTGCAATCTCTGTGCTAGCCTTTCAGCTTACTGGACTACCTGGAAAGCTTAAGGTGGAATATACTTAACCTTTTTATTAACAGAGAGATGGCACCTTTAAGGGTAACTAATTCTAAATGTTTGGCTTTCAAACAGAATGTGGAAGAAGTAAGATGGTGTGCATTGTGAAATCTGGAGTAAATTAGGACAAAAAATTACATACAAGATTTTTGGTCCTTATTATTCCTGTTTTAGAATATAACACATTGAACATAAGAAAATCAAAGAAAAAAAAATCACTACAAATATTGCTTCTTTTGCAATTTCGAAAGAGCCAAAGCTCTGTGGTTTATGGTACTATCAACCATCTCTCTGGCCATCTTTTACTCAGTGTATGTATTTTGATACACTGATTATCATCTCTGGCAAAATACTTCTTGGCCAGCCATATCCAAAACTTTGTAATACAAAGATCACAAAGATGTGAGACCTTAGAATAATTATAAATTAAAAATACTCAAGATATATGAAAATAATCAAAGCCCCAAGCAACCTGATGAGACTCTGTAGTTAGTCCCACTTTGAGTGAGAGTGGATGACTTCTTTTCACCTGAATTCTGGTCCTGTAAATAAGTGGCACGTCTCATTCAGAGGATATGCTGCTCTGACCCTGCCTTTTACTATTTGCAATGTGAAGCCTTTTATGAGTCAGATTTTAGCTTCTGTTTCATGCCACTCAAAGTGGCAGTGGTTCCCATAGCCAGCTGCCTCGTAACACGTGGTTTCCCTGGCACTCAGGAGTTCTGTTGCCATATGTGTCCCTCTGTGTAGAAGGGACATCTTGTTCTGCACTATGTCTGACATGCTTGAGGACATCGAGCATGGCATCATTCCCCTCCTTCTGTCTCCCGCCCAGAGTCAAAAACTGGAATGCTTATTTTTCTCCGAAGAATTTTATCAGACTGAGGAACTGAAACCCTTATCTACTGGAGGATAATCTATGTTTCTTTTCATTACAGAAGTCCATGTTGAAGAATAAAAGAAGGAGAAATAAGACACCTTATAATTACTGTAATCTTTACCTTAAAAGTTAGATCCAAGAGGTTTTGTGAGATTTTAGGGATAAGTAGGAATGACAGACACAGGAACTGAATAAGTTTAGCATGAGAAATATATGCTTAATTATATTTTAGTCAGCCCAACACTGACCTAGTCATCATTAACCACATGTACTTTCCCACCCTTTCATTTTTGTCCTTGCTTATGGCTTTTAGAGTAATTTTTTCAACAATCTTTATTACATATTTTAAAAGTAAGAATGCTCTTTGAGACACATAACTAGATAGTATGAGCTTCTATGAATACCGTTTCTACTATGTTCACAAATTTGAACTTGAGGCTAAGTTGTGTATGTTTTTCTTTGGTGTATATTTGTTGTCACAGTAACTGCAGTTTTCCCAATAAATGGAAATTGCATCGTTTCCTTAGCAATCAGGTTATTGCACTGAAATAGCACCATGAACTCACCATTACTTCTCCCTTCCTGTTGTCAAGCTAGATCTCATTTAGTTACAGGAACAGCCACTAAAACAGGTTAGTTTAGATGTGTGCGCATTAGAAAGCTGAAGCAACTCTGCTTAGCCCCATTACATCCTATGACTCATGCCTGTGTGGGAAAGACCTTATTTTCACAGAGATCTCTTAGATAAACAAGGCAAGTTGGCAGCAATTCGATTACTCTGATGCAAACAGTCTCCTGCTTTCTGTGGCATTCATTTGCTTTATATTTTCTGAAAAATGCAAGCAGGCTGATAAACTCTAGTGAGAATTCTTGTACAAAGGACACAGGAACTTTCATTTTCAATTACTTTTTTTATAATACCAGCCTTGAAACCAGTTTCTTAAAAAATCCTTTTCTACTCCAGCAGAATCAATTTTTTTTATCAGTTTGGGGGGGGGGGTTAACTTTGGCCTG
>JAWWEV010000115.1:84791516-84809841 GCA_035583235.1 Hafferia zeledoni | reverse complement strand
CCCCCCCCCCCCCCCCCCCCCGGGGGCTTTTGTTTTGTTTTGTTTTTTAAGTTTATTAGTGAAGCTGTAGCTCTCGCTATCCACAGCCATAACACACTAGTTAGTTAGGTGCCTCCCTCCTGCAAACCCACAAGCCACTAAATTCTGATAGAAAATGGATTTACCTTCCAAAATATCACTTTTACATATGTGCTGGAACAGACTTTTGAACAGCACAAATCTCATAACATATTCTTTGACACCACTTCCCCAAAAAGGAAAAGCCATGAAAGCAACCCTTATTGTATTAAAGAGCTCTAAAAGTGTATAAATCAAACTGGAAAAGTTCACTGCAAATTCATCGAGGCTTTTGCTCTTGTTCTGAAATCCCACCAGTTTAGATCTGAATGACTCTGGCCACTTCTTAGACAATTAATATTTAATTGTCCTTTTATCAGCTTTGAAATGAAACTCGCTTGGACAAAGTACAACAATCTTTTAGATTCACCCACCCCTTTGCTTCAGTCAGCACACAGCAACCACACGGGTTGTCCATTTAAGGGAAAAAGTGCAAGCTCCAGCCTATTTCCCTGTGCCTCGGATGTGTTTGTCCCACTCCTTCAGCAATGCATTCTGTAATGCCAAAAAGCATTTCCCTTCCTGCAACAGGCATATACACATGCACACACATATGCACACTTCTCATTTTTAATTAAGCTTTTAATTGTAGAAATTGTCTCTTTCACGTATTTTTGAGTGTGTAAAACATTGTGGAGGAGGCCACAATCTATGTAATCTTACATATCATCTTTTGTATGTTTTACTTGTGGAAAAGATTTAAAGATACAGGCCAGCCAAAGCAGAATGAGAATGAGAGGGTAAAGCCATCTTGAATTAAAAAACATAGGAAGATTTTCTGCTTGCATTGATATGAGTACTTATTTTACTCTGATGCCTAGGAATAAAAAGTAATATAGAAAGTACAGATTATCTGCAGAAGTAGGAAGAGTAGGTGAAAAGACCCAAAATATAAGGAAAAATCAAGTATGCCGAAAGGCACAATTTTCAGAAATACATTAGGTGTCACACAATTTTCAACATGATCAGTGACTTCCACTATCTCTCCTGAGCAATACACCAGCACAATTGTTTCTGTCCTTCAGACACTGCACTTCAAAGCATAGCTACAGGACTGTGTCACAAGTTCTAGTAGCACTACTTTGGTACAAAGACCAGCTGCTAAACAGAAAAAGAGATGTTAAGAAATACTGAAACTTTTCTATACAACGGAATATTCTTATTTTATCACATACACTATTTTATCTTTCTAGTTTTCAGTTCTTATCCTAGGTTTTATATACTAAATATTTTTGGTGAAATAGGAAGTCTGAATAGATAGAGTTCCATCTCCTTTCTATTGTTGTTTCCTCTGGCTTCTTCACAAATATTAACAATATTTCTCCAAGTAGCATTTTAAATATGTAGAAGGACAATACCTGCCCCCTGCCCCACCCCAAATTCAGTTTATATATTCAAACAGCATGGCAACCTGCAATGACAGACCTTGAGAAAGGAAGAGAAGAAATAGGAAATTGGAAGAAAAGTAAAATGTCTCTTAGGAAAAAAATAGAAATATAAATGATCCATTTTGTTAAATGCTCTTGAGGGGATGGGAAATTTATCTGTTGATTACTGAACACTAAAACCTGGTCTTATTAAATTCAAAGGAAATCCCACTCTGAGTTCGTGGTGTAAGACTGACCTCTGACTGGGACAGCTCTGGGGCACATTCTTAATTTCTGCCTGGGAGTACATCAGCTGAGTTAGGTGAGATTATCAAAAGCCTTAAATTAAACATGTGCGGAATCTGTGCCAACAGAAAGATCCCATATCAGGAGGAGTCTTACTGACACACCTCTATCAATAAAACAGTTTTAGTATGGAAATGGCTACAGTGGCAAAACTGTGACCCAGAGGAGCAAAACAGGGCATAGTAGCATAATAGAGATTTCCTATTTTACTAATGCTTATTCCACAAGCTGCTTCCAGGAAGCACATCTGTATCTTCAGGAATCCTCCCTTGGTCAACATAGCTCTGTTAACATTAATGGTCAGTCTTTCTATGACATTAGTGTCAGGTGCTACAGAGAGAGGCACTACAGGCAACTCCTATGTTGTTATGTCAGTTCCCAGTGTACTCAATCCAGTAGCACAGAGGATGGACCACTCCACACCAGAGCTGAAGGTTGATAGTCTACCAGATATGAGAGGGAAAAGTACAGGAAAATCAAGGCATATCTAAGCAGGGACCAGAGATTGCTCAGATTTGAAGATGAATTTCCAGTCTTTGAATTTGGTGTCAAAACCAACCATTCTGTAAAGAGATTGAAAGACTGAGGTGATGAAAAAACCACTCAGTTAAGATGATGACTTTAGTTGCGGCTAGATTGGCTAAAGTTATAATAAAATAAATATAATACTTAAATAATCGTTCATAATAAATAAATAATATATTATAATAACAGTACCATAAAATAAATTATAATATTGTGTTACAAAGGTAAACAAAGAAGCCAGAGAGCCTGGAAGTGGATTCATATTGGGAGGAATGCACAGCCTTTAGCACCATGAAAGGCACCACTCATTCCACAAGTTATGCGAATATAAACAAAACCAAAATAATGCCTGCTGGGGAAAATAAATGGGTATGCTCTGTCTTGTTGTCTTCCATAAAAAATCTTTACAATGGAGTGTATCGCCAAAACATAAATTACTTTTTGACTTGATACAAAATTGACCTTGGTTTCACTGCAGTCATTCGGAGAATTGGCTATTTTTCAAATATGAAACCATCTGTTGAATAGCCACATTACATATTCCACAGATTTGATTGGAAAATCCCAGAGCCTCTTTGTGGACACCTGTTGAGAAGAGTAATTTTAGCCTCCTCCATTTTGAAGTGGAAAGGAAGACAGATGTATGTAAAACCACAACTTCATGTGTTATAGTTGGAAATTGCTATTAGACTGTTTAAATGTCACTTCATTTGATAGTTATCAGGCTAATAAATATGCCTTTTGATTTTAAAAAATTTGCTAAAAGTAAATTGTGCGAGAAAAGTAAAGTTGTAAAACCACACATTATGCTGAGGAACAGCTAAACTGAAAAAGCAATCAATATTAGCATAGCATTTTCCCAGATTTTGCTACCCCTACATATTCAGAAGGTCATTTCTCCACAGTTTAATTTGACAAAAATTTCAATAAAGAGAAGAAACAGTAATTTTCACTCAAATGTCAAGATGACAAAAACTATACAAATCATATTGTCTCAGTTTTAATCCTCACTGTGCAGCCTTCTCATGGACATATCTCAGGATATGTCCCTATTAAAAAGTAATGCCAAAGTTTCCCTTAGAAATTTAGATTTGGGATACCATAGTGCTCTAGTAATTCCACAGTAATGATTATCACATTAAATCATGGCCGCCAAAAAGCATTTCTGTTTAATGCTTTAGTGTGCCCCTTGCTATGAAATAAAATGTAAACTATATTACTTCTTGCTTTAAGAATTTTCTTCCCTCCTAATACTTCATTTATTCTGTCATTTCACAGACAGTTACATTCGCAGTCACAAGTCAAAGTTGCTTCAGATTATTTTAATTCCATCCAATCCATCCACTGCTAAGATGTGGTATTGATGTCATTTATGTAGTATGCAGGGATGCAACTAGAATTATTTACTTAAAGGAAGACATTCACATCTCCCTGAGGCAGTCCCAGAGTCCATAGACTAAGCATCAAACACCACAGACAGTCAGCATGGACTCAGTCAGTTCATTCCTTCTTTAGGACAAATATTTTTCGTCTCAGACAATTCTACATAAATCTGTGCACAGGGGTTTTGCACGGGTAAAGTGCATTCCTTAAATCTCTGCTTTCAGAACTGAATTCATATTGCATATGAACTCATAATCAGTATGTCTTTCAAAAATTCATGTGTACTGGATTTCTTTTGAGAAAACAGCAGGGAGGGGGGTCATCAGCTTTTATCAGTTTAGACAAAGTATATCTTACTAAGCAATTCCTCCCTTAAACTGCATGACCATTATGGGGACATAGGATATGTATTTCCACCAGAAAATGAAGCTTGCATTCTACTGTCAGGGTAAAACATCTGCGAACTAGTTTCTCATTTATTTTGCTAAAAGAAACACATGCTTTAACAACAATGACCCAGCTCAATAGGTACAATAAACATAAGGTCAATCTTTAGGACAGTTGCATTATGCAACTCATCAAAAGAGCAGAGATTAATATTCATTCTATGTACGTAAGTACAAGAAAAAGAACCAAGAGCTGTTGTCACAAATGTAGTATGAAAGGCACCACGTGTGTCTCGGTGCTAAAAGTTAGTAAGGAAACCAAAAGTATAAACGTGCTGCATTATGAGAAGTATTCAGTTAATTCTGATACTGAATGGCTGTTTCTCCTTACTTATCACACAGGCTGCCACTGGTTTTCTTAGCTGCTAGACTATTACTGGTAAGGGATGATATGTATTCTATTATTAAATTTTGGTTTCTCTTCTGTCAGCATGTAAGCAGATATCAGCAAGATACATGTCAAAATCTATGCACACTTCTTCATATTACTACTAGCTACTTGATTATGCTTGTTCTCAGAACTGCAAAAGTTATTTAAACAATGCTTTCCTACGGTGGAAGTGTAAATAAAAAAAAAAAGAAATCAAAAATTTTTAACCCAGCTTTCATCTACTGACATTTCCAAACCATTCAGAAGATTGTTCAAAGAAAGAAAGAGATAATAGACATTAGAAAAGAAAATTTTTTGTAAAAAAAGACACTGGAAAAGAGAAGGGTTTTTTTTTTTTAAAAAAAAAAAAAAGGCATTGGAGCTCAGTCTTACCTGTCAGCAACACGAACCTAGGAATATGTCCTTTAACACTGCAAGAACACTGTAGATCCTCCCACAGCACTACCACAGCAGTAGACAGATCCAGCCCAGGAGAACACAAAGATAGAAACTTTTCCCAAGTTTCTAGGTCTACCAGCAGTTGAAGTAATGAAGAAAACAAGGTAGAGAACAGAAGACTGGAGCTGCTTCTTGCAGAAATCCCAGGCAGGAGGAGTAGGAGGTATACTCTGTCTGTGTCTCACCCAGACTTTTGTTTAAAAGTTTTTTCAACTGTTGCTAGGTGGTGTTAGGCTTTGGCAGTTTAGTTCTCAGATTGTATTTCCCCTCTTCTGGTCTCTTCACACAGTGTTACAGCAATGAGTTTGTTGAGCTCAGCTCGCTTGTGCTATATTTAACCAGTGTTCTCAGCAAGTCAAGCCTGTCAACAGCTGAGAAGTTTGGAGCAGGCTTTGCTGAGTTCCTCAGCTGCCGAATTATCAGTGGATGTAGCACTGCACAGCCCAGCTACTACATTCACTGAAAGATTGTGGGGAAACTGTCAAATCCTTTTAAGGGCTTCCAGTGACTTCATGGGAGTAATTACTATTTAAAGCACTAAGTACAAGATGTGTATTTAGGCATATATTTTAGACTGCTAGAGAAAGAATACTTGTGTTCACAGCAGATGAGTTCAATTATTTATACAGTGAGAATTTTCCTAAGACAAGTAGGAAGTTTATAATTTGAAAGGTATGCACTTCACTTGAGGAAAAAGCACACATGGGGAGAACTTTTTGCAGCGTAATTTCTTACAGAGTTTAGCCATATTAAGATGACACAGAGAAATTAATGAAAGGCTTAGGTTTGAAAGTTTTCACTGTGATATTTATTTCAAAGACAATCTTTTTCTCCCAGACCAAGAGCTTCCTACAGTAATTCCTACACTGTTTCTAACTCTCACTGAAGCAGAAAAGGAAAGCTACACAAATCACAACTTGCTTGATATGAGTATTAGGAACACATTACTCCAGGGCTGCATGCATTCTGATGTATCCACACTTGCTTCTGGATCAATTACTGTTCCTAATTCTAAGGCATAAACCTCTTAATCCACAGATCAGCAGTAACATTGGACAGCTTTCAGTCCACAAACCATCATGACATCAGGACTCTTCAAAGATGTTGCAGATCAGACTCCAGAACAAGGTTCTACCACCTCATGGCACAACAGTTCCTGAAAATATTCCTGGCAAGGAAAATTCCCTACCCCAACAACTTTGTTCTCATCTGAGCTCTAGTTCAGAGTTAAATGCAGAATGAGCCTCCTTTGGAAAGCTTTTCTGTATTCTTGATTTGGCGTACTGATCTAGAGTTAGATGAAGTGAAAGGAAAGAAAGAAGAAAGGGAAAATAAAAGTAAAAGGTTGCTAAAAGATTTGATGGTTGATATTTATACATGAAGACATACCAACCTTTCAGAGCAAAAAAGGATTCATTCAAGCAAGTTGTAACAACACCCTGCAGTGATGCTGGGTTGCTGTGCAAGGAGTAGGATGAGTACTGAAAAGCTATCATGCTCTGTGGCAACTTCAACATGCAGGAACATAACTGGCCACAACTGTATGAGATAGCAGGGGCTAGTACAAACCCTTACAAGAAGGAGCTGCAGGATTAGCTGTAGCCTGGTACTCTAACCCTGTCTCTGGAATTATTTTTGCTTGATCTGTGTTACTGTCTAAACAAGCAAGGAACAACAAAAAATACTTTGATTCCCAAGTTGCTCATAAGGAGAAAATGAAGTAAATATTAGGTATTATGTCAAGTAACTAATATTTAGACATCGATGACACGTTTAAGTAAGCCCCAAGCACTTCCATTATGTCAAATATATTTTATTTTGAAGACCAAGTAATAGTCACTATTTTCCATTCCCATTTCAATATTTGACTTGGACAGACTATCTAGAATGTATAAAAAATAGGAATACTTCTGTTTTTCAGAAACAGTGATTTGACGATTATTGTAGAGACAGATATTGGCATAAAGTTTCATGTTACATGATTCCACTCCAAACTGAAGTGAGTTACAGATATCCACATTCTAAAAAATATCTATTTTGTTCCTTCATATGAAATTGAGGTACTCCAACCAGATGAGTAACATTTTGACTATTCTGGCCTTAACCTCTTGCTCAAAGTGCAATATTAATAGCACTTTATCCATTCAAGTATAATAAATCAGGCAAACAAAACAATTTACTTGGCTCATAGATCTCAACAAAAAACAAATGACTCTCAGCATTTCTCTCCCATTAGTTAGTGCCACATTCACTGAGTGGAAAACAATACAACTTCTTAGGAGGCATCCTCTGCTGCCAGCTCTTGTGGGTGGGTTTCAATAGTGACCTGCTGATACAAGTTTGTTCATTCTTGTACACTTGCAGCTCCCCAGCTGTGCACCATTGGTATGAATCCTCTGCAACAAGAGGAATTTCAGCAAAAATTTTAGGGAAAATAGAATCAATTAGATTTTGCAAGTGACTCCAAGAAAATATAAGGACTTCTAGCACAGGAAAGAGTGTAATTAATCAGCATTACTGGAAGTGTAAAGTTTTTAACTTTGTGCAGTATGAAAATGGTTCACATCTAAGTTTTTCCTCTACTGAATGATGGAAAAAATAGTTATAAATAGACAGGTTGTGGAGGGTGAGGATTAAAAAGAAAAACACAACCATGAAAGAAACGTTTTAGTTTGGCATCCTAAATTAGGTCCTAATATCCAGATACAGCATAACCTGAAGTCCTACTGACATCCTACAACTAAGTCTAAAAAGTGACTTCCTTATAATTTCTAATAATTTTATCTTTTAGTCAATCTACCAGGATAGTAGAGTCCAAAGTAAATACTTCTAACAAAATTTGTATATGGCAGCCAAAGCTCTCATCATTATTTCAGTCAAAATACCAAAGGCCAGAGCAATGCAAAGCAAAGTGAACAAAATGTGGCCCTAGAAAGTGAACTAGAGCAGCAGCAGGACCTGTTGACATTTTTGAAGATAATGTTAGTCACAAGTGCAGAAGGTCTGTCATTGTTCACACTATCATATTTCTTTGTACTTACTTTGCTAGAAAATAGAAAGAAAATTTTTATGACCTGATCTGTTCTAGAGAAATTCCAGGCTTGAGGCAGAAATTGTTGGCAGAAGATTCATGTTTTTTATAGAGAAGATCAAAACAGATGTCTTCTTCTGATCTAACTGGTTTCTCTTGACCTCAAAATGTGTGCCCATAAATAAGATTTTTCTGGAACACATGCAATAGTATTACTATCTGATTTTGATACCAACTATCCATCACTTTGGTATACAAGTATATCTCATTCTCTTAAGTCATAGTGGCATCCAGAGATACCGCCTTTGTCCTTTTCAAATATTTTACATCATAATTAACTAGACCAATATATTGGAAAATAATCTATCTAAATGGAGTTTCTTAACTCTATGTCCTGAGGAGCTCTGGTATGCATATAATTCTGTGTGAGCAACCACTGCCAGCTATTCATTAAGTTGGTCCTTAAAATGCATTGAAGCAAGTAATCGGTATTTTAATGTCTCAAAACTTAATTTTTCATTTGCTTAAAGGGTAATGCCCCATAGTCTTCTGACATCCTGTTTTCATAATACTTTTTGCTCACTTCCATAAAAACTGCATTATTTTAGATCGTGCTGCTGCATTTAGCTTTGTTTTGGCTTAATAGTAAAATTTGCTGCCTCACATTGTGTCGGAAGGAAGGGAGTTCAATCATGTTTTGATTCATATGATCTTGGCTACACCCCCCAAATATGTATTTTGGGAGGGCTAGGTATGTATTTTTTTCATTTTTCCAAATAATACTGTCACCTTATAAAAGCTGATACTGCTCTTTAGATCTTAGGTCTGCTATACTTTCAGGTCAAGCACCTGCTTTTTAAAAACCCAACTAAAAAACACATTTCTGCCATTTAATTCATAGATTTAGTTTAGTTTATTTTACTGTCTTATCAAAAGATCCCTGACACAGTCACAAACCTCCAGCAACACTTACTGGAGTTTTATAATCTTTCTTGTAATAATTTTGCATGACTTATCAGTGAAAGACCAGGGTGCCATTCATTTTGGTTCTTCGTATTCTGCCTTGATCTATATATTGTCTTCAAAAATCATTTTTGGCTTTAAAAAAATAATTTTAATGAAAAAAGCATATCAAAAGACACGCCCATTTAACTTATTTTAAATCTCTTATTTCTCCATTGTGCAAAGAAAAATATTGGCATTTCGTAAATTTTCTCCGAATGAAGTAAGGTACAAATCAAAGATGGAGCAATTAGACACACAGGCACATCAAGGACATCAGATGGCCCATCAGACTTAGAGGGGCACAACCGTGTCTACAAAAAAAATTATAGAAAAAACAGTGATTACTTCAAAATGACATTTCGATGCTTTTCAGTCTGAAGCTCCAGAACCCAGCTCTCAATACAGTTGGGTCAAATGAAGACAGTCTGAAACACAAGTCTATAGGAAGGTTCCAAATCAGACCTCTGGAAATTGAGTAAATCACCTTATTAGCTTCACTGCCACACCCCAGGAGTGGTATGCCACTTGCTCAAAGACTAAGATGAAAATGAGCTGAACATGGATTAATTGCTTTTAAGGCCAGAATAAACTATTTTCATAATCTAATAGAGCCTCCTACACAGGAAAGGCTGTGGAATTTTCCTCATGCAAAACAGCAAGTTGCAGTGAAATAAAACACATCTTTTAGAAAGATTACATAAATCAATATGGATAATGTGCCACAGTAATGTATAATGCAGTCCAACAGTAAATTACATTTACTGTTTCAACTAACCCAACCTTTGTAATTTATTTCTCGTTTGATGTTGGCTTATTTTAGCTCATAGCCAATGAGATGGCTAGTCAGTGGCCTTCAAAAATCTCCCTCAGTTTGCTCAATTCTAGATAAATACCTGTGGTTATTTTCTCCCTGCAGAGAAAATATCTTAACCAGGTTCTTCCCACTCCCCCCACCCCACCCCAAAATTAATCATCTTTAAACGAAATGCAGCACTTGAGGCGAAACATGGCAGTCTTAAACTATTAGACGGTAAATATGTAAACCAGAAGTAACAGAATATTTCCTCCAAACAGATAATCTGATTTTATCATTAAAGCTGTGACACCTAAGTACTAGATCACCAAGAAGGGTACCTCTGTCCTTGCAAACAGCGTCACACAATACTGAATGTTCCGAGGAGATGAAGCTCTGGTTTGACATCTCCAAGAACACAGTGCCACCTATCTTTGCGTTAGGGTTAACTCGTGGCAGGCGGTGGGAGGGGATGGGGAGAGCAGGCTATATTCTTTACACCCAGTTCCGCACCAGCCCTTGCTTCCTTACTTGGTTTCTAGCAGACTAGTGGGAGGCTTCTTCCACAGCAAACCCCCAAACTGTGGCTGTATTTCCTCTAAGACTGACTTCTGTCATCCATTCGGTGCCATTTACATGGTTCACTCCAAGTTCAGACTGGTTATACTTGCTTCATTTAAGACATTGTAAGCTGACACTCGTATCATTCGTGTTCTGCAGATTTTATTGGCAGAAGCCTAAACTCATTATTACCTCATCTGTGGATTTGCAGAACTTGAACTGCTGTGGAGAAAGAAGTGTGTAAAACATATATAAACATCCTGATAACTTCAAAGTAAGTACCTGCCTGGAGTCCTCCATCTAGGAAAGGGTAGGCTAGCAGGAAGCAGCCTTTCCTAATTTTGTCTCCCTGGAAGCCTCAAGGCAAGATGCCCCAGAGATAAACCACAGATGTACTCCAGATGTAAATAACTGTCCAACTAACTTTTTCATGCAGAGCTGTTTCCAGTCCCATGATCAAACTGTACACATACACCTCTCAGAGACAGTCATAGTACTGGTAAGAATAATTTGCGTGCACTGAGCAGGAGAAAAAGAGGGAAGGGATAAGGTATTTAGATTCAGGCACAAATCCTTTCAGGCAGGAACACCTCTGCAAGGGATCAGAGGCAGAGTTTTGAAATTCAATGTTTTAATCTCCATGAAGTATCAAAACCATGCTATTTAAAATATAAAGACAAAGAGGATATATGGAAGATAGCTTACTGCTGTCAAACTGTCCAGCAAAGAATAGGCCCTGTTCTCCAGATACTGCTGAACATTTGCCATAATTTACACTTTGTGGTTTTACTTTCACAGATGTGGGGAAGAGGAATCTGCTGAAGCACTTTTTTCTACTATTTAAGATCTGGTAAACAATAATAAAGAGGGCTCAGTTAAATCAGTGTTCCATTAACTTGCATATGAATAGACCTTGCTTGTCAGTGATAGGCAAAAGTATTTAAAAATGCCTTGTTTTTAAGCAGTTATGTTTCGAACAGTTCTCACTGAGGAGTGTTAGAAGAGATTTGTTTTGCTTTTTTTATTAACTGTAGAAAGGGTAGGATAATATAGATAACAAAATTTGAATAGCAAAAAATGTAGACGGAAAGAGGAAATTTGGGGAAAAAAAAGGTTTTATTGCTTTAGAGTCAGTTTCCCCCTTATTAGCATACAAACTTTCTGTGTATTTTGGCACTAAAACTATAAAAATACTTTTGTTTTGTTTTTGGAAACAGCAGGAGGATTTTTATTTTTGAAACATATCTGTTGGAAAACATCCTCTGTGTAAAAAAGTCCAAATGCTACTCCTGTTATTACCAGTATGGGAGCACTTGGAATCACATAAAAAATTTAAACTTTAACATTTTGGGGCTGAATATAAAATCCCCCACCTTCAGCCTGACTACAAAGCACTATGCTAGAACATCACTCCTCAGTATGTGACTTAAGCCATATGATCACAGTCCTAAAGAGCAAACTGACAAATCTAACCCCTTTTTTTCCATATACGGACTATGCAATTGCTTAGGAAATCCATCGGAACCAAAACCTGCAATGAATGTCTGATAAGCTCACTACAGACTGCCGTCCAACACCTGTCTACTAACACCAATTACTGAGACGAAAGCCCTTTTAACTTAAAAGAAAGTACCTGAAATTCCTCTCAATCCTTGTAAATAAGAATGCAGGTTTTTAGAGAAGCACAGATAGAGATGGGAGATGAGATGAATCCACAGGCAACAGTGAAATGTGTTACTGCACAGTGCAGAAGTCAGGAGAGGGGATGGATACAGAGGAAACTGAACTGCAATATCAAGAGCGCTGCAGGCGGCTTCCTCACAAGACATCTCTTCCTAGAAAAGGAAAGGGAGACAAACTGAAAGAGTACCTTGAATACTCTGCATCCACTAAACTATTGGCTTTCAGGGTATAAGCAATCTAAATAGAACAAGGTACATAGTAAGTAAAAGGTAAGCATCAGTAACCACCAATAGCCATGTAGCTAATTCAAGGAGACCTGTATTCAGACAATTTCAATAATCAACATAGCACAAAAATTGCTTAGCAGAGAAACCAGAGCAAGTACTGGCTAAAGAAATTTATAAGAAAACTTTATCCTACTATTTATTTTATTAGGCCACCTTTCCTTTTACAGATTAACAATATTACTTTCTATTTACAATGTCATTTTTATTCTTAAAGATGCCAGACAACAGTTGGGATTCAGAGGAACCTCTGCAGGTCATCTCATCCAATTTTTCTGCTCAGGTGAGGTGACCTGGAGCAGGTTGCCCAGCACCACATCCAGACATTTCCCAAATATCTCCAACGACAGACTCAGTACACAAAATGAACAGTACATCAGAACAGGTTTATC
This sequence comes from Hafferia zeledoni, assembly GCA_035583235.1. Taxonomy (NCBI): domain Eukaryota; kingdom Metazoa; phylum Chordata; class Aves; order Passeriformes; family Thamnophilidae; genus Hafferia; species Hafferia zeledoni. The sequence goes on along the minus strand of JAWWEV010000115.1, from coordinate 84,797,119 downwards.
TCACCTACATCAGCCATGAAGTTAGCTATACAGACTGAGCTGGTTGGTTTTGCTTTCTCTATAGTCAGTCAAAGTGAATCAATGAGAGGAGATGGTTAAACATTCCTTTTAGGATAGTGTGAGTACTGTGTGAAGAATCTAGTCTGCAGCACAATTCCAAATCTTACATTTATATTTTTTCCAGAGTAATGATCTATTTTGAATGTATTTAGTAGTATTTTTCATATGGTATTTTATGTATCATATTTTTAAGAAGCAAATGAAGTTTAGGCTTGACAAGGAAGTAAAAAAGCAGGTAATTCTTTGGGGTTTTCCACAGAAATTTCTCATATTCTGGGGTTTTTTTATGTTTTCAAGACTAGATGTTAAGACCCAAGTCTTCATAGATTTAGCTAAATAAAACAGGGCCAGGCAACAAATTGCACCTCTGATTGTTCAAAATTATAGTGCTCTCCTGATCATTTAGGTTCTACAGGTCTTCCAGTGCTGAAGAGTATCTAACTGCCTTTAAAAGCCAGTACTTAATTACCTAAGAAAAGTCCAAAGAATCTCTTGAACTACACATTTCAGTGATACTGAGAAAATGGACTATTTAATTAATATTCAGAGCTGATAATTTGATGCTACTTCTGTTGTATTATCCCTGTAGAATCTGTATTAAGCCTAAGATTTCTTTAAACAGAAACAGATCTGTTTTTGGCAAACACTACCCTCACATTCCTCCTTTACTGAATGTGGGAGGCCAAGATTTTTAAGTATTTTGTGCTTCCCTCCCACATTTATACCTCTAAAAATTGAGACTTACTTTATTTTGTCAAGTTTTTCCCACAACTCTTTCATATTAAGCAGATGTTTTCTCTCCCTGAGGTCTAAGTAAATCCTTCTAGAAACTCAAAAAGACACTTGCATATCTCAAACTATTTTTCTATATTTCTGTCAAAAGGATGCCCTCCAGATTATCCACTAAGTGCTTCTGTGTTACTTGCTTTTTATTAGTGCTGCATGTATAATAGGTTGGAGTATAAAAAAATTTCCAGCAAATAGAAAATTTCCAGGATATAATCACTAAGCCTCTTTCAGGGACAATGTACCCTTTCCAAAACAACTAACAGATCAAAAAGCTATTAGTCTCCAGACCATGGTGACATAGCTGAGAAGTAACTCAAACAGAATAGAACAACATGGCACTTCAAGCTAAAAACAAGACAAAACAGTAAAACATTGCAAAACAAGTAAAATAAATCATTCTCAACAGAGGGGAACAAAGTACTGAAGCAGAACCTGAGCACCTGAAGAAAAGATTAATTCTGCTGTAGCTGAAAGATTATGGCTGGTTTGTCACATACAGCTCTAGTGCTCTATAAGACAAGAAAAGCCCAGAACTGCTCACTAGTCAAAGAAGGAGCAAAATTTGGTGCAGAAGAGGTGTGTACCCTTCGCTGTAAATACCAGTAGGAATTACAATTTCTTCATTAAGCAAAAAACTGACAAATATGAGACAAAAAGCTCTGCAGATACAGTCAAATAAATACAGTAATTGGGAAAGGGAAGAAAACAGGAAAAGGTCCCAATACAAACAAGAAAAGAAACCAGAGATGAAGTGGGCTAAGCAGTCACTGCACCAAATATATTTTAGCATGAGTGCAGAGTTTTCAGTGATGAGGGTCTTAAGAGCCTAAGTAGACATAAATGACTGTTGTGTGCAGTTTGGCTTACACTGCCAGCTGACAGCCATTGTTAAATGTAAATCTCTCTTTATCCAAGATTAATAAACACTCTTTCTAGGAGTGTGCTTCAAGCCTCTACCTGTACTGAGGTTTATTTCTACCATTCATAACAAAAACAGGAGCTGTCACACAGAGCAAGAGATGGCCACCAAGATAGACATTTATGCTGCAAACAAGGAGATTTGATATTTTTTCATACATCTATATAGATATAGGAAGATATATAAAGACATATGATAAAGCCTTCAAACATCAAAATAAATTTCAATAATCATTAAAGCAAAAGACATTCTCATGGATTACTGTAACATCCAAAGAAAAATACAATGAGAATTATTAAAGCAAATTAGTAAGGGATATTAAATAACTTTCTACACTGATAACTGAGCCAGTTAACCATCATACTTTAGGAACCAGCTTCCTGCAAACACTGATTACTGCAAGCACTCTGGTTTTACTCAGGCCTGAGGAAAGACTTTAACTCAGGAAGCTGAAACCCATCTGAAGGCAACATCTACCTCTAAAAGACAAAATATTATACAAATGTTGTGTCTTCAAAACATTTTCTTTTTGAAAGGGAGCAACAGAAAAGAATGGGCAGCCTGTCTCCATGTAAAGGTGATGGGCAGGCAGCGTGTTTGCTTTCCATCTGTTTCCACACATATAACCCTTTTACATCTTGCCACTCATAGGATCAGCCTAACCACTGTGCTGAAGCTACAAAGGAGTACATAAAAAAGAGAGAAAAGTACAGAAAATAACTGTTTTGCATCTGCTCACCAGCATTTTTGTGACAGGTCTTAGGGATAATGGAGAGCACCAGGCAGCAGGACAGTCAGAGAAGCAGCAAGTAGGTGCTTTTTTACACCCTGGGAAGACCTAAAACTGGTGCGACAAGTAAACCTGGGCAAACACTGTATTTAATTGTAGTTGGTGATTTATGCAATACTCCTGGGCAATCAAAGTACTGATCTCAAATCCTCAGGATGCCAGAGGTGGAACTGAGGTGGTTGTAGGATGAGAGATACATATGAGAAGTTTTATTAGGATGGTAGGAAATGATGCAGCTTCTCACCAGCTACTTGCTACACATTTTTCCTACTGAATATAAGGGAGTTAGTTGAGTGTAGTAGTTGAGAAAGGCAAAGGATGGCCAGAGTCTGAAGTTGCAAGTAACACTTGGGTGCAGAGAGAGAGAGAGCCTCCACTGTGCTGGCAATGACATAGGCAAAACTAGTCATCCCTAGGAAAACACTGCACCCTAAAGAAAAAGGGTCTTGCTTTCTAGTGAAGAACAGTATCCCTTTACTTTGATATCTCTCACCACCAAAACCAGTAAAACCTTTGCAGAGGCACTGCAGGGACACATCCTTCCACCTCTGTTTTCAGGTCATGGATAGAAGCTGGAGGGATCTTAGCGAATACTCTCTGACTTATTAGTCAGGGTTGTGGGTTTTGTTGTTTTTTTTGTTTGTTTGTTTGGGGGTGTTGTTTTTGAGGGGTTTTGGTTTGGTTTGGTTTGGTTTTGTGTGTGTGTGTGTGGTTTTTTATTATTATGACTTATTCCCAGCCTTTTTATTTAATCCTAGCTAGTGCATGTCATTTTATTCTATCCCAGATTTTTTTTTCTGGATACATGACAAGAATGTATGGAAAAATAAGTTACTCCACAAATATTAAAATCTGTACTTTTGAGAGATTCCACAAAGTACAAAACCTAGTCCAAAAATATGTGGTTCATATAAACTCCAAATCCATTTATAGAACTGAATATCAATATCTCTCTCTTTTATGGAAATATTTCTGAGATCCCAGATCTCATCTCAGGTTTCTTCAGTGAATAAGTAAGTTCAGGAGATGGCATCAGAATAAATTTGCCTTGCTTTTAATAATTCTGCAACATCCTTATCTTCAAAATTAGAATTTTATAAATATCACAAAATTACATTTTTAAAACAGAATAAGCACAACTATAGCAAATCTAATTTATAAAGAACAACTCCAGAAATTAAGACAAATTTTTGTTTTCTATCCTCTCTGGATAAAATAGATGAGTTGAAGAATATAAAAGGAAAAGAAGGAGAACAGAAATGTTGTTCTGAAAGATAACTAACAAGCAAACCCTCCCAAATTCCTCTTCTTTGACTTCACCACAATCATGACATTAATTCCTGTGGAATGTAAACAGGTTTGTCTTCTGTTCAGCTACCAACAAAATTAGGTCACCCTTCACCTGACCTTCGCAAAAAAATGGAATCACAGAGATACAAATTCTCCTGGACTCCCACAGCTTCTAAAGCTTCTCAGTCTTTCTGTGGTACACCTCATGATAAAACAGCAATTCACTGTTTATTTAAAAAGCAGCATGGAAGTTCCTTGATTAACATTTGATACTCCATCAATTTAATAAACTGCACATTACAACTTTTCAGTGTATTATAATATGAAATATTGTTTAAACTCTATCCCACAGCTCTGAGACTAATTCGTGATGCTGAGTGGCTACACAGAAATACATAATTTTATTACTCTTCACAAAAAGAAACCCCACAATTACCATTCATATGAGAAGTCCACGGCTGTGAGACATCTGATACCCGAAACCACTTCAGATTAGACACTGCAACAAAACTTCAGGGGGGGAGTGTTTGTGACTTTGGGCTTCAGCAAACAAACTTTACATTAAATCGAAGAAAAACACAACCATAACAAGCTCAAGATAACGATGTATTATATGGTAAATAGAGAGATGTCAATAAAGCAGCTGATTACCTGATTACCTGATTTATTTAGTACCAAACACATATCAGTTTAAAAAAAGTTCTGCCTACAAAGCCTTAGGAATTTCTATGGGAAGGAGAGCCAAGGAAGGGCAGGAGGCCCTTTCCCCCACATTCTAATTTCAGCAGCAAGCAAGAGCCTCTATCATAATAATATTATGATATTTATACCACAGATCATATCCATTATGATCAGCTTGGGATTCAGTTGTACTAACATGCTTTTGAGCCAGTTGTCAGTCTCCCTGTGCTGTTGAGAGAAAGAAGAACTTATTAAGTGTAATTCCTCTCCTACTAATACTGTTGGTGAAATCACTCCCTAGAAGTGTTTGTCTCCACTGATTATAGGATGTTAAAGTTAAATCAGATGCCCATGACATCTGAAAATGGATTACATGACTTTCACCTTGACCATCTTAACTTGTTGCTTCGAGATCCCAGTTATCTGTCAACTGCTGAAAAAAACCTACATTTCCTTCACATATTTGTTTTCATTCAAGCAGCTGTTTTCAACAGCTAATTTTCTGTTCTCCATTTGCATTACATTAAGAAGCCCTGATTTCCACTTTTTCTTCAGTTTTTCTGTCTAGTAAGAAAATTATGCCACAGACAGTGAAGACTACTGAGACCTACTGACTAAGTCAACAGAGATATGTACTTAGCTGAGCTGATGTTTTTCTCCAAGTTTCAACCCAACTTTTCTACTTGAACTCGAGCTTCATGTAAACTGTCTCTGTAGTCATGCTTACATCAGCTAAAGCCAGTATAAATAAGAAAGGGCATAGCACAAAATACCAAAACCTCTTCAAAGCATCCTCGTTATCTCAGGAAAGTTTACTGACTCTGATTCAAGCCTTATTTATAAAGAATGCTACATCATACTCATTGTATGCAAAACAACAACACCAACAAAAACCAACGAAGGGGAGGGAGGGAGGCAGGGAGGGAGGCAGGGACGGAAGAAAGGGAGGGAGAAAGGGAGGGAGAAAGCGAGAAAGAAAGAAAGAAAGCAAGAAAGCAAGAAAGAGAAAGAAAGAAAGAAAGAAAGAAAGAAAGAAAGAAAGAAAGAAAGAAAGAAAGAAAGAAAGAAAGAAAG
>JAWWEV010000115.1:84769288-84791416 GCA_035583235.1 Hafferia zeledoni | reverse complement strand
AAAGAAAGAAAGAAAGAAAGAAAGAAAGAAAGAAAGAAAGAAAGAAAGAAAGAAAGAAAGAAAGAAAGAAAAGAAAACAATTAAACTGCCGCAGACAGACTTACCATGCTATATGAAATACACTTGTGTACATGTGTCCCAGTACACTATAGGTATATTAACCTTATTCTCCTGTATTATCCAGTTTAGAGACAACAAGTGTGACTGGTGAAAGAATAAATTATGTTTATTATACCTGTATTTGAATAAAACTGTATTAGTTTAATCCTAAAAAGAATTAAACTCAAAATAACACCTATTTTTTTTATCTTCTATGCACATAGTCTAATGACAACTATTACAAGCATACAGGATAGAAAGATTCTTCTTGTAGTGATCCACTGAAGAGTTTGACTACTCAGGCATTCAGTAAAAAAGCTGCCCGAAAATTTTGGTGGCCTCCTGAATCTGGATGAGATTAGTGCCACAAATAGAGATTTTCTACCATGAACAGCTCTGAAGACTGTCCACTCCCTGCTGACACCATCACCAACAGGAAATATAATTCAGGTCAAAAATAAGATGTTTTTCCATAAACCTGAACTGAGAACATATCTGAACAAGACTTACAGATAAGTGAAATACAAATTTTTATCAAAATTCCTCAGAGAAATTTAAAAACCAGATTTGCTTTGTATCATAAAGGTGAATCAGTGAGAGCTATATGGCTGTAGAGATGTGGTCAGCATTTGGGCCATTCCTTACATGAGGAGCCTTTGGGCTACAGGCATTGTCTGCAGAACTGAAATACTGGAAAACTAGTTTCTCGTGGATATTTTCTCTCATTACAAAGCCATCATAGCAAATAGTAAACTGAATAGGCTTTGTTAAAAACGTCCCAGGGGCCACAGTACTCTTGGTAGAGATACACTGAAGCAGCAAATTTTGGATCTGAGACTGGATATCAAGCACAGTAATTTTCATGAATTATTGGTTCTAGGAGTCAGTCCCATTTGAAACATGGGGAACATTTGCAAAATTCCTAACTGTAAATGAGTGTTGAACATCATCAGAGTTTGGAGTTATTTATCTCCAGGGTTTTAACTGAAACCCATCTGTAGCTGTAAATCATGACTGGGTACAAACGGTGGAACTGCAGAAGAAACCTTACATTGTATGAGTGCACTGTACTCACAATGTCTTTGTCATCTCTCCCCATTTTTAATATTATTACATTTCCCAAAGATCACTTGGTCTGTTCAGCTTGGAAGAGGAGACTGAGGGGAGACCCCACTGCAGTTACAATTTCCTCATGAGGGGAAGAGGAGGGGCAGGCACTGATCTCTTCTCTGTGGCCACCAGTGACAGGACCCGAGGGAATGGTCTGAAGTTTTCTCAGGGGAGGTTTAGGTTGGATCTCAGAAAAAGGGGTGGTTGGGTGCTGGAACAGGCTCCCCAGGGAAGTGGTCAGCACCAAGCCTGACAGAGTTTAAGAAGCATTTGGACAATGCTCTCAGGCGCATGGTGTGACTCTTGGGGATGGTCCTGGGCAGGGCCAGGAGCGGGACTCCGTGATCCTTGTGGGTCTCTTCCAACTCAGCATATTCTGTGGTTCTGTGATTTTAAGAGTGTATACAATGCTAGTCGGAGGCAATAAGGTAGCCATTATGGGCAGCTGCTACAAAAACAATATTCAAATATATCTTATGTACTGGCCTTACACTGATACCATTAAAAGTTGTAGGAGATGTTTTTATTCCTACTTGAAAACAAAAATATTTATTGTGGTGCAGTATTGCTGATTTGCATGTTATGTGTGTGGGTTAACAGTATTCTGTTCCTTTCCATATATTTTCAATGATTACATAATGACATCTAGTGGTACAGGGCTTCAGTGCTTTTGAAAACTGCTAAATTTACATTAAACTTTGTCATGCAAGATTGTCTAATTGTGCCACTTGTGACCAAAAACATCACAATTATGACTTTGGTGTTTAAAATCCACTGGTCCTCTAAACTTAGTGATTTCAAAGCTTATTATTATCCATTTAGATTTCAAAGCGTATTATAACACATTTATAACAGGCACAATAACTAACCAGTTATTTAGAGTCTCGAGGCAAATATGTACTACCCATTGTCATGATTGATGCAAATATATTCCAGGCATTAGTGAAAGAAAACACAACACACATAGCAAAAAAAAAAAAAAAAAAAAATCAGTAATGTGATTATATATTTATAACTCTTCATATTTAACATACATGCCCCACGTACAGAGGTCACACCTCAGTGTCAGTGCAGAATAGGCCATGTGGTACATTGCTTCCTGTTCTATGCCCCGTAAAGCAAGATGAACCACAGGGGTCTTATTCTACTAGATCATTGATATAACTCCTTTGGAAATAAAACCCTTCCAACTAACCTTTAAATGTTTCCATTTTACCAGCTTCATTAACATGAGAATGGGTTTCTAGTTTCGTCATCCCTGGCTATGCCTGTATTATTAATTAATACTGTGGCCACATGGCTCTCCTTTACCTGCTGCCAGACTGCTTGTTGGGAATAGACCCTGGCCTGCACTAACCTGAACCATTCCCCATGCAGGGAAACAATAGTTGTCACAAACCAAAATTGTCACAGGTTATGTTCTGATAATTCAAAGATTTGGTCATATGCCCGTGTTCAAGCTCATAGCTTGGAACAGTTTAATTTACTAGTAAAAAAACTACCCTCTTTTTTTTATAGCTGTTCTTTCAGTTACATCCATAAAGCTGAGTCTCTATTGGAGAGTTTCCCACAAACCTCTGATCTGAGCAGTTGTTTCAGGAACTGTTTGCTGGAGCAACAAATGGTATTTTAGAGTATTCAGATCGGAATGGAAAGGAGTGGTTTATGAATACTGCAGCAGCTTTACACCAACCTTCTCAGGCCTACAGCAGAGTTAACCACAGGCTCACCAGACAGAAGAGTTCATATCTCAGAGACTTAGAACTGAAATTGAGGCACTTGCAGCACTGCATGTGCATTTCCTATTTTCTTTCCAAGGTAAAACTACTTACAAGTGGACATTTGCTCATAGTTCACATATACTAATACAGTCCTGAATATATGAGTGACAACCCTCCCTTATTGCCCATTCTTAAGAATTTGTCAACTTTTGGTCTTAGACCATGATATAAAAGTAGGTGGATAAAATGAACTGTTCTCAGAACCTCTTCTCCATTTACCACTTGCACCCGTGGTCTCCAAATAGATCAGGGAGGGAGAAGTTTTGGTACTTTGTTACTTGATGTTTCCTGAACAGCCATTTTCAGTTTAAACTTTTGTTTTAAGACAGCGTATATCTAGCCATTTTCACTGCAAAACTGAGTAACACAAAGAACATGATACTTTCTTCGGTTTGCTAGTAACTTTTTTTGTAAACACTATATAATCATAGAATGGCTTAGGTTGGAAGGAACCTTAAAGATCATTCAGTTGGAATCAAACTGCCATGGGCAGGGACACTTCCCACTAAACCAGGTTGCTCAAACCCCATCTATCCTGGCCATGAAAACTTCCAGGGATAGGGCATCTACAACTTCTCTGGGCAACATGTTCCAGTGCCTCACCACTCTAACAGTGAAGAATTTTTTCCTAATATCTAGTCTAAATCTATCCCCTAGGGAGAGGGCTTCACTTGCCCTCAGTGTAGGAAAACAAAGCACACATTACAGCTTTCAGGATGGAGAACATGCAGGAACCATAATTCAAATTATGAAAATAGTTCTTGAGAAAGAAACAAAACAAAACAAAACCAATCCCACTCAGTTGTATGCCCTCTGCCTTCTTTTAGAAATGTAAAATATTTTAACACAAAATTAGTAAAAGAAGGATAAAAATACTTTCCTAAAAATCAAAGCAAAATTATTTTTTCTAACTGTAATAAACTTAGTAAATACATGCACCTTACATATATTCATATGTATATATAAGTATATTGCAAAAAAACCCAAGTCAAACAACATAACCTTTAACAACTGTATAAATGTCACCAGGTCTTCTGTCATACTGTGTTTGATATTGACACAAGTTCAATATCTGAAAAGGTATTAAGCAATAGATGCCACTTATCCACTGAATTAAGATTCAAAATTAATTTTCCAACATTTTTATTCTAGGAATGCTATAACATAAAACCAAATTTAAAAAGCACTTTCTTACCATTGCCTTTGTCACTGTTTTCCAAAAGTTTCTGGTCATTCTATTTTGTTATTGAAATCAAAATCAAAGAGGAAAGATCAGATACACATCCTGAATGATGTTTTAAATTGCGCAGAAAGTCAAAAGTCCGTTCACATCCAGAAAGATTTTAAAGGGCACAGCTGAAATTTGCAAACACAGTATGCTGAATGTTTGCCATCTGGTCTGTATCTCTGGTTAGATTCTAAAAAATGTCTTAAAGAGTACTTTGATTCTGTTTAAGTGTGGGATGTACTGTCCACAACATTATGCATATTTTTCCCTTACATAATGTCCTGGATACAATGAATAAGGTCAGTATACACCAGATTTACCAGTAGGAGTAATGGCAGCATGGAATAAATATTTGGCATAATAAATACATTTCTGTTTCTCTCATTAACTATTACCATGGGGCCCATTAAAATACAAGAAGTATACACAACAATTGCAGACATATAAATAGGCTGTTCTGATGTAGAAAAGGCAACGGCAAATTGACATCTTGCTCTTTTAAAAATGGAGCATAAATTTCAACAACAAGGCTTTGTAAAGCCTGTCATTTGATCTTAGAACAATCACCACTCTGTACTTCATCCCACGTACATATGATCTGCAGACTGAGAACAGATACCTACAGCATTTGCTCATTTGTAACAAATCTGGACATTTAAAAATGTCTGTTTATATATATATGAAGATATATAATCCCATTTAAATAATTTGTGTTTGAATTTGTCATCAGAATTTAATATGGCAAATATTTTAGCCAAATGCTACTTCCTTTGACAGTTTTTATTATTATACATATATATATTTATACACAAAGATATATATATATATATAGTATGTGAAACTACTGGCTAGATTCTATTTCCTATACTATCTCATATCTCAAACATCTGGCCTGACATTTTCTACATGTGATCTCAGTTTCAGGCTCAGGTTATTTTTATTTGGTTTGAGACATTTTACTTCAGAAAAAAAATAAATCTTGCCATCTCCTATTAAATATTAATTGCAACTCTGCTAAAAATAAGGTGGGGTTTTTTTTTTTTTTATTTTCATCTTATCTTACATAGGAGACCTGATGCTACTGAATGGGTTGCTTTTGCTGTGTAAAGCCACTATAACCTTCTGAATGATCTCATTTTGCACATACTTAAGAGGCAACTGCTTAAAACTGTGCCTGCTTCTCCTTTGAGTTTTGCAGACAGAAGATTTTGTCTGTATAGACTAGTCTCTATGGTGAGGTCTAGAAACCAAAGTATTTTGGTGAAATTCATCCTTGAAATTCAGTTAGATTTGTTTTCATATCATCATGTCTCATTTATTTTCATAAGGTGACACATTTCTATTACACATGGTTAGAAGAGGAAGACACTTTTAACTTTATCCTTTTAGCAGCTTCTTCATTTATTGATTTTTTTATATGTTTATTTTCATAGATTCATAGGTATTAAAAATAAGACACACTTCAATACCTAAATATGTTCTAAAAATGCTTGCTCAATACTACAGTGCATGTTCAGTCTAAAACTTCTCAACACAGGAAAGTCTAATGCTCCAACAGAATTTTAACAGAAATAATTTTTTTTCAGCATACAGTAAATTCAATGGAATTATTACTGGTTTTGTTTGGTACATAAAGCAAATTTTTTGTTGTTCATTTTCCAGGTCAAAAATCAAGTGATCTTTTAACAGTTATTTTAGTTAAACACTAGCTTGTGCTAAATGTTTGAGGTCTTGAGCACAGACTTATCTTGAAAAATCTGTTAGCTGCAGCATTATTCCTCCTTCAGTAATATGTAAACATAGTGAGGGTCAAATAATAACATAAACAATACCGATTGCTGTTACTTTCAGTTCATTTACAAGGGTAAAAGAGACAGTAAAGATTTAGTTTTTTAAGAAAGGGATTTATTTATGGAACTAAATTTCTACTGGTTTAATTTACCTTCATAAATAAATTTCATTTTTACAGGATACTACATAGTATTAACACATGATTACCAGAAACTAAGTTAGAAGTTTCAGAAGCAAGCTTTAATGAATCAAATTTTTCTCATTTGCATAAGTTATGAAAGGTACAAAGTGACAATAGCAAATAATTTGCAGTGGTCGACGGAATACTACGTGAGTAGTCAGTAGAATGGAAAATCTGTGACAATATAGTTTAATTTAATTTCTTGCATTACAAAGTTACAAATACAGTCCCCCAGAACAACCATTCATTCTGACTGAAATATTGAAATAAACCCGTCGTCATTCAATATTGACAAGAAAATCAAACTATACACAACTGTATTGTAAGAATTCTCAGATGATGAGTCTGAACATTCTCTTGTAGGTTGCTGAATGTTGCTGCTGATTGCTGGGGAAAAAAAATTATAGACTTCAACAGCACTAATCTGCCCCCTTGTGACAGACTAAGAGAAATTGCTAGATTAATAAGAACCTGGAGTATTTACACTAAAAAATTTAATTAAGACTTCAGTGTGTGAAACTCAAATCACAGTCGAGCTAGCTGTCTCAAAGCTTCTTGATTTTGTGAAAACACAGCATGACTAAATACAGGCAGCCAAATGCATCCACTAAATGCCAGGCAAGAAGAGGTTTGTCATCAAACAGTGCTATACCTCCTCCGAAGTAGTCTTTGGCTACTTTTATCCTAATATTGTGATTCCTTGTGTCACAGAATTCAGTGATATGTCACGGTATTTTATAAGATTTGTAAATTCTTCTGAAGAGTGAAATGTCCATATACACTTTAATAGTTTAGCCTATTTTTAAGACTGTCAAGGCAGGGTTAGGGATTTTTGTTGTATGTTAATGGCACAATCTGGACAAGACTAGCTTCATTTAAAAGAAATATATTCAGCTGCAATTCATCTGACTACAAGTAGAGTTCTACAAGTGTGATTTAGAAAGGTGACAAAGTCATTTTCAAGGACACTTGTTCTTTTTTTAGTGCACATAGTTTAGAAATCCAAGACTGCCCAACTAGTGACATATTTAGGAACTGTTCTTCAGCTCACTAATTAGAACACTCCCTCAAAAACTTGAAAAAAGTCATTCTTCAGTTTCAACTTTAAAAGGAATGAAAAATCCAAAGAACTTAATCCTTTAATTTACTTGGGGAAGGACAGTGTTCCATTTTACGCTGAAGCACAGACAAGTAGTCACTGAGGCTTGCTTAAAATTTTGCATTTATATTCTTCAAATGCATAGGTCAGCACTATATAACATTGCCATAACAACATATTTTCATGAGTCGAAAAATTTTCTTTCCAGAGATGACAGAAGAGAGAAGTCTTAACTAAAATTAATTAAAGGTGCTGCTTCCACAAGTAAAATGACATCTGTGTGAGGCAGGATAAGAAAGAATTTGATCTAAGTTTCCTGTTCTCAGGAGATAACAGGTAAGGGAAAATGTCATATAGCTATTTCCACAGTAAGTAATGAAGCTAAGAAAAAAGGAGAATAATACTGTGGATGCAATGATTATAGATGCACACTGCATGAAGTGCAGTTGTCACTTGAAATTCCTGAGGATATTAACACATAACTTTTGTAAAGGCCATCTCACTGGAGAATTTCAGTCTTACTATACCCCAGTGACTGTACATCATACTCTGTGTAGTATAGGGCATCCTCTAATCTAATTACTCTGATTGCAAGCTTAAAAATGGCTCTCATTAGTTACTTGTTATACTAGTCTAACACCAAAATCTAGAAAACTGGACACTCTTTTCTTTAGAGTTGTGTGCTCCATCAGACCACACCAAAGACAGAATGTATAACTTTATATATTCACCAGTGCCAAGACATCATTAGACCTTTTCTACTTTACTTACATGCAATGATCTACTCTTTTACACAGTCATAATCCTAATCAGATGAACTGCAGACTGAAGACAGCAGGGTTCTGTAGGTCTTCAGATGTGGTTACTTTAGACAGTCCCCCTCTGCCTGTTCTGTGCTGATCAAGAGATGTGTGAGTGCCATGGATGCTGCACCACACCAGACCTAACAAGGCTGCTCAGTGGCATGGTTAATTTGCCTTGGCTAGTCCCTGAGTGGGCACACTCTCAGCTGGCTCAGAGCACTTTCAGTGTGAGGATGTTATCAGCCTTCAGCACTGCCACAGAAAGACTGTCTAATAACAGCATAACACATAGGCATGTCGAGAAAACAAATCAGGGTCCAAAAGCCTCAGAGGACAATCTGCTGTTGCATTAAGAGTATAGAAATTTGGCAGTAAATAAACCCCCTTACTTTCCAGCTAGTCCTGGGAGATCAGAGGTGCTTGCGTGTGGCTAAGCTTAAGTTATGTTTATATCCAAGACTGCTGGTGATAGATTCACTAGACCTACAAAATATAAATGTATAGTACTATGTACAAGTGTTCACAGGTGTACTTCAACATGGTCGGAGGTGCAAATTTTACCAAAGAGGCATCCCTGCTTTGGGGAGGAGAAAGGAGCAAACCTGTCGACTTGTCTGCAAGGTGGTCCTATTCTTGTCCGCTGGCATAGAGGATTTCAAATTTCTACTTTTGGGAGAAATGAGGAGGAGACTGTAGTTAAATGTGCTGTTAGGGAGGGGGGGAGGAACATTTATATGTAAATGAGGGACACTAAGAGTTACAAAGAGAGATATTACAAAGGCTGTGGGTCTTGCCCAAGAGAGTAACCCTGGCAGTTTAGTATCATTCCCTCTTCTATTGCAGTGATAAGGGTCATCCCTCCTCTGCCTGATAACCTACCATCCCAATCAGAAGCCCGTGGTAGTAATCTCTTCACATATCTCACGGCATATCTCAGGACAGGAGGCCACATTCCTACAGCTGCCCAGAGAAATCAGTGCGGAAAGGAATAAAAAATTAAATTAATCTTGAGACGATGGCAGAGGGCACCGAAATCTAACGTTATTCAGTAATTTGTTCTTTAAGACTAGGGATGTTTGTGTGATTCAGTAACTCAAATAGCCAGCCCGTATTTTCTGGTAAGTCTCAGGATACAATTCATCTCATCAAAAAGGGACTCCCACTACAGAAATCTACATGTGAGCTAGACAACTAGATACCCTTTACAGTCAATGAAAAGAAATAGGAGATTTAAAGAAGCAATTCATCTCATTCTAAAGTAGATAGCTAAATATATCTCAAATGAGTCATACCTTAAAAGTTCATATTTCTCTCTATTAAACATAAAAGAATGACAGAGCTCTAGCTCAGATGTAGATTACAGTTCTGCATTCATCTACAGACCAGAAACACAAATCCCTCTGTCTGTGCTTGTGTTTCATTAAGTAAAGGTTACTTTATTTCTTAATTTTTTAAGAGACTTTTAAAGCATTAGAAGCTGTGAATAGTTCAAAGACTGACATCTCAGGGCCCACGTAGCTGTAACAGACATTTATTTCTATAATAGCATTTACAAGATAATTCTTACTTCTAAGGATAGGTATTTTGAGATTATATATATGTCAGATATTTTGTTCTTAATAATATCTGGCTTCATCCACATTTTCCAAATATCAGCTAGTATTATCTGTATCATGAAGCTGTATCCTAAAATGCAAAGTAAGATCATGTACTAATTTTCTAACTTTACACTTAATTGCTAAAATAAATTGTCCAATTCTCTAAAACTGATCCTGCTGAAGGACTTAAAAGCATTATTTAGACCTCTTTGTCTTCTCTCAGGTATTCTCGCTCTCAGTATCTTTCCCCTCTCAGTTTGGGGTTTACTGTTTTCAGTACTTCAGACTCCTATCTCCCATAACTGAAAGAGTTGTATTCAACTGCTGCTGTTTGAAAGTTGAATAAATTATCTTTATCAACTTCTTTCAAGATCATTACGCTGTTCCAAAACGGTTCTGTGGTATCTTCCATGTTGACATTTCCCATGGCATTATGGCTTGCAAATGTCCTGCAGATGATACATGTGGAGTATAAAAACATCAAAAACATCTTCATAACCCAAGAAAGGCAAATGGTGATGACAAGGCTAACTTTATCTCTTTGCAATTACCCTTGGTGGTAGCCTCTTTTTACAGGTACATTTAATTTAATGGTAATTCAACATACTCTTTGGTACAGTTTTTGTTTATGGGTCACTACTGTTTCATAGAAACTGGAATATTGCACTTGTTCTTTGCAATGCTAGTATCATATCTATATCTCAATCTAAGTGTTGCAAGACTAATATATTTACTTTTAATAACCTAAGTGCTAGGATCAATATACTTAAAAATATCCTACATGCTGAATAATGCTGGGGAAATGTTGATGCTTATGAGGTTCATAACAAATAGCTTGAGCAAAGTAACAATGGTTTGACCAGCTGCCTAAGAATAAAAAGAAAAGGCTTGTGAGTTTTCCAGTTGAAAACAATGCTTATGTTCACTAGATTTGCAAACTGTGCTCTTAAAGTAACAGGGCAACCAGTTACATAGCACCTATATTTGTATGTATGTATGTATGTATGGCCAAACTTTGTGAACAAAGATTTGGGACGGGCTCTCCTCCCCATGTCGGTGTGCCCTTCCACCCTGTGCAGTGGATTTTTTTAGGTGAGGCACAGTGTGCACAGAACTGGCCCCCTAAGCTCCATCTGCCATGGCCAAGAGAGCTTGGACAGTGACAGGGAAGTCCTCGGGACTGTCACAGCACCCAGTACTGACCGGGGCTGACCCTGCTGAGCATCCGAGATGTGACGGGATGGGATGGCAGGGAGGCTTGAACTGCCAGGGGACGGTCCCCACTGAGACTCAAGCTCAGGACCTTGGGATTCAGAGTCCGGAGTGCTCTCCATTACACCACGGGACTGCCCTAACACAGCACCTATATTTAACTGTAGCTGTAACCCCAGGTTTCATTACACAGTCATTAATACATTTTTACACTGGGCCAAAGATCTTTCCTCCCCATTCTCCACCAAGAAGGTGCAGCCAGAGCAGAGTGATGTCAGAGCCCTTCTTTGAGGGACAGTCCCTGTAGCAGCATTTACAGCAAGGGGAGGAAGGCAGGGCTGCCTCAGGCTGGGCAGTGGGTGCCGAGGTGGCAGCTGGGGTGGTGTTGGGTCTGCAGCTGCCTCAGCAAACCCCACCAGAAGCCTCCCCTGAGAGGTGACTTTTGTTTCTGGACCAGATGCATGTTGGGAGGTTTTTTATTGTTTGGTTGGTTTTTTATTTGTTGTTTCATTTAATTTGTTTTGGGTTTTGTGTTGTTGTTTTTTTTTTTATTTCCCACCCGTCAAAAGTTTTCCCTTCCTCTCTGGACAAGGCAATGTAGGGAAGATGTTTTCCTGTCCTGTTTCAAAATCACTTCCTCCAGGCAGTTGCTTTGAGCCTGTAACTAACCATGTGTTAAGAAAATTTAAAAACGTAACCAACCTAAAACTCTGTTAAAAACCAACACTTTTACCAGTGGACCCTCCGGGGTACTGTGGATCTCATCCCAGTCAGGACACGCGTCTGGCACTCCTCACACACCTGTGAGGCTGATGGTCAGGAGCTGCTCTCTACTCAGTGAGGAGCTGCAGTCATTCCTGTCTTAGAAGAGGAAATAATATGCTGTTGTCTGAGAACTTGGTCATACATGTTAACACTACAGGGAATGTTATGAAGTGTTTCAACCCAGATGACAAATTGCTTCAGAGGTCAAACATGTCTGTTGTCACTGCATTTACCAATGAGAATTTGCAAGGCTCTACATTCCTGGGTATAAGAGAATTTAGATAATTTAAGAGGTCCCCTATTCAGAGTATCAGAAACCACTTCATCCTGCTAACATATAAGTCTTGACTTCTAACAGCAGTCACACACTTGTACTCTTCAAACGCTTAAGGTTTTTTCCCCATTATGTTTCTGTTTGTTGTTTATGACTTTTCATCTTAGCTATTTCCCCACTTTGCCTCACCAAACTGTATCTAGATGAAAGCTTCTCATTCTGAGCATTCAGATCCCTGGGATCTAATGCATTTTCTTTTTGTTTGGGTGAAAAAAAATCTTAACTTTCTCTCACTACTATATTAAATTAAGATTTTACAATTAAATGTGCTAATTCAAACAAAGTTTAATCCAGCATAGCACAGTATGATTATTGCCCTGTAACATTCCTATGAAAAAGAGGATATTACTTGAATAGCTCCTCATTACTCTATCCATGGGGAACTGTTCAATATTTCAGACTGCTACTCACCTTTATTGGGACACATTGTCTTATTGTTGTCTACATATATTATTACAGGAAAGCAGATACTTCAGGGATTTGCCAGTCATCTCATTGAGTGTCAGATTTCTGAAGAGCTAACAGTGGTTGAATGCCAGTGGTATCCACCTGCTTAGCTTCTAACAATCCTAACTAGGTCTTTCTTGTTTGTTTTTTTTTACAGAGAAACTGAATATGGAAAGATGTATTTTGTAGCCCAGATGAGGAAATGGATGATGTTTCCCTTTTGTGTCAGGAGTATTTATCTCAATGCTATTTCTTGTTTTTCTTCATTGTATTATTCTTGTTTTAAAATCTCTCCAAATTAACAGATTGCCATCTGGTTTGCCAGAGTTTTGTATCAATGTCACATAAAATACTTTCAATTCCAAACATACATTTCAAGGGTACAGATAAATTACCAAGGATCTTAACTTTTTCACCTTGATCCTGATCCAACAAAAACTTAGGGTTTGATTACTTTTGAGCTGAAGCATCTGACACAACATCCAGAAGTAGAAAGGAAAACTTGTGATTTGAGTGCTGAGGTACCTTATCCAATGCCTGTAAAAGTATATTTCTATGTTCCCTAAGACAGTCTTGTGTCAAAAGTGTCAGAGCTGAAGAATGTAAAGAGTTCAATCAAAGTTAACTCTTTCTGATGGTTCAAATACACACAGAAAAATGAAGGTAAGTTCTTTCAACAGTCTTTATATATAAATCAGGTATTGTTGTTTGCATCACTTTAATATTAGGTCAAATAAGGTATAATTTGTCTTTCTGCAGTCAACGTAATTCCGGAATAATCACAGTACTATTATCTTTCTACTCAAAAGAGGTGCCCTGTGTTGTTCTATCTAATCTAGAACATATCTGTACTGTCAAGCGAATGTGAAGTCCTGATTTAGACATTGATATCAGTGTAGTCATGGGAGACTCCTAGATCTAACCCCAAAGACACTTTAGGTACTCTGAAGTATCTGAAAATTTCATTTATTTTTCTTGGACAATACAACTTGGATTTACCCAACCTGAAGAAATAAATGTGCTCTTCTACCTTCCTAAATTGTAGAGAAATTGCAAGGTGCATATATAACTTTGGCCCCTTTTTTAATGTGCCTACAGTTAAATGGGATGATTTCAGGCCCTAAAGTCTGCCTCTTTTGAATTCCCAAATACTTTTATGTAGCTGCCTACTCTGGAATATAATTATTTAAAGTCTCCTTATGTTATTTTTTAAGAAATACCAGTAATTTTCCTTCTATAATTATTTAGGGAAATATATAACTGGGAAACTAAAAATATGCCAATAATTCACTTACAGGCAGGATTTATGTTAATAGATGTTGTAGCATCATGTTGAAGTTTATGCAAGAATTTCTCATAGTAGTTGTATATGTACACTACCTCTATGAGACACAATGATACAGCTTCCTTTAAAGATATATAGAATATGGTAAGTCCTTGTGTAATTAACTTACCTATTAAACTGATGTTCTGTTTATGGAATAATACAGCACATTCTCTAGCAATATGTGGTCATGTAAAAAAAAAGACCCTATCACACAGACACAGGAGGAGACAGAGTAAGGTTGCTATGGGAACCCTCACTCTAAATGGTCTGGCTTTTGTTGGCTTAAAATCTCAAACATTGTGTTGCATTAATTATGTTTTTGTTGAGGTTCTTTGCACTGAGTATGAGATTTGTTTTGCGAGCTGTTTCAGTCTTACATGTATGTATGCAACATTTTTAAAACAAAATGACATGTGTTAGCTAATATAAGAAGAGAAGAATATGTTTTATTAACAAACTGAGTTATGGCATTGAAGAAAAGAAAGTCAAGAAATAGGGCGAGAATTTCTTTTTATCCATCTAGCTAAATTTCACCTATTACTGAATATGGATCATGGATCCTAACACACTAATATAGCAGAAGCAGCGTGGGAGGGAGCCACAACAAAAGGCAGGAATGAGGTGGCAACTGTGGAAGAAAAGGGTTGGAGAACTCTCTGTTGGAAGTATGGGAGGGATTTTGGTATAGAGAGAGCAGATGGAAAGAAGCTGAACACAGAAACTGAATGAAAGACCCAAAGAAAAGGATTTTAGGGAAAACTGAGGGAAGGGAAGAACTTGAGCAACGACAGAAGTTGAAGGATTGCATTTAGGGCAGGAGCCACAGGAATAAGTGAAAAGTGGATAAAGAGATTCTGAAACCAAAGCTGAGTCTATTGAGAAGATGGTAGCTGATGAGTTGCTATAAAACTAATGAGAACAGTAATAGAACTCAAAATACTCCTAAATGATTCAATTACTGTTAATCAGACCGTACAAATGAGAATAGGTAGCATATATATTGTTCTAAGGCACCTTAAAAACTTCTTCTGTGTGAAAGCAACAACGTTTTGTGCAATAAGAAACATTCTACAACAATGAATTTCTTTCCAGGACATTTCAAGTGTCATGATGATGATTTCAGTGATGATTTTCCTCTTGCAAAACTAGATGTGGGTAATGAATAAGATTTAATTTTCTTTAAATTATATTATCTATTCTTAAGAAAATTATATTTAACTCACTGAATTTCCCCTAGAATGATTACAGTCTTTGCAATATTTATGCATTTTTCTGGGTGGCACAGTGTCTGGAACTTTTACAATGAAAACTGATACAGCATTTTAAAACTTTTCTATGCTGTAAACAAATATATTTAGCTTCTATAGTACCAGGCAGAAAACAGGACAGACATTAATAATAGGTCAGCTCCACTTTAAAATGCCCTCATATGGTAACCATCATTTAAATGGTCTGCTAAAATTTCGCATTGCTTTAGCAACCATAAACCCTCAGTCAAAGTATCTTCAGACTGATGGAAACTGTTTAATTTTACTATCTTTATCTAAAAATAAATAAAACTGTGCTTGTGATCTAGGTACCTTTTATACAAATCTACAGAGTTCAATATATTAAAGTAAGCAAATTTCATCACAAGTTACAGGGTTTTCTGAAAAACAAGTAGAGATTAATGTCTTCATAATATTAGAAGGAACATTGTCTTTCTTCTGAGCACGAAACTCTTTCCTCTGAGTAATATGCTTGCATATGCTCACAATATGCTGGCACACTGATGTGGACCTCATGCTCCTAGAAAAGACAAATAACTACCAAAAAGACTCTTCAGAATATTTAGCATAAAAAGGACTGTAAACACCAAACCCAGTCTAATCCACTCCTATAAAAATCTGCAGGCCAGTCACATAACAGTTATGTTCATAGTAGTTCAGATCTCCTTAGCTTCTGACAAAATCAACAGCAGTAATATTGATACTTTAATGTGAATGTGTGTTATTATAGGGGCTCCAATGATTTCTGACAGGACTCAGAGTGGTAGGAGCTATTCCTGATTCCAGCTACCTCTTAGCCTCCTACTTTTAACAGCTACATGTGAATACTTGAAGAACACAAACTACTGGTCCCCATTAGGAATAATACACCAATGACAACCAGATTCATCTTGTTTTTATACATGCAGCTAATGATAAGGATTATATATGACTGGAATGAATCAAAGACAGATACATAATGACTGACATTGCCATTTATCAAAGAGCATAAAGACTTGGAGAATCTTTGAAGTTCAAACAAATGCTTCTGATAGGCCACTTTACAAACTGGTGCAGCTTGTTAACAAAGACCACAGAACTCACAAATCACTGTGAGTTAGAAGATCCCCTCCCACTAAGTTGTCCTTATGCAGTATAACTTCGGGCACATGAGGTAATGCTAATTACTTCAACCTCCTCTGTCTCAGGCCTCAATTTGCTTACATCAATCAAGGTTGTCTACAGACTCCAACAGGGCCGAGGCTCTACTCCGTCAATATTTCTTACCTCTTATTTCATACGGAGTATGCAGGAGCTAGTTTGGTTATCTGTACAATTCTGGAAAAAACTTCATCTTGCCTTGAGCCCTCCAAATACACATTCCAGCATTTGACTATTACTGCTTGTGTAACAGTATTTCATGTGGACTGGTGCTATTAAAATATACCTTCATGAAAGAATGTAAATGAAGTGGAAATGGCACTTAGTGTCACGGTCTAGTTGACATGGTGGTGCTTTGTCATAGGTTGGATTCAATGCCCTCAGTGGTGTTCTCCAAACTAATTGATTCTGTGATTCTGTCAAAAATAGCAGCGGACATCCACATCCTTCTAACAGAGAGAAATAATGTCTCAGAATGCCATTCTCATTAAGGAAAAGAGCAGAAAGACTGAGAAGATCAAAGCACTTTGGACTTCTAAACAGATATGAAGGCTGTTTTATACACCTTTGGGACTTGTATACCAGTCTCCTGATAATCTCTGGGAAGTTCTGATGTCACACTACAGTTTTGTTAATCTTCACTGGAATAGCTGGCATGCAGGACCAATAGGGAGGGAATGCAGGTGATACTGACTCTAGTAAAACATTAGCCACTGTCATGTACGACTTCTTAAAGCTGAACCAGGAAACAGGCTGGAAAAATGCACTCAGTGTGTTTCCCTGACAGTCTGAGAGAGGCACTTCATCCCACAAAGGTTTAGCCCAGCTATAATTCTATTATTTTCACTGCCAGACTATAAATGCTGCAAGCATCTAACAAGTAGTTAGGTTAAGGACAGGATTAGAATTAAAAGAAATTATGTAAATCAGCAAGATGATGTGCAGTGAAGACAAATAGAAAATCATACTCTTTAAATGGAAAAATCAAATGAACTAATACAAATTGAAATGTAGCTGACTAGGGAACAACACTACAGGAAAGGATTGAGGATTTATACTGGATTACAGATTGACCATGATCTGTGGTTTTGTTGGAAGATATTTTCTGATACATTGAGGGGAACTGCAGTATGTCAGAAGCAGAAGACAGTCCATTAATTCAGCTTCGGAGAGACCTACATTAGTACTGCATCCTGTTTTGAATGCCACACCTTTAAATACAGGCAAGTTAAAGAGACTCCAGAGAGATTAAACATAATAAATGAAGACTGAAGAAACAGTAGAAGAGAAAAGGCTGATACAGACAACAGCAATCTCACAGTATAGCAAGATTACTTGAAAGAGCACAGTGAACAGAGGTAGAAGAAATCTATTTCTAGAAAAGATGGTTTAGATTAATATGGACACTCCTCCTCCTCACAAACACACACACTTTTCTAGTATACCATCTGAGAAGACTGAAGACCAAGCTTAAACTGAGATTTTTAAGGGCATATGCCAGTGGCATTTTTAAGTCTTTACAACTTTATGCAGAATAGCAAATTAAATTATCCCTTTACACCTTTCAAATTCTGTATTGTGAGAATTCTGTTATTTGCAGTGTGGTTATTGCTACATATCCTTTAACTGCCTCCACTTCATAGGTGAGGCAGAGTGTGCTACTGTATTAACCACTACAGTACACTGACAGGAGCACACACATCTTCATTGCCCAGATCTTACATCTCTTTTGTACATTAAGAAAGAGGTTTCATAAGTTCTTCTGATTAGAATGGGAATTTGTAGGAAACAAACTCAGTGTCTTAGGCAGCAGCATGAGCAATAGGGGAGTAGGTCATGCAAAATGATGACAGAGAGGATGTTGTGATTTTTTTTTTTTAATCTCTGCTTTCATTATGATTGATAAAACCTCATGGGTCATGTTCACAGATACACAATTCTTATTCACAGATACACAAATCTGACCTTCTTCTTTGCCTTGGAATGTATTTTTGCTTGTATGTGTACAGCTTAATATTTGCTGTTTTATGAGCCCTTGGTGTAGTTTATTTTTAGAAATATGATTCACAAGTTCCCCACTTGAAACATGTAATAACCTTTGCTAAAAGATCACTTTAAAATTGCTCTGAAACCTGAGTATTTTTGAAGCTTTAGACAAATAGGCATCTAATGAAACAGACAGGCAGAGAAAAGGTGATCCTCCTATAAGAGGCACGAGCTGGCTGAAATAATTTCAATTAGGTATTTTCTGTTTATTACAATCATTTGTTTAAATTAGCCACCTCTACTAGCACAAAGTTCTTAAGGCTTACGATTACTGACAAAGGATCTCCAAAGATTTCAGCTACAAAACAGTTTCCCTTTCTTTCTGATGGGTGAAACCATTATAAAGAAAGACCATCTGCAAGTTTTGTCAGCTGGCAATTAGGGACCCGTATTTCTTTCCATGTGTGATCATGAGAGTGACTTCTGTGTAAGTCCCAATGATCCTTTGCAGTCCTTATTAGTTATTTAGTACCTACCTGACAAGCTACCTTTGACACCAAAATTTAAGAAAAAAACTTTTCCACATTCTGACATATCATTAGAAGTCCTAGCACATGGACTAATGGCACTCTTCCCTTTGGAAACACTCCTGAAGAGTTAACTATTGTATGTCAGCTATCCTGGAATAATAGGAGGTAGGAAACCCCAAAATTAAAACACTGGCTTTAATAGAAAGGAAAAGATATTGCAAGACAATAAATAAAACTGATTTTGCTTTAAATATACAGAGGGGAAAAACACCCAGGCATCAGGTCATGAGGACAGCAAGAAAATGGTTATTTTTTAAAAAACCAAGCATGCAGAAGGTATATCATCAATACATTCAAGGAACTTAAAACTAAGAACAACAGTGGAAAACAAGTGAAAATGATTAAGTCCAAAATCATTAATTTCTTTAGGATAGGACTGTTAAAAAGCATTGATTTATAGTCTACAGAATGGGTTCATGGGTTCTAAATAACAAAAAATATTCAAGGTGCCTATAAATTCCCTTAAATATCTATATGCAGCTTATGTACCAGTAAAAAATAATTAAGTAATGTACGTTACCACAACAGAAATGCAAAACTGCAATCCCAATTCCATTTTATTCCCTAAGTAACTAGTGTTTCTGGGGAGCAGCCAGCCCCATTTTTTTGGCTAACCTTAAAAAACATAAAGGAAACAAGAAGTAACTGGAAAGACTCAGAAATACAAAGAAAAAACACATTATTTTTCCATAGTTGCAGTACTGAATCATCTAAGCTACATTCGTTAGTAACAACTTTTTCATTGTGGGAAGAGAGAGAAAAAACAGATTTCTAAAGTGATACAAAAATTCTTCACTGCCTAATGAAGTAATCAGCTTCCTCCTCTACACTGCTGTGCAAAGAGGGCTGTGCAGATGCAAGTGTTTGTAAATGCAGGACCTCAGACTGTGGCCTCTGATTGTCAAATCCCCACAGTGAGACGGGTCAGCTTCTAGAGGTCGGGAAGCAAGCACAGAGTGGGCTGGGTTGGAAGGCGACCTTGAAGAGTATCTGCTTCCAACTTCCCTGCTGTGGGGAGGGACACCTTCCACTAGAGCAGGTTGTTCAGAGCCCCATCCAACCTGCCTTCAAACAACTGCAGGGATGGGGTGATGATGTGATGCATTTCAACCCTGGGCTCTTATTCTGTGAACACAATGAAATTTTTGCTTCAGAACAGAAGAGAACCCAGTAAATGATGTATTATATCCCCCAGCAGGAAGGGGAATACCAATTTGCTGTTTCTCATTGATCACTCAGTCAATTGTCATACGTGAAGAAAATCCTCTGGTTTCAAGCAAAGTTAAGAGGATGCTGAAAAGATTTTGCAAGACTTGAGTGCTCTCAGTATTGCATTTCCTCACAAATACTCCTCAAATGGAAAAACAAAACACTGTTAAGGCTGAGAATAAGATTGCTATTAAAAGCTTAATGAAAAATAAATGCATCAGAGTTTTTGACTACATATTATCCTCTTGCATCCCTGAAGAGCTTCAAAATAAAGGAAAAAGAACAGTGCAATGACATGTAATTTTGGGGCAGCTCTTTTACATAAGAATGTTAAATTATCAATCAAAAAGCCTAAAGTCAACCATGTATCTAGATGAATATTGACAACATTCCCTTGTCCTTTCTACTTTAAAAGGTATTTAATCTGTACTGTGCCTCAGTTCACTAAAAATAAGACTCTGAAGCTGTATCTGATGCCTTAATCAACAAAAGCCTATTACTGTGTATCAAACATTCATTCAAACAATTCATAACTCCTAATTCTCAGTTTTTTAAAAGTTGTGTAGAATTGGGTAGATTTATATCGGTCTGATTTCAACTGTCAATAGGAATTTGGTTTTGTGGATTAATGCTGCAACCTCCACAGTAAACTCTCTGTCTGGACAACACCTTTCTAAGATAAAATAGGTTATTTTTTGAAAATTAGACTCTAAATTTCCTTTCATTTTCATTCTCACTTTTTGGGTTTTTTTTTAATATTAGGTTTCCATGGAGCATATGGTTTTCTGGGTTTTGTATCATTGGCTTGCACCGATTTTTCCTAATTGTTTCCCGTTAATCCCATTGCTAATGGAACAATATTTTGTGATCTCTTTCAGAAAAACTCTTTTGTTTCTAAGAAGATTTTGAAGATTGAGATTTGTAGGGTTGCCAGCACTGTTCCAGCTTTTGGGATTCTTTCTAATTGCTTGTTAGGTCTGGTGATGTGACGTAGCACATCTCCCGTTGTCTTCCAGGCCAGCTCTGCACTCTTTGCTTCTTTTTGCCTCTTGTATAAAAAGTGAGCACTCTCACATTAGCTTATGAATATGGTTGGTGTCAAACAGAAACTCAGGAATAAAACCAACCAATTTAGAAGGAAAACAATTTTCCTCTCTCGTTTAATTTTTGCATGTATTAGATACTTTAACTTATCAAATTTAGGCCTTCAGTCTACAAATTCAGTTCTAGCATTTTTGGAAGCTCACTTCTCAGGGATTAGTTGCGTTAGGAACTAGGTACGTTAAATTAGACATAAAAATTCCCCAATTCTACAGTCAGTAGATTCAGATCAAAGAATGTGCCCAAGAAAAGAGCATCTAGTTTTCCCTAGCTCTAGACTGTCATAGTTTACCTTGGAATTTTTAAAGGATGCATGGTTTTGATACTCAGGCTTCACGGGAAAGCCTTTTAAAATGCAAAACCTTGCATGCTAAAAAAGGGTTTTTACAAGTCAAATATACCTGGGGCCATGACTTGCAATTTCTCTTCAGTTGGCTTGGCAACGCGGTACATTTTGCAAAACCCAAGTTTTGCATTTAAATATGCCTTGATCGGGCCTTAGAAGATTTTATGATTGATAGGAATCTTTAAATTTTGGCAGGACCTTTAGCCCGAGCGGGAGGGAGGTGAGAGGCCAGCGGGCCCAGCGCTGCAATGGCCTCCCGCGCTCCCCGCACTCCATTCATTTTGTGCGAGCCACCTCCTCGCCTCCCCAGAGCTGCGGCCTCCGGGCGGATCGCGGAGGGAGCGGGAGAGCCCGAGGTACTGCGGGAGCAGCGCGGCTGCTGCGGCCATTTTATCGTCCGGGGACCGGGACAGCCCGGGGCGGGCGAGCCCACACCGCCGGGCCACGAACGCCGGGAGAGTCCGGGCCGAGGGAGCCGGGGGAGCCGGGGGAGCCAGAAGAGTCGGGGGAGCCGGGCCGAGCCCCCACTGCCGGGCCAGGGGAGCCAGGAGAGTCGGGGGAACCGGGCCAGGGGAGCCAGGAGAGTCGGGGGAGCCGGGAGAGTCGGGGGAGCCGGGAGAGTCGGGGGAGCCGGGAGAGCCGGGAGAGCCCGCACCGCCGGGCCGGGGGAGCCGGGAGAGCCCGCACCGCCGGGCCGGGGGAGCCGGGAGAGC
>JAWWEV010000115.1:84748247-84769188 GCA_035583235.1 Hafferia zeledoni | reverse complement strand
ACGGGGGGGCCGGGGGAGCGGGGAGAGCCCGCCCCGGCGGGCCGGGGGAGCCGGGAGAGCCCGCACCGCCGGGCCGGGGGAGCCGGGGCCGGGCAGGGACGCGCCGCCGGCGGGGGAGAGGGGCGGCAGCGCGGCGCGCTCCGGCCCCCCGTCCTCCCCGCGTTCTCGGGGCGCTGCGGCGGAGCCTGGCCGGGCCCATCCGCCGCGGTGCGCCGGGCCCCGGTGGAGCCGCCCGGGGGTGCCGCGGGCGCGCTGAGGGAGGAGCGGGGGCGCTGCCGCCGCTTCCTCCTGCGCCAGGGCCGGAAGGCAGCGCGGCCCGGCGAGCGGCGCGCAGAGGGCCGGGCCTGGGCGGCGGTGCCGGCGCTGCGGGTCAGCAGCCAGCCTTGCCTTCCGCAGTGGGGGCGGGCGGGCCGGGGGAAGGGCCGGGCCCGCCGCCGCGCTGGGCGATGGAGTGAGCGAGGGAGCGAGGAGCGAGGCAGCGCGGCGCGGCAGCGGGAAGATGGCCGGTGGCGGCGGCGGCGGCTGCAGAGACAGCTCCTTTCTGGAAGGTGCGTGCATGGCTGTGCCGGCGGGAATGGGGCCCGCGGGTGCGCTTCCCTTCTGGCGGGCAGCAAAGGGGCACGGCACAGCCCGGGAATGGGGGAGGCGCGCGCGTGTGTGCATATGGAGGGGGGGAATGGGTCCCCTCTGGGGGCCCGGACAATGAGAGGTGGCTCCGCGGTGGGGGAAGGGTGGGTGCCGTGGCTAGGGCTGGTGGAGAGAGACCTGCTTTTGAGGGACGGCTTAACGAGGGCGATTTGGTTCCTTTCTCATTTTCTTTCTTTCTTGGTCTCTTTCGCTGTTGGGAGGCGCTGGGGGTGCGCGTTCTGCCCTTTGTCGGCAGCCCCGGCTCGGGGGCGCGGGCAGGGTGAGCGCCGGGCCGGAGGCGAGGCCGGGGCTACGCTGCCCTCCCCTGCCCGCTCCCAGGCCCCGGCCTACCCAGCACGCTGTGGCCCCACCATAAATGAGCCTTCGATTGCTGCTGAAAAGCCCCTTTAAAGGTTTGGGACTCAGGTTAGTTTTGGGAGGGGGGTCATGCCTACATTTGTGATACGAAGGTGATGAGGAACCTTATTACCTACATTTGAAAGAAACCTTTAACGTTTGTAGAGCCCAGACTTTTTTTTTTGCTGTCATACGAATAAAATTATTGGTGTTATTGTGGATTTTTATTGGTGTTTTGGCGATTTTTTGTCACTGTAAAGCTCTTAATTATAATTCAGAAAGTCTTCTGAAATTGGAATATTTTTAACTGTTGAGCTTTTCGTTTCACTGATGCATTCAAAAATCTGCTGTTGTAGTCTTGCAAAATTGCTACAATCACATATCCTGATGGCATAGGCCAATAATCTGCTGAATTCTGCCAAATTACCGTGATGATAACAAAGAAAAATGTATGTTCACCAAGTGAACTACTCATAAGTATAGTTTTTCAAGCAGAGAGATAAGTTTAGCACTGAAGATTTTGAAATACCTGTACTACCCGGTACTTCTTGCAGATTTTCTCTTGCTGCAGGATGTTGGGTTTTGGGCTTTTATTACTACCTGTTCTAGAATAGACGTACTGTGTGAACAAAATACTGCATGTTGTTTTTAATAATTAATCTGAAATTCTGATGTTCAGAAACTCTTTCTGGTTAGTAACAGCTGTCATGTTCCCTCCCTTATACCTTTGAAAGATTTGGTGGTGAAATGCAGTCCCTCCTTTTTTTTTCCTGAACAGAATATGGTGAGGTTGCTGCAGGCAGCTAGAAGTGTCCAGGTGATGACTAGTGGCTGTTTTCTGTGTGCACCGTAGGTACTTTCTGGCTGGACAGGTGGCTAAGAAAAGACAGATTTCATATGCAATATCCAAACTGGTTTTGCTTACAAGTGCTCTTTCCAACAGCAGGACCAAGTGGATAGCATCTCCATTTGAAGCTTCAGTGTTCCCATGATGGGTGAACTGAGTTAATCAGCTGGTTTTGTGTTTCCCCATTATTTGGGGATGCTTTCATTTTGATGCAATCATTTCAGGACTGATGATGTGATAGAAGCCCTAAGACTGCACAAGCGTGCACCCATGTATGAGGAAAATCTAATGTGGATGGTGATGACCAAAAATTTCTGAGGGTGGCCCAAGTCCAAATGGAATGATAATACTGGAGCAGATGTAGTAAGACCTGGTAAACTTTGTACTGATTTGAAGCAAAGGGGAAAGAAGGCTTTCAGATGTTACTTGAGAGAGATACTTTTTAGGGATGTTTATAGAAAAAAGTAAAGGCATAGAGCATCTCTAAACACACACACACACGTGTACATATGTATATATAGGTATAGATATGTATACATGGGGTTTTTGGCAATCTGCAACCTTGAAATGTACATCAACATATTCGATCAAACTGATGGTGTTAGAACCACCATTATCCAAAGGCTGGACAGGCATGAGACCGCCAGACTTGTGGAACAAGCATAATGGGGACAAAAACACGGATAAAAGTGTATGGAGTAGGAAATACAGCAACTTTTAGTGCTGGCTGATGATTAATACATGAGCCTAGAGTTGTATCTGTAACTAGTCTGAGTGTGTATAGTTCATGGACTCTGTTGAAGTCTCTGTAAGCAACAGCCAAAAAGTATTCACTTGATGTTTTTGGAAGTGTTTTCTTAAAGGCTGGCAAAGAGGAGAGGGAGGACATCTCTGTGTCCCTGCCTTAAATGTGCACAGCAGATGAAGTATGGGCCAAATCTATCACCACTTGAACTCAGTCTAGTGAAAACTGCTTGTTAAATGTGTACCTTGATACACGTGTGTGCATGTACACATACGTGTACACAGACACTTCTGGTGCTGTCATGTTTATGCTGGCTCTCAGTCATGCTTAAGCCAAACATACAGTTAAAAGAGATAAATTGCTTTTCAGTTTAATAGTTGCTCAGAATTTTGGTTTTGATGCCACATGTCCAGTAAGATAACTGCTGTTCTCTCATTTACTGTAACAGATGTTACTGTGAAGAAATATGTCTATCATTCTACTGTAAAAGTGCTTCCTTTTAATATTTTTATTGTTTTATTCTCCAGTGAAAACAAAATGTTCCTTCTGGAAGGTTGCTCCTTGCATGATTTATCTGTTGCCTTGCTGGTAATGCTGTTCTTGAACACAGTGATTCATACTAGTGCATGTTTTTTGTCCAGTTCTGCATATCTAATGTGCCATCATTTTTTATGCTGTATTGTATAGATTGTTTAATGGAATGTGAAAAAGATCCATAGGACTATAATATTGGACCCCTCATAAAGCTGCATGTGTTATCATTCTGGAGCAGTGCTAATAGTTGATACATGTTGCATATACACACCTGCAGGATTACTTCTCTTCAAGTATCAGGACTGTTAGAATTTATAAGTGTAGAAAGTACCTTATTTTTGTTATTTAATGTAGTTTGCAAGTGGAATTAGTAAGACTGTTCTGAATTTACCTCTCTACAATAATGTTCCAAAGTTATGGGCTGAATATGCAGAAATTCACACTAACAAAGTAGTCCTGTTACATGGGAATTCTTTTGTCATACGGAGAAATACAAGTTTAGTGATTAGATATTTCCATCTGCAGCAATTTCTGTGTTTTTTAATTGACAGTCACACCTAAAATACGAAGAATGATAGGCAAATCCATTTGGATTTAGAGGAGGATCATTACCCCTGGAGAAAAATTATGGGAACTCTTGTTTTCTGCCCTCTTCACTATTATTGAGTTACACGGAAATTTTAATTTTTCTGACATGAAATTTAAAGTTTCTCTGTATTTATGCAATAGATAACAGGTAAACTTCAAACTATTTTCCAGAAAAAAGGAAAAACGTATTATTCTTTCCTGGTTTATTTCAGTCTTCTGGTGGTTATAGTGATACTGAGTACCAGTATTGAATTCTCTTTTCAAGGATCTCCTTTCTAAGGAATGTTGCCAGTCCCTACTTTCAGAGCTGCTGAGAGATTTCAGCGATAGCCTGACAGGAATTTGCTCCATTTTCATTCCATTTTCTTGGCTACAGGTTTCCTAATAACAATAGACAAAACTATGCGGACTACCCGTTAGCAGTAGAAACTTCACAGTTGTCTGACAGAGGACTCCAGAAGATTGCTTTGTTCTTTTTTCAGCTCACATGTAAAGAATTGTCTTCACCAAAGCAAGGGTTGTAGACTGGTGTTTTTTCTTAGAGGTAACTGACATTCTGGAATGGTACGGAAACATCCAGCTTTTATCTATTAGTGTAGAGTCACAGAGTTGCCATTAAGTGGTGGTCTGCCTTTGCTCTCTTTTTTTTATTTCTGTTTTTAGTGATACTGGAAAATCTCTGACTGGAGTGATCCAAATTAGAAGGGTAGAGTGGAGTTTATATTCAGGTAGAACACTTAAATTTTCTGTCTGCTATGACTTTATTTTTCTCTTAACAGTGAAATTTAATTATTGTCTCTGAAGCAGCCTCCGGTGCTTTGTTTGTGATCTAGTAGAGACAATGATTAGCTTGAAAATGAGGGGAGATGTTTCAGGTAACGCTGACCTTCTTCTGTGTCTTTATCTGAACTCCTGCTCTATCCTATTGAATTCTTCCCTGGTTTGCATCAGTCCCATCAGTGTCCAGACATGTTCCATTCCTTCTTTCTGTTTTTCTTGAGAGTAGTTTTCTATCTGAAAGTGGGAAATTTGTGACTCTTTCATGGCTTATTTATGTGTCCCACTATTTTGACCCATTCAGAATTCCTTTCCAGCACTGCATATGTGTCTTCTTAGACCTGAAGACTGTTCAGCTCTTTTCCATTGGTTTTAAGAATAAGAAAGGTTCATATTGACTTCAATAACAGGTTACTTTCTATGAATGAAACCCATTTGTTGAGAACTATTTCTCAGTAAAGTCAAATTGAAAATACCTCCTTACTGTCTTATTTTTTGTTCATGCTGGACTAACTTGGGTGATAGGTGGCATGAAACATTAAGAAAGACAGGGTGCTTCTTAAAGAATGTAGAAAGATACTAAAAATAAACCTAGTTTATCTATTACTGCTCTATAACATACGTTGTAATATGATTGCCTGTGCTCCGGTCCTCTTCCACATCATCACCTTCTCAATTTTGAGACTTTGTATTCCAGGAGCCCAGGCTTGCCCTCAACTTTCTGAAGTGGAAAGCATCCGTGTGCAATTTTCTGGTTTTCATTGTGGAAACATTGATTATTTGGTAGTTTTTCCTAAGTAACTGCTGCTGTAATAATTTCTCACAAAGTAGGACACAGACACTTCAGGTGTAAGAGTAACTGTCTTGTTTGGGATGCCTCATCCATTATTTTCTGGCACTTAGATTTGGTAGTAAAGCACTACTCTTTCCTCAGTAAAAGTACAGATTTTTCTGCTGGATTTTAGTGGGGAAAAAAATGAAATGAGAATGTTCCTAAAAGAGATCCTTAAACTCTTCTTTATGTAGGTATAACTTTAAAAAGTAGTAGTAATAACATACGTAGTAACATCAATATATGGTTTGATAGCAAACATAAATCAGCAGTTTTCAAATGTCATGCTTGCACAGATACTTTTATGATAAGCCTATTTAGTTATTTTAGTCTTTTGCTTTGTGTTTTATGTACAATAATAAAGCAAAATGGATTATTTATTGTAATGGTTTCAACAACAGCTTTGTCTTTTAGTACTGTTGTTTCTGGAAGACTGCATGAATTTTGGTGCAGTATCAGACTTCACCTCTTCTGTAGAGTTTTAGCTTTGTCTCTTGATTGAGATAATTGAGGAGCAGGTGTATTGTGTTATAGCAGGTCCTATAATGTGAGACTAATCACCAATCTTGCCACTTGTAAATCCTGCTTTATAGGAATATGGGAGGGTTTTGAGTCACTGCTTGTAATTTTGCCTCCTCCCTTCCTA
The DNA here is from genome assembly GCA_035583235.1 of Hafferia zeledoni. NCBI lineage: Eukaryota > Metazoa > Chordata > Aves > Passeriformes > Thamnophilidae > Hafferia > Hafferia zeledoni. The sequence goes on along the minus strand of JAWWEV010000115.1, from coordinate 84,763,235 downwards.
CCAATAGGATCACCTAATTCCGATCCCCCTGCCATAGGCAGCAATGCCCTCCACTAGACCAGGTTGCTCGAAGCCCCATCCAGCCTGGATATGAACTCTTCCAGGGCTGGGGCAGCCACAGCCTCCCTGGGCAACCTGTTCAGTGTCCCACCACCCTCAGAGTAAAAAATCTGGTCCCTGGCTTGTGCTTTGCTATGAGTAACAAACACAGTAGTGTAACTGCATTTTCCCAAAACTTAGCCCCTTTTGCTTTCAGAAGAGTAAAGGTCTCAGAAGTAAATAGCTAGAAATTTTATGAAACTTGCCAGCTTCCAAGAAACAGAGGTCAGAATCAGCGTTGCCTCAGCAAGGCTCAGTTTGCTGCTGAGTGGTGTTGGTACAACATGGGCTGGGCAGTCGGGCAGGGCAGCTGGAGGGCTCGGACACAGGGCAGTGCATGCCTTTAGCTGTGTGAGATGCAGAGAAAAGAGTGGAAGAGCGTGCAGGGTACGTTAAGATACTGCAGGAGACTGAGAAACATGATAAATAAAAATGGACCTGTTGTGGTGGGGGGCACCATAGAGATACCAGGAACAAATTCTGGGGTTTGGGAGGAGAAAGGGCAAATGTAATTCTTCTCTTAACTTGGTTGTTCTAAAAGGCACCTGCCTTGGCACTGAGGGGAGCACATTTAGAAAGTTCCTGTCTTTTGGCATGTTTTAGTATCTATTTGGTTTCAATTTAGAGGACCTGCTTACTTAAAACGAAGAAAATTAAAGCATTAGTAAAAATACTAGTATTTTTAATTATATCGAGTTAAGTCTGTTGGCAGTTTATCTCAGACGCTTGATTTTTAAAAGCATGTGTTCTTAACTTTCTCTTAACTGTGTTAGCAGCCCAGCATGCCTGGTATTTCCAGGTGAAGCTGATCTTAAGCTGTGATGAAGACAAAATGGGTGTCTTGTTTTGGTCAAGTCAGTTGCTTATGAATGTCGTGTTCCATAGTGGGTGCAACTCCATTTTGGAAGCAAAGCTACATGTACTCTCCGCCACCCTTGAGATTTACCACCTGATTGCCAGAGAGACTGAACTTGCTGTTTAGTGTCTTGCCAGACTGGCACTGTGCCAAACCTCCTCTGTTGAATTTGCTCACTGGAGGGTAAACTGGCGGCAGGACAATGCCTTGTCTTGGGGAGAGCATACAGACTCTGTGAGAAGAGTAGGACATTCCCCCTTTCATCTCTGCCTGGTGATCTGTTGAAGGTGTAATACATAACTTACACCAAAAAAATCTATGCCAAAGTTTAACAACAGCTTTATTCTGCCCAGGGAAATGCAATTATTTTAAATAATAGGTGAACTTCTGTGATGAGCGAGGTTATGGCGAAGGCAGGAGACTGGAGAGAATAAATTTACAGGCTGTGGTTATTCTTCCCAGGTTGGTCAGCAGGCGTTTCAACAGTATTTGTTAAGAGATAAGTGCATAAGGCAAGGAATGCATGTTCCAGGAATTCCTATGAAAAAATAGTTTGGAGTGAAAGACTTTGGGCTATCTTTCTCTGACTAAATCTTGCATGATTATAAATAAAGAACAGAAACTCTGTGTGAAGCTTTCCTGAGCTTTTGTTTGTTTATTTTGAGACCATGTAAGCTGGAGCTGAAGCAGTTTCTCTGTTTTTTTGTTTGTGAGATTTTGGTTGATTGTTTTTGTTGTAAGACTTGCCACAACAATGTTTTAGGAATGATAAATACTGGTAATAATCTGCTGGTGTGGTAAAACATAACACTATATGACATGATTAATAATGTGTAATCTTAGAAATTTATGACTGTAAGAAACAGCTGCAAAGTATTTGTTGCTTTCATGAATGTGTTTTTACCCAGTGACATACAATTGTTTCATTTGTACCAAAATTCATTCTACTGATGTATTTTTAATAATGTCATAGAATATAATGTTATATTAGTTTGGCATGTCCAATTTTTTATGGCTCATTTAGCAAAATATGAATATCCTGCTAATGACAGAATTTAATATGCCAGTCTAAGAGAAAGATTATTGAAGAGCCCATTAGATGAGAATTTGAACTATGCAGTAGATGCCAGGTTTCATGTTTATAGTTGGCTTTGTAATTTCTGAGGCTCCCTTCCTCTAGAAACATTTACTAGAGTCCATTGTAACTTTATTCCTACCAAGGCTTAACTGCTTAAGAAACAATTTAAGAATCCTTTACAATTGGGAATAAACTTTCAAAAGTGAACTTCAGGACTGCTCTGGTCCAGGTTATTATGATTGCATATACCTGGCACAGTGGGGAGAAAACCTTCAACTGAGATTTAACAGATCTGCTGTAAGGGAAGTAGCTGAATCTTTACCTGCTTTACCTGATGAATATCACAAAAAATTATCTGTCATTGATAAAGAAATTCTTCGTCATCTAGCAAAGCCTATGTTAGAAAAGGCTCTGCTCATGAGGTGGAAGAAAGACTCTGCCCTGTGATAGAAAGAACTGATAGATCAAGGTAAGCAGGTGCTTCATGTTTGGATGGAAGTGGCTGAAACTCATCTCTGGTTGCAAGATCATCTCTTAAGAAGTTATATGTTTTGCTTCAGCTGTCTTTTGAGTGCTATTTGTTGAAAAGTAGTTTTATAACTACATGCAATTAGTAAGCTGGCATATATTTATTAAATATGAGTTGATTGATAACACTGCATCTTCAGTGCTTTTGCTTTTATGAGGAATTACTGAGAAAATGTTTTTCAAGGGATGTTCAAGTTATTTTTTATAGCTTTGTAAAAAATAAAGGCTGCTTAGTGAATTTTAGCATGCTGTGGCTTAGTTAGCAGTTGTCATTGTTCCTTAAACTCAGTGTTGTTAAGCCTGGAGCATTTTGGTACTTCATTGGAAAGATTTCAGTGCTTTTAATACGGTACCGTAGTTGCATTACATTGTGCCTCACTGCATGCTGTAATGATCTCTCATTGCAAAGGGAGTTGAAGTATATAGTGTATGTTGTGAGCAGGAGGCTCTTGCCTATATTTGTGTTGCATTTCTCTGATTATTTTTTTAACAGAAATAATGTACTTGATTTTTAACTGTGTGTGAGTTTGCAGGGTCACTTTCCAGCCCTTAGCAGATGTCATATGTGGGGCCATGCTGTCTGGCCCTGCAAGGAATTGTGCCAGCAGTTTAGGGCACAGCCAGGCGCACTGCTGGGTGCTGCTGAGAGTGACAGTGCTGCTGCCCCTCCCAGAGACTGTGCTCACAGCTGTGCTTGGGTCCACCGCGGCACTTCAGCTTCATGGCAGGTTGGCTGAAAACTCATCCTTGGGTGGGGGGAAGGTATTGGTGAAGCTGGTCTGTTATTCTTCAGCTGGATCAGAGAGCCAGTTCAGCTGACTGCTCTCCGGTATTGGTATGAAAGCTTGCCTGTGTCACTAAGAATAGGAAAAAAACAGGTATTTGGCCTTTACAGAAAGGCAGATGCAGATTTTTTTTCTAATCATTTAGAGCTGAACCAACTCTTTCATTGGGGGTGGTCCTGTGGTGTAAAGGAGAGCACTCTGGACTCTGAATCCCAAGGACCTGAGTTTGAGTCTCAGTGGGACCGTCCCCTGGCAGTTCAAGCCTCCCTGCCATCCCATCTCGGACGCTCAGCAGGGTCAGCCCCGGTCAGTACCGGGTGCTGTGACAGTCCCGAGGACTTCCCTGTCACTGTCCAAGCTCGCTCGGCCGTGGCAGATGGACCTCAGGACTTAAACGGTGGGGCCAGTTCTGTGCACGCTGTGCCTCACCTAAAAAATGCACTGCGCAGGCTGGAAGGGCACACCCACGTGGGGAGAGCCCTGCCCAAATCTTCATTTGTGGAGTCTGGCCATACATACATACATACAACTCTTCCATTGTCCTTTCCCTGCTGTAATTTTTGAGGTTGTTTTAGTTGAGGTTGCTGAGAATTTTCTTTATGTGTGCTCCTTTTGCTGTCCATTCCATGTGAGTTCTGAGCAGTTGATAACATCAAAAAGGTGTCTTGCTTTTTTCAGCTTTAATTACATTTTAGAGTTACTTCTTATGGAAGAAACACTTCTCATGGAAGTGTTCAAGGCCAGGCTGGATGGAGCTCTGAGCAGCCTCGTCTAGTGGAAGGTGTTCCTGCCCATGGCAGCGGGGTTGGAACTAGATGATATTTAAGATCCCTTCCTACCTTTCTGTCCTGCAGTTGCATGTTAAGCTCTTGTAGAGATCATGGAACATTTCTGGACTTCAGTTTCTGTATGTTTTTATAAAGGAGATAATACCTGTCTGACATAATCTTTGCAAGTTTACAGGATAAATCCAGAAGTGCTAAATAGTACAAATTCTTGATATTTTTTCTGATTATTTTTCATATATACATACATGCTTTATTTCAACCTGATGTTCCAATTATTGCAGCAAATGTGGAAACCTTTTCAAGGTGTCAGTTGCCTAATTTCCATGTAGTTAGGCTAGGTTATTAATCTTATTCTGTATGTAAGTGGCTTTCAGCACTTTCTAAAAATAGATTGCTGTTTGTTTAGTGCCGCTGTATTTTTGGTTGCACAAGCTTGGGTTTGATACGAAGATGGATCCCATGGTGCACAATGAAGTGTGCAAATCAGATGCACAATACACTGTGAGGTTTCCTGCTGTGTTTTGCTTATCTTCTAAAACTATTCCAGTGCTCAGAATTTGAGATCACATATGATTAACATCACATACTGATTTGCCACAGAAATTGGATTCTGGATTTCTTATTCAAGTGTCATCTTCCTTGAAATGGCTTGTTAACTTTAGGTGCTTTTTCACATTTTGAGAGTAAATTGGCAGTTCAGAAATTGTTCCTTGCCTATCCTAACCTTTTATCCTCTGATTTTATCTATAAAATAGGAAGATACTGCTCTTACACTTACCTTTCTTGTAAGAACAATGAAACTTTCTTCTTCCTTTCTGAATTTTTAGTATATCTTCTGTCTAGAAATAGTGGTCTTATGCAAGTAAAGAATTACATGTATTCATAATGCTAGAGATGAAAAAAATACTTTTTTAAATTTGTTTCTTTTTTTTCCCCATTTATTCTTGGGTGCTGTTGTTGAGGTTAATTTACATTATTTTTCTTGTGTGGAAAGTTTGAGTGAATGTCAGACTTACTTGTAGAGGGAAAAGAAGAAAAGTGACCAAGGTACTTCATTTTGGATATGTTTGTGATGGTAGTGCAGTTGCCCTAGGTGATGCTTTGTACCTATCGATAGTCGCTGGTTTTACTTCACTGCTGGGTGGAATCACGTGGGTTGGAATGTCATGTCCTAACCAGTCCTAGTTAGAGCAGATTGCTCAGGGATTTTGTCCAGTCTCCGTTGCCTCCCAGGTCAGCCTGGTCCAGTCTTGAGCCACTCACATGGTAAAGAGTGAGTTTCAGCTTTAGCAGACTAGCCTGTAGCTCACCAGGTCATCCTTGTTGCTTGTCTTAGGGGCAATGTTTTTCCAGTCTTCAGGAACCTCTCCGGTGCCATGACCTTTTGAAGACAATGTAGAGGGTCCTAACAGTGACACTGAAAAGCTCCCTCAACACCATCAGATACATCCTGCCTGATCCTGTGGGTTTTTGCATGTGCCATTGGCTAAAGTGTTCCTTAATCACATATTCTCGACCGTGGATGATGATGATGATGATGATGTGTTCTCACAGATTCTGGTGGTAGAGTTGGGGAATTGTGAGGTCAGAAGGCAGAACTTAGCAGTGAAAAAAAAAAAGGATTGAGTTCTTCCATTTTTTTCACATCCTTTGTCACTAGGTTCCTGTCTTATTGAGTAGAAAATGCCCACATTTTGTGTAGTGTTCCTTTTGCTACCGGTGTAAGTAAAAAATCCCTCTTAAAGTACTTTTGCACTGTGTCCTGATACTGTTGGAAGGGCAACATCCTTGGGTGGTACCTCTGTATCTGTCTTGGGATAATCAGTAGAAAAGGTAAAGAAACAGTAATTGTCCCTCATGGGGTTATCGCCACTCTATTACCAGAAAAACTTTGAAAGGCATGACAAAGAAAATGTTTAACATACTTCAAAGTTCTATCCTTTTGTCCTCCTCTGTTCCTCCTTGTTAATACTTAGAAAATGTTGAACACAGTTCAGCAGGTGATCAGACTTGCACAGTTCTGTGTTATTCAGTCCTGTCACTCAGTATGACACTCTGCACTGTAAGCAGCCCAGTGTGCATGTCTTGAGAAAAAACCCAGTCATTTATCAGAATATGCAGATGATTTCCATCTTTGAAGTACAGACCTTTCATAAATACTCTTGCTTTGCAAACTTTTTGACTAGGATTGGATACTCTGTATTTATCATTGGTTTTCTATTGACATCACATTCTTAAAAGGCATGGGGTTTTTTGTTAGCCATTTGAGAAATTGAATTTTCTTAATGTGTGAAAGAATGTCCATACTTCGTATCCATTACAGTGGTGTCATAGAACTTCACAACTAAACTCTACTTCAGGTAGAATTTCACTTACTATCAGGTTATGATTATTGCCTCTTACTGGTTATGATTATTGCCTCGTACTTTTGACAGGTGTTTTGCCTCTGCAGCTAATTTAGGCAGTAGAAAGTTAAAGCATCTTTCAAGCACTAGATCTCTCAATCTATACTTATAAATGTAGGTTAGGCTACAATTCCATGCAGATTTCTTTGGTATCCTTAGTACTTAAAACAGTCTCAGTTCCTGAATGGATTTTACACTCTGCTGCACTGTCACAGCTGTGCTGTGCTGGTGTGGTTGAACAGAGGAGGGAACTGATACGGTTGAAAAATAACTTTTTCCTTCCTCTGCTGGTCAAGGGCTTTTTGCCTGAATCTGTTTCCTTCTCCAGGTTTGCTGTCAGAGCTCATATATTGCAGGGGGCAGGACAGGAGCAACAAGCCCCAGCTCTGAGGAAGTGTGAGGGATGTGTAAAACTGTTTCAGAATGTGAAAGTGGCCCCTCACTGTGGTTTGCACAGTTGATGTGCTAGAGTTGATGGTATCAAAGCTCGAAGATAACAAGCTGTTTTGCATAGAAGCCTGTCTGGAAGAATAATGAAGCAATGGGGAAAGGAAACCAAAAATCTTTCTGTGTCAGGGTTTTATGAGTACTTGTATCATCTTAACAATATATCTGATGACTCTAAATGAGCAACAGATTAGAAAGCTTAGAAGCATTCTTTTTAATTTAGTTAAATATGAGTCTGGATGGAGGCAATGATTCTGAGTACATTTAAATTAATTTACATTTTCTGTGTGAACGCTGCAGTATCTGGTAAGTTGGTTGCAGTTTTGATGGCCTAAGCATTTGTAAGATGAGGCTTGTATTTTTTCTTTCCCAGTGTAACTGAGGAAAAAGAATAAAAACTTCAGTTCTTACTGGAAAAGCAACTACGTCCTGAATTAAACCTTTGTTTGATTTAGGTTTCGTGTTCAGGATGGTTCTTGGACATGCAGAAATAGATGAGATCTCAGCAAATGAAAGGCTTATAAAAGCCTCTGTGTGTAATGGAAACCTTAAAGTCTCTACCTGTTGTATTCTGGGAGTGGTAGGGAGTTTTCTGGCAATTCAGTGATACACAGGAAAATGTTACGTTACAAGAAAAGTTGGTCTTTTTGTGGACAGTAAATGCACCTGGCTTCTTTGGTGAGCTGACCTTGCAGAATGGTTAGAGTTGGAAGGGACCTTAAAGGGCATCGATTTCCAACCCCCCTGCTCTGGACAGGGATGCCATCAGGGTGTCCAGGTTACTCAGGGCCCCATCCAGCCTGGCCTTGAGCAATTCCAGGGATGGGGCATCCAGAACCTCTCTGAGCAACCTGTTCAGTGCCTCACACCCGCACAGTAAAGAATTCCTTCCTAACATCTAATTCAAACCTTCCTTCTTTCAGTTTAAAACCATTGCCCCCTGTCCTATCACTCTGCCCCTACAAAAAGTCCCTCTCCCTTGTTTTTATAAGCCTCCTTAAGGCACTGGAAGACCTCAGTGAGATCTTTCCGAAGCCTGCACTTCTCTATGCTGAACAGCTCTCTTAGTCTGTCTTTGTAGGACAGGGAATAGATGCTCCAGGCAAGTGGTCACAGCACCAAGCCTGGCAGAGTTCAAGAAGCGTTTAGATCATAGTCTTGAGCACATGGTGTGACTCTTGGGAATGGTCCTGTGTAGGGCTGAGAGTTGGGTTCCATGGTCCTTGTGGGTCCCTTCCAACTCAGCATATTCTGTGTTGCAACCTGATCATCTTCGTGGCCCCGCTCTGGGCCCACTCCCACAGGTCCTTGCCTTTCTTGCATTGAGGACACAGCTGAATGCAGCACTCCAGGTGGGGTCTCGCCAGAGCAGAGCAGAAGGGCAGAATCACCTCCCTTGACTTGCTGGCCATGCTGCTTTTGGTGCAGCCCAGGACACAATGGGCCTGCTGGGCTGCCAGTGCTCACTGCTGGCTCATGCCCAGCTTTTCACCCGAGAACCCCTTGCACTTCTCCACAGAGCTGCTCCCAGTGACTTCTCCCAGTCTGTACTCATGTCTGGGAGTGCCCTGACCCAGGTGCAGCACCTTTGCTTTTGGATTTGTTGAATATCATGAGATTGTCCTGGAGCCACTTCTCAAGGTTTTCCAGATGCCCCTTGATGGCATCCTGTCTTTCTGTTGTGTCAACAGTACCACTCAGCTTTGCGTCATCTGCAGATTGCTGAGGGTGCACTCAATTTCACTGTCATTAATGAAGATGTTAAAGACCACCAGTCCTGAGAGCCAGGAGAGTGCTAAGGGACACCACTCGTCACCAGCCTCCACTTGGATATACAGACATTGACTGCGGCTCACGGGCAGCATCAATCCAGCCAATTCTTTATCCACTGGATAGTCCATCCATCAAAATACATGTCTCTCCAACCTGGAGATGAGGATGTCATCTGGGACCGTATTGAAGGCTTATGAAAGTAGATAGATGACATCTGTTGGTCTTTCCTTGTTGACCATTGCTGTCAATCCATCATAGAGGGCCACCAGGTTGGTCAGGCATAATTTGCCCTTGGTAAAGCTGTGTTGGATACTTTGGATCACCTTCATGTCTGTTATGTACCTTAGCCTATCTCCTAGGAGAGTCTGCTCCATGATTTTCCCAGGCACAAAGGTGAGGCCCACGGGTGCCCTGCAGCTCCCCAGTGCTACCAAAATCTTGACACACAAACACAACACAGCATCACATCCAAGACAGTGAAGCAATGGGGATGTTTTTCTAGTGAGCCATAGTATAGATTCATATGGAATGATTTGCCTTTAGAGCAAGAGGTAAAAGACATGCAAAAAAACCCCCCTTCTGAGGTGTTGTCTTCTGCTGGACACAAGTACTTTACTAGATACTTGTTTATGCCACTTATTTAAGTGTTTTCAATAGGCAGAATTTTAAAGGATTTTTTTTTTGAACTGCAAAACCGCTCATATTTCATGGAGATTCACTGTGAACTTTTTTTTCTGCCATTTAGTAATTGCTTACTTGACACTGTTGAGTGATTGTAACTTGTGCTAAAGGAGTTTGCAAAACAGTGTCCACACATGTAACTTTAAGGTGTTGATCTGCCTTCTGGCATTTCTTTCTGCAGGTGTACTCTGCTTTGTAGTTCAAAATGTGATAACTGGTTTTTATATGAAAAGACTGTATGGGGATTTTTAAAAGCCTGGCTTCAGGATGTGGTTAATAATGACATAAATGTCTTAATTAAAATATATGGATTATTTTTTCAGGATTTTTTTAATTGACTTTTTAGAACTTGCATGTAGCTGATCAGAATTGTTTAAAAAAGCAGGGAAATAGGTCAGCTACACCTGTGTAAGTTGTCTATTTAATTTACAGGTAGTTTCTTAGGCTTGGAATTGCTTTCTCCCTTGGTGTAACTGCACCAAAGGGAGCTTGTAGGGGGAGGAAAAATGATAGTTAAATTGCTCTAGCACTGCCTTTCTTGGGCAGAGGTGCAGCAATTGGCTTCTACTGAGTTAGTACCAGGTCAGCTCTGCTTTTCTAAGTATTTTCAGCCTCTGGGTGTGAATGCATCTTGCTGATTAAAATGGCCTTGATGGTACACAGTAAAAATAGCAACATGGAGGTTCCAAATTTAAATCTTACTACAAAATAGTCAGCAACTTAGTACTTAATAGTCAGCCTGTGTAACAGATTACTTGTTATCTCTGTTGAAAAAAAATTGCTGTATACAATCAGATACCAAGTGACCATTTAGATCAAATAACTCAGGTGAATGCTCTGGCTGACATGATGGTATACTTGTGGATCTACATTTTTGTTAGGACCAAGAATGCTAGAGAGAGTGAAAATTGTTCCAGAGCTGAGTGAGCAGAACTGGGATACTAAGACACTTCTTCCATGGGCAGATGCACTGATGGTAGTGGTGGACAAACCGTCCAATACAGAAATAATTTTAAAAAGACTACTGAAAATACAGAAAATACTAAGAAACTTTTTGAAAAGGAATGAAAAGATGCATCTAGAGTGTAAAATGTTTGCAGCCAGCTTGGGAATTATTTAAGGATATGATATTGGAGGCTTACAGTATGCATCCTTCTTATTTAAATATGTTTCAAAAGGCCCCCCAAGTGCTGACCTGACTAAACAACAGGGTAAGGTACAATACCTGAAATAAAATATCATACTTCTTAAATCTCATCTTTTATCTGAATAATGAAACTAATGAATAATGAAAACAGACAATAAGAAAAAAGCTGGTGGATTTAACCTATAATTACAATGAAGTGGGGAAAAAATTGATTAGTAACTCCCAACAAGCGTCAAAACTATTGTTAAGTATTCATTCAAACTCAGCAGGGAAGTTTCAAGAATATCTGGAGGGTCAGTAGACAAGCCAGTTGTGAGATGTGGCTTTGGAGTATATAAGGTCATAGCTGAATAATGGAATTGCTCGCACTCGCTTTGCCAGTGCCAACAGAACTCTTCATGCCAGAATCTTTCTTAGTGAGGAATGTGATAGAGCAGATGACTCAAAACGAAACATCAGTGGAAGAAATTGCAGTGCATGAAGCAAACTGTGAATGAGGCAGCAGGATGAAATGGCATTCATCCAAGTGTTATAAGAGGGAATGGGAAGTAAATGAGCTAATGGCTGTGGCTTGTTACTTGTGGGTTCCCATCATTTTTCTGCTACAGGTAAGGCAGGTAGCGAGCATGGTACTGGCTTTTTAAGAAGACAGTGGAGGTGTTTGGGGAACTTTACATCACTGAGCTTTGTGGCCATGCAACCCAAACTCATCAAAATGATCATAAAGACCAGATTTGATTTCATTATTCCGTCTGTAAAGTCTTTTACCAAAAGCTTTGGGAAAGACTAAGTTGTCTCTGAATAAAATGAAAAGTTTTATACTAAAGAATTGGCTACAGATGGAAAGAGAGGGTAAAAAGGGTTCAATTTGCTAATAGAAGGAGTAAACAATTGACTTGCATGAAGATCTGTGTTTGCAGATTGATGCACAGGTATAAGGAAAAGTGTATGATAGCAAGGTGACAAAGTTTTTAGATGTTTTAATTTTACTTTGGTTAGTATCATGGCTAGCTATTTAAAGAAAATTGTAGGTGCTCGAGTTTTGAGTTATGTGGGTTGAAATCATACGTGTAATTTAGTGTAGGTCAATGTCAAGTAACTGAGTGAATGAGAAATAGGAAAGAGGATTTTTTGAAGTGGTTCTTAACCAATCATGAGAGAAAGATGCAATTACCTAGTACATAAAGATCACTGCAGTTCTCCGTAGCAGTGAAAACAGGTCTAGGAAAGGAATAAAGAATAAAAAGAAATGGAAATAAAGAACTAGAAAAGGAATAAAGAGCAAAACAGAAACATCATGGTGCTTCTGTAGAAATCCATGGGATGTCTGCATTGTGAGTTTTCCTTGCAGTGTATGCATCCTCATCTCAAAGTGGACTAGAAGAGGTTCTGAGAGAAGCATCGAAGAGTGATTTAAAAGCATGAAACAGCTTTCATCTGAGGAAAAATTAATCTGACAGTTTTTTCTTTTCTGCCTGGGGAAAATATGACAGTGAAAGAACACAACAGGGATCTATGCAGCCATGAGGGAAGGGAAGGATTTTACTTACTGTCTTCCAAAGTGTATGGACTGCAGGAGTAGAGTAGTCAGTAAGAGCAAAAGGTGCCAGTTTGAATTAGAACAAACTAAAGGAGATACTCATATAATTAAGCTGAGGTACTCTGTGCTGCAAGATGCTGTTGGTTCTTTAAATTAGGCTTGATTAAAGAAGCAAGCAGGGAGAAGACGGTAGGAAAAGCTGTTAAACACAAATGTGACCCATGGCTCACGAAGCGTGCATTAGATGCAAGTAGATGGAAGCAGAGGTTGAATATGCATTAAATATTTTTGTGTGCACTCTTTATACTTCACCAAAGACATCTGTCGTTGTTTGTGATCTTATTCTTTTCTATCAACATATATGAGTTGCATTCATTATATTTAAATACATTTCCAACAATGTATAGAAAAATGTCATAAACCCCCCACGTTTAAATTATACCAAAATCAAATTAGCTACATAGTTTGTCTTAATTTGTGTGAGTTTGCTCTTGGTTGCAGTAGTTGGGACCCAGGTGGGAACAATACCTTGCTTTAGTGAGTGCTGTCTCCATGCTTTGGACCACCTTCCCTTAATATTACACCATGTTGTTGTATTACATGAAAATCTCCGTAGTGTTATATATTGCAGCAGAGAAATCTGGAATTCTCTGTGGCATGACCGTTCTCAGGAAGTTCAGGGTTTTACACAGTTGATGATAACACTGAAATTTCAGTTGTCATCAAGTGTTAATTCAGGTCAGTGTCAGATCTTGAATTAAAAAGTATATTATGTTGAAATTGTACTTGGGGCAATTTGGAATAGTTGCTTTTATATGAAAAAACTAAATACATGTTTGGGTATTAGATATTGAAATAATCAATTTTAGGACTCTTTCCACATATTACATATACTTCATATCAGAGAACCTACACTGAAGTTCATGGGTGTCAGTAAAACAGCTGAAATAAGTTGAAAACAGTTCTTACACTACCTCAGGTTATAATTTTTAACAGCTCTCTAACTTACTGCATTAATAAGATATTGACAGATACTCCTGTTTATTTAGGAAACTGAATCGCCACTGCATTGATGAAATTATTCATCAGATGATGGCTAAACATGGACATCAACAAAATAAATACTTGGGGAAAATACATGCATCTGATTTACTCTTCTAGTTTGTGTAAATTAATAACTCAGCTTGAAATTAAGACTTACCTTAACTTATTCTCATTTCAGCTTTGGATAGATCACAATCCAAGAGAGATGGAGGTTTTAAAAATAATTGGAGCTTTGATCATGCAGAAGAAAGTGAAGGAGATGCAGAGAAAGAGTAAGGATGCTTTTATCTAGGCTATTGAAAGTATAAATGTCTATTTATAATTAAATACTTATTTTTTTGTCATTTGTGCGTGGGTAGAGCCCTTCCCAAGTCTTTGTTCGCGAAGCCTGGCCATGATGTCATTTATGCATAAGAAACAACATATCTTAAAATTCTAGTTATTAAGAAAAAATGGTTTCAAATAAGTGATGATTTTAAATAGTCTTGTCATATAGAAGTGCATTATAATATAAGTTCAATTGTGAACATGGGGCTTTTAACATAGGATATAGTACATTTCACGAGCCTTGCAGTTGTCTTTGGAGCTTCTGTCTAAGTCTTACGGAACACACATAAATACGTCAACATGCAAAAAAGGAAATTAAGAGGTAGGGTATCCAAGCAGCTTCAGCTTTTCCTTTAGCAGTGATGCTACTCAGTACTTCACAGTTATGATTAAAGTACTTCAGTAGCTTTAGGCCTGCATCAAGTTAAACTGAGCTTAAAAGATTGTGGGTTTTTCTCCTTTGTGCTCATTACTTCACTGAGTAGAGGTAAGGCTAGTTTTGTTCCCTTATAATTTATTCCTTTGCTTGATATGTTTGAGTTTTGGATAAAACTTAAATCTCATGTATGTAGTTTGAATACATGCTTTGTCCTTATGATGTGTTATTGTTACTATTGTGTGTTCCCAAAATTAATGTATTTGTTTCCAAGGTGACTGATGGATTGTTAAAAACCAGCCAGCGTCATGCACAAAGAATGCGCGTCAGATTATTTGTTGTTCTTGTATATTTGGAGAGTAGGACTTGCAAGTGTAAAAAGTATGCTGTGGTAAGAAAACACACAATCCTGTGATTAAGTACAAAAATAATTCATGTGTGAATTTGTATCTTGTAATATTCTGCCAAATTCTCTGCATTGGAATGGAGATGGTAAAGCAGACACACAACCACATAGGCTGCAGCAGCAGGCTATGCTGTAATCTTACTGAAACATTAAGAAATCTGGCATTTTAGTCATTACAAAGAGAGTTCAGGAGTTCATTGAAGTGTGAGATAAATATTAAGAGCTCTTGTCAAAGAGCTGTATCAGAAGTTAAAATCACTTTTTTCAAAGGTTCACAGACAAGAGCATTTTAGGTCTATAAAATTAAGCTTGCTTTTTTTTCTCTTAGCAACTTTACTTCCTTTTCTGGCATGCACTAATACTTCTTAAAGGCAGTACAGTTAGTATTTGTATTTTACTTGCCTTCAGAAATAGAAGTAACTCACTTTTTTTGTAAGCTTCGAAGCTTCTTTTTTTTCTAGTAATTTGCTGCTGTTTTCCATCTGTCTCCAGCTGATGTTGACTTAAGAACATAGAATGAGATAGGTATACAGTAATGATGCTAAAAAAATGTTAGAAAAATAACTATGAAACATACGTTTTATATAATTGTATTTGATTTTAAGATTGTGTGTCTGGGTAATTTTTCATTCCTTTCAAATATTCCATATGATAAACAGTTTTCCTGTAGCCAGAATTGAATTTTTATTACCCACTTAGATCAGTAAT
>JAWWEV010000115.1:84714862-84744593 GCA_035583235.1 Hafferia zeledoni | reverse complement strand
CCTGGAGGTTTTTAAACTGAGATTGAACGTGGCACTGAGTGCCATGATCTAGTAAATGGACTGGAGTTGGACCAAGGTTTGGACTTGATGATCTCGAAGGTCTTTTCCAACCCAATCGATTCCATGATTCTAAAGTGGTAGGTGCTGTCCTTAGCCATCACCACATGGCCTGCCCCAAGACAAGGACAAGGTGGCAGGTGCTCTCTGCAGCTGACATTCCCTGTCCTCAAGCCCAAGACCGTGAAAAACAATGACAGACGTTTAAACCCCCAAAAGCCACATTGTCTATGGCACCTACAGCTCAGCATGGCTCCTTTTGGCTGGGCTTGGACTTGCCTCTGCCGCTCCATTCCCCATGGCTGCTTCCCGACCAGTGTCACGGTGCACGTGCACTCCACTGGGCTGTTGTGAATGGGTGTTTTAAGGTCACAGCACTGTGTGGGCTCAGCTGTGTTTGCAGCTTGGAATTGTGTTCTTCGCGAGGGACAGGCAGTGGTGGGAGAGTTACAGAGTCTGCAGTGCTGGGTCCTGGCAACTTCGATGAGGAGGATAACTGAACAAAATGGTGCACTTCTGGTGTAGGTTCCTTTTTTCTTTCCCCCAAGGCCACACCCCCCAGTGATGATGTGAGGGGTAGAGAATAGCACCTTAACCATGCACGTGTCTCTAAGCTCTGCCCCCTGTAAGCAAACCTGGGACATGCATATGCTTTCACAGAATCACAGGCTATTCTGAGTTGGAAGGGACCCACAAGGATCATCGAGTTCAACTCTTAAGTCAGTGGCCCACATAGGGGATTGAACCCATGAACCTTGGCATTATTACAACCAAGTTTTAACCAACTGAGCTAATCTTTGCATTCCTTAAGATCTAAAAGACTTGTTTAATTTAAAACTTTCAGTTCCCTAATGTTTTTCTAGTCATGTTGCATCATAAGAGTTACTCTTGTTCACTTCGATTTAAGCATTGGTTTAGTGTTTTTTTTCATTTGCAACGTGTTACGTTCTCTCTCAGCAACCCCCTCAAACGCCCTGCATTAAAATGGTTGTAATTTTGTGGCATGTTGAAATACTGAAAGTATAGCCACAGTAGAAAGGCGTTTCAAAAATCATCATGATTTTTGAATGACCTAAGCTGAAGAATGAAAGTGTTGCTAGTGGTGAATGTTGCTAGTGGCTAGGTCAGCACAGCAGGCAAATGCCAGAGCTGCAGATACTGCAGGCTGCTGTTCATATCTGTGCTGCAGGGGTTTGTTTATTCTTTAGGATCTGGAAAATTTCTGAAGTTGTTAAACATGATGTCTTCTGATGAACGGTTGATAAGGCTGAGTGAGCCTCCCTTGAAGGAATAATCTATCCTGAAGGAGGAGTTTAAAAAATGTTGCAGTATTTTAAAATTTTAATATCCATGTGTAGTCTGTACAGAAGTACAACTGTACTCCTTTACCTTTGTTTGAAATTAGTGATGATCTACTACACTGTTTATTTTACTACTGAGCACCTCGAATTGTGGTGGTCTCTAAAGGAAAGGAAAATGCAACAGTGCCACTGGCTGCATGTTGACATTTACATCATTCTTCCTATATCAAAAGCAACAGTGCACACAGTCTTACCCCCTGAAGTTGCAGAGTCTGCAGATGTGACTCTATGAGTTGAGAACTTTTTTCTTTTATTTTATTTGCTGTAGGGATATCTGTATTGCATAAGGTGGAGGAGTAAAATGTAACACAAAGGGAAATCTTGTGCATCTGAGTGATTATCTATACAGAGCTAAAGTCACTGTATATATTGTAGTTGGTATGTCCTACCTGCAGCTGAGGAATGGTTTCACCTCTGCCTTCTTTCTCTTGTGTAGTTGTTCCCTTGGAACTGCTGGCATAACTGCTTGTATTTTTAAGTAAATTCTGCCTCAGTGATCTTGATTAAAACTCCCCAAACCACACAATTACAAGTTGACTAAAACTTATTGGGGTTGATGAGAAAGGATTATTTGCAGGTTGCTTCTCCTTGAAGCAAGAATGTATTAGCCCAATGTAGCTGCTGTCTGTATAAAATGTGTGATTGTAGTTTCAATTTAAATACTTAAGATTTTTTGAGGATAATTGCCTATTACTGAAAGGAACACATGGCTTTCTTTTTTTTAAATCTTCCCCATTCTAATAGTTGGGGATTACAGACATTAAAAGTACTACAGAAACACGTTTTAATGAATAGTAAAACCAAACTGAATATGTTATTTGTAGGAAGAGATATTTTGGTAGTAATTGTTACAGGATGAAATTTAGTTATGTTAACTTCTTCTCCATATGTACTATGAAGTTTGCAGTTTTAAACTACATACTTGAACATTGATATGCATGAACAAACTAAGATTATGTTTTATAAGTTAATGAAATATTTGACTCAATTTATGCATAGAGTATAGAATCTTTTATGGTGTCAGTAATTGAATTAATCTTATTTTTGCTTTTTGTGAAATAATTTGATGGCACTCTGAGTTCAGGTTCACATAATGCATGTGATCACTGCGTTGCTTATTTCTTGTTATTTTATGCATATATATATATATATATACACACACAATGTGTCTGTGATACGTTTAAATTTAAAGAGGGAAGAGCTAAAAGTCCTTTGTGTGTTTAAAATGTTTTGCTGGTGCTCTCTTGGATTACAGCATATGTGCTTTTCTCTCCCACACCTGTCTAGCGAGGCAAATCTGCTCAGTTTAGATGACAGTGATGAGCCTTTCAGTGCCAATGAGGAAAGAAGGGTAAGTAATCTGTTTCTCATGGTGAAAATGTATCTACCTTTAAAGCTTGCTGGGTTCTTGGACAGTATTGCGTAGTCATCTGTCCAGTATTAAATAATGAAAGTTTATGTGGCGATTTAGGGCCATAAACTCAAGCTATATATCTGCCTATATTTAATATTTTTGTTCCCCTCTTGATTTGTATAGTATACTGAAAATACAAGCATGAATAAGTAATTTTAGGCAACTATAATTAATACAATAATATATATAAATTATATATTATATTTTGTTTAGTTAAGGAATCCTAGTGAATAAGAGTGTAGACAATATATATTACATGGAATTTGGTATGAAAGCAGTTTGAAAATTAAGCCAAAGTAATATTTATATTAATATTTTGTAATTAATTTTTTCCTTTAAACTGTTATACAATTATTTTAATATATGTGAATTCTATTGTGACAGTCATTTCGTTGCCGGCCTGGAGCTCTCGGCACCAGCAGTGACTCCATAAAAGCATGTGCAAGGCGAGGCAAAGCTGGAGGCTTCAGGCTGTTTAAGGGGAACGCAATCGGCCTCAACATGATGGGAAATAGCAAGAAACTTAGGTAATACATTTAGTTTTACCTTTACTTGCCTATTTGATCATTGATACAAAACACTACTAAATAAATAGAACTTCTGGTATATTTGCTGTGCATTTTTACATTACACTGTGCTGTGCTTCTGGGTAACGATAGAAAACTAGATTGTTAAGGTGTTTTCTCTTCCAAAATGTTTAACAATACATTAGTAAAGTACCAGAAGACTATGGAAATGAAATTAGAGCATTCACTGGCGTATTTTGTCAGTACCTCACCAATGTTGCCTGCATGTGCTATTGTTTCCTCTATGCAGTGGTAGCAGGTAGAATATTTCTAACATGCCCGTCAAGAATCTCTTCTTTCCATGACTGTGAATTGCCAAGGTTAACTTAGGATGCATTTTCTGTTTCCCTTACTGTTTAAGAGTCGCAGACTATTTTGTTAAAGGATTCAACAAATGCTGTACTCCTGTATGATAGCTTGAGCTTGTCACTTGCATTTAGAGATGACAGGAACAGTGTTTAAACATTCAGTGTTATACTTGCTTGTTACTACCGTCCCTGGCTTCTGAGAGACTGATTTTTTTTATTTGGCACATAAGAAGAAATGATATATTCACCAAACTTTTGCAGGAAGTATTTTGTGTTGCTGAAGTGCACTCAAGTTTGGTTACCTTTGCAGGAAGGAAAAGTTCATGAGATAGGTAGCTATAGTTGGGCAAGTGAGCAAATATCCGAACTCTGTGTGGCTGCCCAAGGGATGTTCTTGTCTTCCTTCTTGCATGCTGGACCTTAAGAGCATTGTTGGTTAGGGGGACATCTTATCACAGTCAGTTGTAAAATAAGTCCTTGAAGTTCTGTGTGATGTGTGTCCTCTCCTGCTGTTCTGATCTTTGAGCCTGATGTCTTGAGACAGACTAATGGGATGTTATTTGGAGCTTTAAAAAGTTCTTTTAGAAATAGAATTTATTTAATAATGGCAGATCTTTTTGTTATAGGCTAAAAGAGCTGTTGCAGAGAGGTCTGTTATGTTTCAGCACATTCAAGCACTTCTTGGCAGCTCTTGCCATCTTGCCATGGGTACTTCCTTCCATCTTTCTATTAAATTCTTTTTACATTTAAACAAATCACCACAGTACTTCATTGTCCTTAATTTATGCTGTGCAAATATTATTTTGTATTTCAGTCTTTATTTTTTTATTTTTGTATACACACCATATTTTTAAGATTGTAGCCAGATTTCTATTTTACTCCTCTTCAAATTCACCAGTTCTTACAGAATCACCCTGGTAATTTCCATCCTTTAGGATTCTGTTCCTGAGCATGGACTCTTTTGCCCTGTTTTAGTGAAGAAGCCCATGCATGTACATTATATTTGTTCTTTGTTTTGAGTATACCTAACCATTTAGAACCAGATTCCCTAAGTCCTTTGGTAGTTAGAATTTTCCTCTGTCTGGCTGTGAGATTTGTCATCAAACCCAGCCTTACTGTGTAACTTTTCTCCCTTTTCTGTTGGAGCTGTTGTACTTCACTGTGTACATGTATGTTTGGATTAAGTTCCAGAAGGATATACAGATTTTGTTTTTAAGGTGAATAGTTACTGAGGTTTTTTTAGACTGTCTAAGCCTTTAGTTCAGACGTTCTGTTACCTGGATTGGGACTGCCTTCTGTGGACAAATAATACATTATAAACCTAAGACCTAGTATGATTTATAAAATGCAACTAAAAAGGCAAAATCTGTGGCACATAAACAGGCATCCACCTTCTGTCTAGTACTGAGCACTTGCTGAATTTAAATGAAAAATATAAATATTCCCCTTCCTCTTAATAAACTGTCATTAATGAAGAAATTTAATTGTGAATAATGGATGTGTAGAGGCCACTATGACAGCTTCTTAGATTTTGGTCACTAAGTCTGCTTGGAAATGTGATTATGCTATAAGTGATTCCCTTAATTGTGATATTGTTGTATCTTTCATAACGTGTATCAGCAAAGGTTTGTGATCTAGTCCCTGTAGTGATGATTGGTGGTGAGCTCACTTTGACATGCAGAATGGAAGGTGCTTGATAGTTCCTCTTTTAATATTTGGACTCTTCAGGTAGAGAAGATTCTGAAAGCTGATCATGCAGCTAAGCTGCTAGATGCAATAAAGATCTGATATTCTTGATCTGTTCATAGTGATTTTTTTCACAATGTTGAAGTCTTTTTTCCAGTTTATCTGCAGAATAGGACTAACAACTTCAGATCAGTGGGGCTTCAGTCCTTCACTCAAATGAGTATTATTGTGGTCCCTAAAATTCAGAGAATGAGTGATAGGAAGAAGGGATATGCAAGGACAGTGCAAAGAAATTTTTGCTGTACTTATCCACTTACACATACAAAATTTCAAACCAGTGAAAATGTTACAGTCTGTTACCTGGTTAAGCAAATCCAGTATCAAACTCTAACTTAACCCTACTAGTTTTGTTTGTATTTTTTTAATCATGAGATCTTACTTTAAATTGCTTTTGTCTTTTCTAGCTTTCAATAACTTGTATCAAAATTTCTCACATTAAGTCTCTTTTACATTTTCTGGGGTAATGTTTTGTTAAAAAAGTTGTTTGATGAACAGCAGAATTAATGTAGTCTGTAGTTGTGTCCTGTATTTTTCGCTGTGCTTCTATTACTTCTAGATCCATCCCTTTGCACAATGCAAGATTCTTTTGTGCTTTGCCTCCTGAGTCTGTGGTGTTAGGAATTCCCTAGGATCAGCTGATAGAATCTGATACCATAATTCTATTGTCATCAGAACCTAGGTTTCAAATCATTCTGCAGTTTCTGAGGTAACATTAATGAGACATGCATTGTTAATTTTCTGTAAGTTCTTTGAGATGTCTAGAACATTTGTTCTCTCCAGGAGCTTTCTGCCCACTACGTCACCCTGGTTTTAATGTCATATCTTAATTTTCATGAAACTGCTGAAACTTGCAAACCCAGGTTTCAGTTATGATGTGCCCATTTTGCCACTTAGTAGGACTTTATATTGAATTTTCTAGTGTTTCTGTCTGTGCAAGGTATCTTCTATTCAGAGAACAAGATTTTTAGAGCAGATTGCATTTTACACCTGTCCTACTTGGAAACATATCTGATTGCCATATGAACCACTTAAGTGTGCCATCTAGAACAGTCTGCTTTGACTCAAACCTGATCCCCTGGCAGGCTGTGATACTCTATTGCAGCACCTACTGGAGTTTCTCACTATGTGAGGCAGAAAGCAGAAGTGCTGCTTAATTTTTTCTGCTGTGGGGACACAAGACAGTTTCATAATCATGAGGCAAAGCTCAGATCCAGCAAATACGACGATAAAACATGAGATAGGTGTTTAAAGACTTGCTTCCTTGTTTAAACTCCTTAGAAGCATTTGAGAAGGCATTCCTGTACTCTGCTTCTGTTTTCTTTCTCAAAGACATTAAACTGGAAGCCAAAGAGGATTTGAGACACTCTAAAGTATTTAGGGCAAGTAGCTGTCTGCTTTTTATTTCTCAGGTGGCAACATTAAACTGAGAGTTGACTGTAAGTTGGTCTGGCCGATGACTAACCAGCTGGAGTTGCACAGTTTTGCCTTGGAAGAGTGTGAGATGAGTGTGTTTACTTTCAGGAGGCTGGTGTTTGAGTGGCCCACTATTAGGTTTATTTTCAGGAATTAAATTAATTGAGCTGTTACATCATTTATGATGTTTCAAAACTTCATATTCTAGAAAAGAGAGTTTTAGCATTTGGTTTTATTAAGTCTTGTTCTGTTTAGGTTCATGGTTATGTTACAATCAGTTAGAGCATAACAGTTACCTTAGGATCAGTCAAAAATGCTCTGAAAGCTTCTAATCTTAACTTAATGATACTCCATATAAGGCTCCCAAAAGGGTTTATAATGCTAAACTGGAATTTAAAAAGTAAACTAATATTTTCCTCACTTTTGTCTTCTGGGGAAACATTAAGGAAGGATTATGAATCAGTTGTCAGCTTTCTTGGGAATTTTTGTAGTTCAAGCTTCTTAGCAGTGTTCATGACAGGACAAACAGCAGGATAATATTTCTGAGAATTATTACTAATCAGAATGCTTTTTCACATCATTTTGTTTAGTGTGATTAAAAATTCCAGGCAATTTTAAAAGCAAAATTTAAGCACTGTATTTCTGTAATTTGAAACAATTTGCATCATCAGCATACTGTCTGTGTGTGGGTTTGGAACATTTAAAGCATAGTATTGTGTGTCCTGTCACAGCAATATGCAGGATAATTGTTAGAATCTAATGATCTTTGAAGGAGTACTGTATTACTGATCTACTGTATAGTAATGTCAGCTTTTACTGGAGAAGGTAATGGTAAGAAATATTCTCTACAGCATTGCTGGTTTTACACAGGAGTGAGAAAAAAGTCCAAAGGCAACAAATGAAGTAACCAAAGAAAGGCTAAAATACAGTGGTGAACAGAGCCCTGCTGAGCTATTTGAGTACCTGAGAATCCTTTTTTTTTCTTTTTGAGATGTGTTTGTTTGTTTCAGTTACTAGCCATTTTATATCCATAAATTTGCAGCATTTCTTTTATGAGTAATATGATGAGGGAAATTGCTGAATGTACAGTTCAGTCTGTTCGCATGTTATGCCTCTTAAATTGTATTAAAGAAGTTAATATTATGGCTTAATAAAATGACAGATGGAAGTATAAAATTAATTATGAATGGTTACAATTTACTAAAAATGGCAGTACAGGGTTGAGTAAAGTAGAGCTGGTTCATAGTGTTTTGGATGCTGATAAAATTGTAAAAAATCTTTACCTTTTCTTCCAGGGATAAAAAAATTATGTGTATTCTTATTGGCTATTTAATATAGGGCTGGGTGTTGAAATGATCTTAACCAGTTGTATTATTGGTTCAGAAATAGTTTGCTTTTTGGTTTTGTATGGCTATTCTTGTAAAAGTAAGACATCACAATTTTTAGCTAAGACTGTCCAAATACACCAGTGTCTTTTCTTAAACATTTTTCTATGTGTTTGCAGTGAAAATGCTCAGAATATGTCTGGTCCTGTAACTGTGGTACATGGCAGGCGTTTTCACCATGCTCATGCACAGACAGGAGTAGTGAAAACAGCAGCCCAAAGGTAAGACTGATCACATTTGTTTCTCCAGATGTTTCAATTGTAAGAAGTCCTCTCTGGTTTTGTATGTAGTGGTTTTCCTTATGCCATGAAGTGTTTTAAGAAAATGTAAGTAATCACATGGGTGCATTCTTGATTATGAGCTTTCATCTTAATTAGCAAAGTTTAATAAGACTTACCATTCAGGAATTATTATCTTATAGTATTAGAATTTTCTCATCATAAAACACACTGTGGCACATAGTAGGAGAGCATCTGCTAATTGAATAATTTTAGAAAATACTTTGATATGGACATAGTATGCAGTAAAAATTCGCGTAACTGACAACATCATCAGCAAGTACTAATTTGCAGCAACTCCAGCTTGTAGAAGATCCATCTGAAGATAACATTACAGATCTGTTGATAGCATGTAGTCTATAAATACAGCATGAAACATATAACCTGGGACATCTAACAAAAGCAAGGTTTTACATTTGTGTGAGAGGGTGACTGGAAACTGGGGAGTCTTACTGAATTATGCCGGATTGAACTTCATTGGTTTGAAAACTTAAAACTCCATCAGACTTCTCTAAATTGCAGGATTGTTTGTAGATGTTTTTAACATGCTTTCCACACTCAGTGTGTTACAAACATAAAAAATAACCACTGCTTTAAGGAATTTTCTTTCAAAGTTTGTTCATTCAGAGCTCCTCTTATACATGAATGTAATGGATGTCCACAATCCCACATGAATGTTGTATCCTGTCAGCATTTTGTAGCTTTGTTCTTCTGCCCTCTTTTTTTCTCTCAGTGTTGTTATTATGAATTTTTGAGGATAGTGGGATCATGTATAGGCATCATCCTGTTTTTTCATTCCACTTTCCTCACTTAGATTTGCTAACTTCAGAAAAACAAAGCCCATATACTAATGTGAATGAATTATGTGATCCAAACATGTATTAGTGTAATCTGGCATTGAAGAAACAGGCTGAAAAAGGGATTTTACAGTCCTGGAATAATAGAATCATCGACTAGTTTGTGTTGGAAGGGACCTTTAAAGGCTGACTAGTCCAACCTCCCTGCAGTGAGCAGGGACATCTTCAACCATATCAGGTTGCTCACAGCTGCATCCAAGATGACCTTGAATGTTTCCAGGGATGAGGCATCTATGACGTCTCAGGGCAACCTGTTCCAGTGTTTCACCACCTCATTATAAAAAACTGCTTTCTTCTATCTAGTCTGAATCTGCCCTCTCTCAGTTTAAAATCATTACCCTGAAAGAGGCCCTGCTGAACTGACCCCGTCTTACAGGCTCCCTTCAAGTACTGAAAGGCAAGGACTGAGATCTCCCCAGAGCCTTCACTTCTCCAGGCTGAACAACCCCAACTCTGCCAGCCCTTCCTCATGGATGGGTTACTGTCTTGTCCTGTCCTTGAGGACTTACACCATTGTTGCCTCCTTCCATTTCCAACAGATCTAGAATCTGTAAATGTTATGTAGCATAGACATTTCCAAGCCCTTAGTAACAGCAGATGCAGTAATAGTTATCTCTCTTTTCTTTACATTTCTTTACATTTCTTCTCATCATTGAAAGTCTGGGATGACTGAGAAGGATTGTCAGAGTTTTTACCATGAATTAAACTGAAAGATGAAGTTTATGTTATCAGTGGGGTTTAGGCTGAACCAACTTTTCTCTTTCTTTCCTGCATGAAGTCCTTTCTAGATTATTTTTGCTAAATGTTCCATTGAGGAAAGTGTGTGGCATCTCTGAGCATTCATGTCTTTACCTTTCTGGTGTTTTTATTTGCTTGTGTTTGTGCTTGCTTCTGTTTGCTTGTTTGGGAGGGGCTTTTATTTGTTTGGATTTTTTTGTAATTCTAAGGGATAAAATCTTGATCTGTAGTGCTAATTAAAATGATTTCAAGTAGGGAAAATCATGCAAGACTGCTTTGAATGTTGACCTTGATAATACTGGTGTACTGGTGTTATCAAGCTTTGTTGTGAGATGATTCTTTGAAACAGCCGATCAACGTGGATCCATCTTACCAAGTTGAGTGCCATGGATTTCTTCCACGTGCTCCAGAGATTCTTAATCCTTGGGCCTGCTTGCCTTTCTTGCCTATAGGACTTGCTTCTTTTTAAGCCTGCAATGTAATGTGAAGGGAAAAAAATAAGTTGAGTATTGGGTGAAGTAAATGAATAATCATCATCTTGAGTGTTTCTAGTATGTTTTCTTTTATGATTATTGTAGTTCATGTAGATTAGCAACAGAGAATTAACTCTTATACTAGGAATATTTTAAGAGTTTTAAAGGCAAGAAGCAGTCAAAACAACTCCAAATGAAGTGGGTAATATTTTTTGGTCATTTATTTTTTGTTGTGTGGGAATCTTTTAATCCTTTTTTTCTAGTCTTTACTGACATTAGGCAATAGTTGAGTTTAAAAGTAAAGGCAGATGGCGATTCATTAAAAAGGACTATATGCAGAAAATGTGAGTGGCAAACTGAAAGTAAAATAAAAGGCATATACCAAGGCAGAAAAGTTCATAGCATGGAAATTGTGTCACCTGTAAAGTAGCAGAGGAAAAAAAAAACCCAGCACCTTAGAGATTAAAGTTTGTTCTTTCACTTCTCCTTTGTAGAATTTTTTTATGGTGTGGTGGTCAGTAACAACATGGGGAAAATAATTTTATCTAACCTAATATATTGTACTTAAACCTATGGGAGATTCTTGAAAAGATAACAAAAAATGAAAACATTATTAAATTAGTTCTGAGCAGCTTGAATCTCTGGCACTGATGTTAATGATTCTGTTATTTATACTGGGTTTTTTGAGTGGGGATAGTGTCATGGGGCAAGCTCAGTTGTAATCTCTGTCATGTTGAATTTGAAGTTTGTGATTTCTACTGTATTTCTTACATCTTTCTGCAAGTTTTTTTGCACATGCATGTTAAAGTCTGGCTAAGTATTGCTTGCACTTACATTTAAAATCAAGTTTCTAGTACACCAAAATTGGATATTTCAAAGTAATATTATGATAACTATTAATCATGGTTTTTATCCAGTAGAATCTGAGAATTAAATTAAAATTTGTTCCCTTCTGATACAACAGATTTTCAGATACAACTTGGCCTAGTATTATAGTTGGTTCAAACGATTTTGCTTCATTTAATGGATGCATAGTTCTGTCATGCTATTGACTGACTATTCTGCAAAACCTGGCACTGAAATAGTCTGTATGTACAGCATGTCTAACAAATCTTATGTATGAGCTGCATGAAGCAATCGGTAGGGACACTGATCATTGTAATTCCTCTATCTTTCTGAGATGTAAAAGGGAGAATTCCTTTAAATGCATTATATTAATAGGGGATTTTAAAACAGTGTATGGTATCAGGCATTCTGGAAATTTTTTCCTGCCTTTAAGTTTCCCTGGCATTAAGTGTGTGTTGTGTAACAGTGTGACTGTACAACACCTGTAAACAGTTAATCCAAGTTTCATGTTAACTGTGCCAAGGATACAAAGATAGTGGGTATTGCTCGATACAGACATGGCTTGAATCTGGCTGGATTTATGGCCTTGGATGTGACCTGCACAAGAGCAGTGTTTATTGCTTGTAACAGGAGCCAGCCTTTACAAACAGTTTCCCCGAACTTCATGCATCATTGGCTGATTACCTGCACCCCCAGGCTGAGTTGCTGTGGTCACACTCAGTTTTGAAGTCCTTTTACTCTCTTCCCCAGAGCGCTATGGAGATGGAATGTGTTTTCATACTGCATTCTGTAGGATTATCAGGACTACGTTCTTACCTGCTTTACTTCCACTCCTGCCATTTTCTGAGTAACAAGAGAATTAGAGTTTGCTCCATTCCTGTGAGTGTTTTCTTTGTGAAAAGGAAAGGAGCATGAGTTTTTATTACAGTATTCTGTTTAGTTTGACTGAAGTAAAACAGGAAACAATTTGAATTTGTTCTGTTTTAGAACACTGTTAATGTGACAGAAGGTAGTTAGGCTTTTGATGTGTGGGAGGAACAGTCACATAGATTAAAAGCTTACAGCATTCCATATTGCAAATTTTGAAAAGACAGGAGACACATGCTATTTTCAAGTTTTCTGCATGCTATGCTTAATTAGGTCTATTTTTGTATCAGTCTTGGTATACAAAGGACTGGAGTTGTGAGCATCAGCTGCATTCAGTTACATATTACCTTAGGTTAAAGGAAATAGTTGTGAAACTAAATATTTTGGAAGACTTCATTTTTTTAGCCCAAACCTCTGAAGGAGGTTTCTGCTTATCCTTCTCTAGCTTTTGCATGTGGTTTCATAAATATTTGAGGACTGCTTTATGAAGTTTTTTTTCCTCAATTTAAACACTTAAATATTTTTTTAATAGTGGGAAACAAGTTCTTACATAAGGTTTTATAATTTTTGCATGGCAGTCAGGGGTTGTTTTAATGGTTGGCCCATCTTTGAGGTATTGTCCAACCTTAATGATTCTGTGATTGGAACTGAGGCTTGATCTTAATTCATGTATTAGGATTCTGTCTCAGTGACTTCTATGTTGCAAGTGAATTGACATGACCAGGTTAAGTTCAGAATTAATCAAATTTTACACATTGAAAAAAACTCAAGGCACTGACTGTTGCTGTCTTTGAAGTAACATTTATGCATTTCTAATTACTCTTACAAAAATGTCATGAAAAAATTACAGTCTCGTTTGAAAACTAGTCCAGTGAGTGCAAGAGACAATTAAACAATTACGGTTTGTATTTAAGAACTTTTGCATTTAGTGATGTACAACACATGTGGGGCTTTGCATCTTATCTGTTTTTTTCTTTTTTCATATTTTAAGCAATCTGGACCGAAAGGAAAGGTAAGCTTACTGTTGATCAAATGAGCATGGCAATGTGCATTAAGAAAATTAGCTGATTGAGTGCTGTATCAATGTTAGTTAAAGAATATTTAATCCCATCAATCATATCTGCTCATGTGTGACGGGGGTTGCTTGTTTTTTGTTCTGTTTTTGTGGTTCACTTACGCCCTTTTACTGAAAAAGTAATTTTACATCTGTCTCTAAATAACACCATGTTAATGTGAACTTGGGGTACAGTTTCACTGGAAATTTATCTCTCTTACTCATATAACCAATGTAAAATTAGGTAAACATTCTCTAGATTGTAAGAATTCACTGCTAATTTTTTTTGTTAAACAGCAAAATTTTTGTCATAGATGGTTCTGAAGCGGATTTAGGCTGTTTAACAACTTTCATTCCATTGCTTTGAATAGCATTAAAGGTTTTTGTTGCATTACTGTTGTAGTTTGTTCATGATGTATATATGCTAAAGCAATTAACAGAAAATGTGTAGCAAAACCAGACACGCTGTTTTTCATTGCTCATTTCAGGCTCATTTCTCACTTGTTTTGCATGTGGTTTGCTCCTGTCAATATTTTGTTACCAGTATGAAATACGATAATTTGTTTTCCTTCATATGTAGTTTGAATTTATATGTTAGTGGAAATGTTTTGTTGATAGTAATGAATTCATTGAGTTTTTATAAATATTCTGTTTATGTAGGTGGTTTTTGGCAGTATGAGCTTGATAGAAGGTTGATTTGTTCAAAAAGCGTATCTAATGTTTAACCAATAATGATAAAAATATCACAGTTCTTTGTGAATTCAGGATTTTCCTTATTTACTTCAAATTTAGTAGTAAAATCAAGCCTTTCTGTTTTACTGCTTTTTGTTATTTCTTAAAAGAACTGTCAAATAGATACTCACCAGCCAGTTAGTGTGACTTTATGGCACGGAAGACAAGAGTTGAATTCCATGCTGGTGTGATCTTAATTCTTGGAGTTGCCTGCTACTTCTTAATCCGGTTCTACTGGATGCATTATTTTTTCTTTCCCTGCTTTTTGTTGCTGTCCTAGCAGGGGAAGATGATGTAGGCAGGAGCTGCTAAATTTAGTTTTCAACATCACTGTTGTGATAAGTCCAGCAGCAACTGCTGACTTTCTGGCCCAAATGGGGTTACTGACTTGTGTGCTGAAACCCCCACTCTCTGCGTTGCTGCTTCTTTTTTCAGCCATCGACTTTTGCACTCTGTTCTTCCCCCCATAAGACATGCTGAAGGTAAATCTCACCTCAGCAGTGTGCTGCTTCAGTCTTATCATGCCTTACTCTCTTTTTGTGTAATCATGTAAAAACCAGCAGCCTGCTTGCAGTGGCATTATCTCCAAATTGCAGCATACACAAGCAGGGGAAAGGCTGAATGAGGTGGCCTCTCGAAGAGCCAGGCTGTGCATTAAACACAACGCTTGCCTAAGGCTGCACCTCAACAGAGTTTGCACAGCCTTTTTGCTGTGGCTTGTACCAGATCGTGCTTGTACTAAATCATGCACTGTCTCCTAAATTCCCAGATCCAGATGTTTCTTTCTTTATTTCTTTCTGGCATAGCCAGAAATTGTGGTCCTGTTCCTTCCCCCTGCCCCCCCCTTTTTTTGTTCTTTGTTTTCCTAGAGAAGAAATTTTAAGTGTAAAGTCACTTTGGCTGGAGGGTGTCACAGAGTTCTGTCTACCAGTGCAGTGTGGAGATATTATGGTCCAGTTGCACCAGCAAAGGAGTATGGCAGTAATCATGAATATTTGCTGAAAATACCAAATCAGTGACACCATTCTGTCTGGGCAAAACATGCTTAGTCAAGAATACTGTAGAACTCAGCTGTTAAAGATACGTCAAAACTTCATGACACTGCACAGTCCAGAGTGCCTCAGTATTCAGTCGTGTCTGTTGCAGAAAAAGCCTGATCTTTCTTGATACTGTTATTAATGTTTTGTTTGATGCTTTACTGCTTCTTGAGATTACTTTTATCAAATGTTGGTCTTCTTCCCTTGAATTAAAAGTGCTTATAATGGATGAAGTAAACAAGATGCCTGAAGTTGTTTAACCCCTGAGCATGAAGCCTTCTTATTCAAGCAAAATGTAACACGCAAAAAAAAAGTGTATTTTAAATACTTGCTAAGGTGGTAGAAACAGCAAGCAATATTGTGTTTCTTGGTTTTTTTGACTGTTAGGCACAATATGTAGGTAGTGTTGCATCTTGATCTGTTCAGGTGTTTGATCCCTCAATTATTCCTGTTGGAATAGAAGATTTAGTTTTGGCTAGGGTTTAATAGCAAGAGGGCATTGATTTTGAAGTGCTATATGTTTTTTCATCTCTTCTAAGATGTTTTTTTCTCTTCTAAATAGTTCTTTTAAAGATAAGTGTCATGTGCAATTTCAACAACCACCATAGTTTCCATTCTGTTTCTGCACCTACATGCAACTAAATGGCTCAGTGTACCCCAAGTACTTTACTGGAGAAGGTATTAATGGATCTGAAAGTGTTCAGATGGCAACAAACATTGTGCTGAGAGAGGCAAATTAGTCTTGTAGTCTGTAAAAACTTTGTAGTGATGGGCTCTGCTTTTGGGTGTGGGTTTTCCAGGAAAGGAAACCAGTAGGAGGCACTTAGAGGTTCTGCCCTCACGTGGGAGGGCTGACACTGTCTCATTTTTTTTAGATGAAATCTAAAATTAAGCAGTGTTTGAAATAGTCTTCACTTTTCTTTCTAATTCAAAGCAACTTCAAGCCTGACCTTGCATTGCTAACCACAATAAACTCTGCTGGGAAGCTCCGGTTGATTCGGAGCCGGTTTTGTGACTTAGGTTTGGGTGCTACTGCTTCACTGTGAGCATATGAGTAAAAATTCTACATTGCAGGAGAAGAAAGATGCATGGGTTTTTTTGCTAACTCTTCTGTATTCTTGAAAGTTTTGGCCAATTTTTATCAATGAGTCTATGCTGCTAACATAAAAAATTCAAATGGGGTAGATAATGCTACTGTATTCTGATTTATTGTAAAATAATTGTTTAGCCTTATACAGTAAGTAATGATTTTATCATCTTAAAAACATAAATATATGTTACATGTTAAAAATGTAATACAATCTTTTATGATTCTTAAATTGTAACTTAAAAATGTCCAGAGACCTTGAATTGTCAATTGCATTTTAAAAGAAATTTTAGTGTTCTAAATCTGCCATCTCATTTGCTTTCTTGTTTGCTTTCAGTTAAATGATAGATGCTTTCAGTATTGTTTCTCTTAAATATAATTTACATGTTTTGTATTTTAGACATCTTACAGAAAATAATTCTTCTAAGAGTGATGATGTTCAAAATATGTTTTTATGAAATACTACTGAAAGATAACTATGACATGTCAGACAACAGCTCATGCATCCTTCTTGCCATGTTTATATTCTTCAAATCTAGAATTATGTTACAGGGCTTTTTATACCCTTTTGCATGTCATTAGCTTTGGTCATGATAGTATAGCTTGTCATTATGTAATGACTGGTTTGAGCTCTGCTTTTTATTTCCACCAAAAATAATCCCATGGGATTTGAATTTTTAAAGAAAATTACCAGAAAAAGCAGCGCTTAATTTCTGAATAAATATTCACATTGAATTTCTAATTTTGGTTCTGTTTTTGTGTATGCAGGCATTAAAAAAACTTCTTCAGGGAAGAAGGGCATTGTAGATTAATCTTGTTCCAAAGATGTTAGTTAATAATAAAATATGAGAAGACCCTGAGAGATATTACCTAGAAATGCAGAAAATTCAAAGGTTTTATGATTTGATGCATTAGCAAATGGTGTCCTGGAAGAAATAACACCTTACACTTAGTGCTGAAGTCTGCTTCAGCCATGGCTGAATTTTTGTCAGATGTGTCCTCAAAATTTAGCTGTTAGTTGGAGATGTTACTACCCACAGTTGTGTCCTTTGCCCCCTTGCTGTTGATTAATGTCCTTATAATCAAAAGCAGCAGCATGGGATGCGTGTGGCCTATTTGCAGCCCACTGCTTAAGTTGCCAATAAAACCAGTTTCTGCTGACATTGTTGGCAAAGCCTCCTGTGTTTGAGGTGCCTTGCATCTTCTGTTCTGGCAGGATCAGTAAGCTACAGCTTCAGGGCAGAGTAAGCACTGAGAAAGGAAAGTGCCACAAACAGTAACAGAGCTGCAGTGAGCTTGAGAAATCTTTATTTGGTAGTAACATGATTTGACACACCTGTGTGTAAACTGAAAATGTCTTTCAAGAGACTCAAAGAAATCTTGCTGTAATGCCTTACAGTGCACAAAAATATGCACTATCTTCATTATACAAATTGTATCAACAGAAGTTTTATTATGCAGTAATTTTTCTATATGACAATGTTTTAAAAACAAATATATAAGAACTATGTCTTCTTCTGTGTTGCTCTTCCTGGTTTTTGGCCCCAGCAATTTTTGACGTCAGGTCTCTTTCCTCTGTTTTGCATCTTCTCTTCCTGTTTTTTAAGTTGTGGAACTTGTGGAATCTACTTTAATATTAAAATAATAGTTGTTTCTATTCATGGCTTTTAAAAGTATCTGTCTTGTATTTCATGAATGAGGAGCAGGAGGAGAAGTTGTAGGCTTTAGTATTTGGAGACTTGGGTCTGAAAGTCAGAGACTCGTGAACTATTGGTTATTATCAGAGCAGATTTAGATTTGAAACCTTTTCCAGGACATTTACTATGGCTGTTCTTAGCACTCTGGTAATACTTTTTAAAGGTACAAATAGCATGTGGTAGAAGTTACCTACTCATAGCTTTCAGACACATTTCAAGTTTATTTTGCTCATGTGTAATTGTGATGAAATTATAATGGTGTCTGTCAAAAGAACAACCATACATTTAATTTCATTTTCCAGAAAAGAATACCCACCTCAGCTTCAGAAAGTAGAGGCAGACCACATTAGGTTACCGCAGTCTCAAGGAGTGGGTAAGTTATCTTTACAGTTCTTATTTAAGCAGAATAATTTTTTGAATACCTGATTGGGTTGGGTTTCTTGCCAAACCTTACATAACCTTTAGTATATATATTTATAGCCTTACATCATGTTATTCCAGATTTATGCAAGTTTGTGCATGAAGGGAGGATTTTGTCCTTTTTGACAGATTTCTGCAACCAGTTCAGTCTTGTATGAATTTTAAATTAGACTTCAGTGACTTTAAAAAAAACAGAAATTGGGAAAATTTAGAATCATGGAATTGGAGATGGAACAGATCTCTGGAGGTCATTTAGTCTGAGCCCAAGCCCCCAGCTTGTTTGTGATTTATTCATGAGGAACTTCTGCAGCAGGGTTAGTACGAGAAAAATGTGACATGGTAACCAGCACTTGGTATGAAGTGTATTGAAACACTGCAGGAGTCAATAGAGCATCAGCACTGCTCTGTACCTCAGCTGAAACATGCTCTTACATTGTTGTTAGGGGACATAGATGGAGATGCCATAGAGAAAATATGTGCTTTGAGTTGTGAAATTGGAAGATAAAATTTACTTTTGTTTTATTAAGCTTTGTTAGTACAGATACAGTCTGTAAACCCACTGTTGAGCTGCATGGCCATCTACACAGGCAAGTTGTTTTGCTGTGCCATTTTAGGTTAATGTTAAGTAGAACTTCAGCAGTACTACTCAAAAGTAAGTTAGCTTAAAAAAAAGCAACTTAATTTTGTCCTTTTTGAAAATGAGTTATTCTTTAGATTTGAGATGCTTTCTGATAGTGTATATGGAAAAGGTACTGAAAAAAATAATCTTGAAGAAGTTTCAATATGGAGACTGCAATTAAATCAGGGAACATAAATAGCACTTTTACATACTTCTTACAATGCACAGAGTGTTTCCTTTTAATTTATGCGTTTCTGTGTTCCTGTAGGCTTATGGTATTTAAATGAATGCCACAGTATGAAAGAGGATATGACAGCACAATTCAGTGTACTGCTGTGTCTTGTGTTGAAGGAGTAAATGTGCTGCTTTACACCTGGCAGGATGCCCAGGTGGCCACTGTGTCTTGGCCTGTGTCAGGGGTAGTGTGGGCAGCAGAACCAGGAGAGTGATGGTCCCCCTGTGCTTGGCACTGCTGAGGCTGCACCGAGTGCCATGTCCAGTTCTGGGCCCCTCGCTTCGAAAAGCACATTGGGGTCCTGGAGCATGTGCAGAGAAGGGCAATGAAGCTGGTGAAGGGTCTGGAGCACAAGTCATATGAGAAGCAGCTGAAGGAGCTGGAGAAAAGGAGGCTCAGGGGAGACCTTCCTGCTCTCTACATCTGCAAAAAGTGTAGCTTGTTGAAAGTTTGAAAAGGTGTTTATTTTTAGTTCAAATTAGTGTATGTAAAGAATAATTATAACAGCATATGAGTGGACATTTCCTGTTAACATTTTTGCTTTTTTTCCCTCCTAGACAGTGTAATGGAAAATGCAGAAGAGTCAGATTCAGAATCTGAAATTAAGAGAAAGGTGCGACAGAAAGGTCACTGCATTTCATATCCATCTGTCTTGAGTCTACCTTCTGCCACAAAAAAGTGCTTAACTCAGTCAAAGGTGGGTTAGATTTTAAAAACATGTAAAGTCATGTTTAACTTTAAAAGTTGATACGTGTTTTAAAAACAGACATTCAGGAGTAAAACAATGTAATGTTTTAAAAATCCTTAGAGTTGGGAGGAACATTTACATAATTTTAAAGAATTACAATGATGGAGATATTTAAATGTTAATATTGATACTAGCCATGAGATATTTATATTCTGATTTGAACAGACAAGATGCTGCACTGAAAAGGAAAAGAATCCATGATATAATAGAGCGGCTGATTGATAAACCAGAGACTGATAATTTTGCTGAATTAGAGGAATAATATTTTGCTCTTAAACAGATTTTTTTAATTTTTTTTTTTTAGTGTCATGGTTTTCTATACTCAAAACGGTAAAAATAAAAGTACTGCAAAGATGCAAGTACTTCTTAGCAAGTTGGTCACTTTTTCAGTGAAACCAGCTCTGTCAGGTATCCAGATGGTATTTGCTGTTCTGGGTGCAACCAGCCAGGATGTTTTTGTCAGGAACTTTCTGAGTATCAGAAAGAAGATATTTTTGAAATTCCTGTAAGGCTCTCTGCATTTTTTATCAACTTCCCAGGTTACTGTGAAAGTTTCGTAATGCCCACATACAAGTCCCACTGTATGACTACCAAAGCAAAACTTCCTGTAAGGAGATCTTGGTCAAAAAAAATACCACAGACTTATGATTATTATATATACTTAGCTTGTGCTTGTTCTTGTGTATTAGAAAGTAAATCAGACTGTATTTTTAGTTAGGAGGAAATACCTGGGACTGCTCTTATGCATTTCCATTGCATATATATTTAGTTAATATGGTGTTAATAAGGAAACTAGTTTCAAATTTTTGGGGTGTGGTTGAAGTAGAGGGATGCATTTACTCTATACTTAAGATCTTTCAGCTACAACTGGTACCTTCTCTTGAGTAGTTTAATGTCTGATTGAAATTCTTCAATGTGATAAGCAGGATCTTTCTAAGAACTACATCCTCTAACAGCACTGAGTCGCAACTCTGGTTTTCATGTCAGTTGCTGTCTCCTCCCACCACTGAGGTTTTAAAGGTATTTTATACACTGGCGTGTTGTTTTCCTTCTTTTTCATTACAGTATGTGTAGCTTTAAGTTGCAGAAATTTGGTAAAAATAATACTTTGTCAGTTTATGGCTTTGGTCTTTACATTTGGGTTTTGAAATTGTTGAAGATCCCACACCTAAGGAAGTTCATGGCTGTGAGTCGGGGTGGTGTAAATTGTGATAGCTTTGTTTTGAAAGTAGGTTCCAAAAGGTTTTGGTAGGATGTAGGTATTTGTTATCTTCAGTAGTTCACAGTACAGTGGTTATGCCATTTGAGTTCAGTGTTCCAGGAAACAATAACATGCACTAAATTTCAACTCTAGAAGTGTCCTGTATTCACTTCAGTACACATTCTGTAGTTTATGTGTTAGTATTGAATCCCTTGGATTTAGAACTTCAAGTTCTACACTTGTAATATATAATTAAGTGGGATGAGTACACGTGAGAAAAACAAAAGACTCCTCTCATCTTTGCAGTGATAAGATGCACATTTTCCCTTGTAGCCCCTGCTTCCTTCTTGTAAGCTTGGGAAACTTGTATTGCTCAAGTTCTGTTTTCTTTTCTGAGGTACTGGACTCCAGAGCAATGTATTTACTTTTCTTTTTCTTCCCCTCCCTCGAGGAGTGATTGTTCCTGCATGCCTTGCCAGGATGTTAGAAGATCTTGTCTTGGAAAGACAAATTAATTTGACCTATAAGGTTTCTTTGAGTCCTCTTTAGCATTGCTCTGTGGATCCTTAGCTTACCTCACAATAAGACTCTTTTTACAGAAATTATGTAGCTGGACAATCTTGTGATGGATATATGTATCTGAACAGTGTGTTATTTAAGGGAAAAAAGGCAAGAAAAATAATTGAATTGTCTAAAATTAATCGCTTTTCCAAAAATTTCCATAAATTACATTTGTTCCTGTTAGAATGTTTTCCATTTCCTTAAAGAAAAAAATCAAATTGTATTTTAATATTTACTTTCTCTGCTTACTGTAATTGTTTTGTCAACCTCCATTGGATGTTATGAAAAATTTCTTCACCGAAAGAGTTTTCAAGTATTGGAAGAGTCTGCTCAGGGATGTGGTTGAGTCACACCATCCCTGTAGGTATTTAAAAAATATGTAGCTGTGGCACCTGGGGACATGGTTTAGTAGTGACTTGACAGTGCTGGGTTAATGATTGGACTCAATGCTATTAAAGGTCTTTTCCAACCTAAATGATTCTATGATTCATCCTGAACAAAAAGTGAGTGCAAGACTTATTAATGGTATCTTTCTGCTTACTATTGGTATGTGTGTTTCTCCTTTAGCTTTTGGAACAGATTGATTATTCTACTGATTGCCCAACTTGTGGGAGGGCAAATGAAAATCAGACCAAATGCCAACATTGTGAAAGTACTTCTCTAAAGGATTTGCAAAGAGCCTCCAGACAAACTGTGACATTAAGTGAATCTGTGGGACCTTTATCACGTTCTTCAATACATCAGAATTCAGCAGGGCAGAAATCTTCAGGTACAGGGTTCAGCACAAAGAAGTTTTACGGTTCTGCTGTTGGAAAAGGTCCGGCGGATATTCTCCTGGGTAATGAAGTTGTAGGACATTCTATGCTACGACAGAATGGAAAAGTTGGTCTTATAACTGGGACAAAAAATTCCAAAATTACAGGAAGCTTAAGACAGAGGAGTACAAGACCATCTGAACTAAATGATCCAAGTAAGTACTTTTTATGAATACAGCCATAAGCTGGAAAACCAAACCATTGTATAATGAAGGAACTGTTTGTGCAGGTTTACATTACTGATGTCGCATGGAATTTTTGTGTGTGTGTGTTCTTGGGGAAGAGGGACAGATCTTTTCATAATTTCATATGCAGAGATACTCTCCAAGAAAAATGACTATTGGAGAAAACAAAAATTGTTTTGAGACCTACACTTCGTAGTTTTTAGAAAAAGCATTCTTAGCAGAATTCCATCATTCATTCTTCTAAAGGGAAAGCCAGTATTTGATTTTTTACTTTATATTTCCCCCCCTTTTCTTTTGAGCTACACATCTATTTAAATGTCACACTTTGTTAAATACTAATTTTTGTGCTTTCTCTGTGTAACCTGAATTTATAAGCAGGAAGAATGGAGTAGTAGAAATTATGCCTCTGATTCTGTGCTTAGTTTATTAGACCACATTGTCCTACTGATCTGAATGATTTCAGTCATAATTTCTCTTGTTGGTTTTTAAGTTGCATTATTTACTGTCGATTCTTAATTGAACCAAGAAAAGTATGGCTTCACTTCTGTCTAGAGGTGGATTAATGATACCCATTTTTGTATAGTTAATTGTGAGAAATGATAAATGAGGGAGAGAGCACCTGCAAGCAGATCCAAATAAACATTAATAAAAACATAATATAATGATACATGTGGACTTTTTTGGCGCTGCAGGACAATTACATAAATTACTTTTAAACTATTATTTGAAAAGAAATTTCTGTTACAGAAAAATGTAGTGGTTGAGAATTTAATATTTTCTGTTTAGTTGTTTTGTCTAGTGATGATGATGAGGAGGAGAATAGTGGCAGCACTAGGAGAATGGAAAGCATTTCACCTCGTCCTGCAGATTCAGCCCGCTCCTCCCCAGCTCCTTCTACAGGAAAGGTGGAAGCAGCATTAAAGGAAAACAGTTGTGGAATAGAACAGAGAATAGGTAGTATAACAACAGATACAGAAATTGCAGTCTCACTACCAAGAAAAGCAAGAATGAAAGATCAGGTACTATTTAATGCTTTGTTTAAAGAAAACAAGAATCAAATAATAAATGGAATATGTAAAGGCTTGTTTTGCATTGTCAGAACTTCACTATATTTGATTGTTTTCCTTATTCAGCAACTCTCCAAGTATTATCTCTGCCTACATAATACTGGAAACATAAGCAAATGCGTTCATTATATTTTTTATTTGAATTATGCTGTTAACATAAATGCTTCTGTCTTGAATGTTTACTCTTTGAGACTGGGCAGGGATTCTCTGTGATGCTCAAGGGCTTACTTAGTTTGCAGAAGAATGTCAGAACTAGCTGTTGCCTGTTAAGACTTTGGATATAGGAACTTAAACATGAAAAGAGACACTAATATCAATAGTAGCCTTTGAAATTTAAAATACTTTCACAACTGTCCCAACTAATAGCACTTATTTTAGGGATTTTGTGATGAGGCTTTTGTTTCTTAGTTGAGTATTGCTGTAAGAATTGGATAAACTAAGACAAAATAAGCACCATGAGCAGACACCTTAAGCGTGGTCAAAGGGGGCAGACTAAATTCTGTGTTAAAAGCCATCTCAATAGTCAGCCATTAAGAGGAATAAATTCCCTGTGGCAATTGGTATTGAATCAGTAGTGCTGATTAAAACCATTCCTGAGTCACTTGTCCATTTTCACCATCGTGAGTTTGATTCAACAAGAGTGTCTGACCTGATTTCCAGTCCTTTATCATTTCTGAGTTGGAACACTAAAGTACTGATGCCAAAACCTTCATGCTGAGATTCAGAAGTCAGCATTCTAGTGCTGTAATTGATGAAATTATGGATGTTTATAATGTAGTGTAAAGTTAGTCATCCCTGTCAATATAAAGCTGTGAATCTCCCCTACAATAAAGCTGTGGGGCTAAAAGCTTGGCTTATAAATAGTTTTGAATTAAATTATTCTGGCAGTATGTGCTGAATTAATTGAAAGCGCTGCATTGGGAAGGCACTGGGGTAAGACTTCTGAAACTCTCCCAAATTTTTTATATATCCATGTGTTCCTGTTCACTAGTCTTTACAAACCAGTTTTAAAACTGGAAATTAACTGCATATTTTAAAGTAGAAAAGAGCATACATTTGAAAACAGAGAAATTTTTTCATCTGTGTGTGAAGTATAACACAAATTTTGCATTGATTCAAGACCAAGAATTGCAAGTATCACAGCAATTTTTCCAGATTTGACAGAAAAAGCTTTATTTAGCTGTTTTTCTCTCAAAGTATTCCTTAATTCTTCACTGAAGAGGCTACTTGAATGTCACACCGCTTCAGTGTTTGCTGTTTTATTGTTTGTCTGTGATTTGTTTTGAGCTTTTAATAATATTTAGCCAGTCCAGCAGACAAAAATG
Source organism: Hafferia zeledoni (assembly GCA_035583235.1). NCBI lineage: Eukaryota > Metazoa > Chordata > Aves > Passeriformes > Thamnophilidae > Hafferia > Hafferia zeledoni. Next base: position 84,719,501 of record JAWWEV010000115.1, on the reverse strand, counting down.
GAAAGCTGTCTTCAACAAGAGTCCTGGGAAAACATGTTAATTACAGGTTTTAGAATCCCTACCTTCTCCAGTGTGTTAAATGAAGCATCCAAAAGTATATTTTGAATTATTGCCAAGATAGGTTAGTGATTACAGACTTTGAAATAATTTTTGAGATTTAGTCTTAATGGAAATACAGAATCCCTTCGAATGTTTTTCTGTGGGAGTTTTCAGTGTATTTTGTAACCAAAAAAATGTTTATTCATGGAGAGCTTTATGAAACAATATAAATACCGATGAGAAGACTAATGTACAGAAAGTTCTTGAACAAACTAGAGCAATATAAGCAATACAACAAATAAACACATTAATCTGATGGCTATCAGCAGGCTTTATTTCATTTTAATGGTTTTTTTTGTAAGATTGTTCTGTTGGTAAACAGGATACTTCATTGAGTTTGCAGCTTCAGTCAGCATCTAGAGACTTTCTTGAACAGGGCCAGACCCCACATGGCCTTCTTTCAGTGTTTAGCCTCCTGACCCTGGAATTGATCCTATAAACATCTTAGTAGTTCTGTAGAGATGCCTTGAGGAATGCTGATTTATTTATATTTCTGCAACGTTCTACTCTGCTGCTGTGGTGATGCATTATACTTCAAAACTTACTGAATCACCAAAAAGTTGGATTAACAAAAACTGAAAGAAAAAATTAAAGCACCAGTATTCTTGTGGTTTTACATCATTAGTGTTATTATCTAAATAAATAAATAAAATTCATTAAAAATAACTGTTTTGCCAGACTGCATAGTGTTTCAAAACGATAGAAAATAAATTTTGGCAATTTTATAAGCACTATTTGTGATTTGGAATTGTTAATTGTCAGCTTACTGGTTTTTTCCGTATTGAACGTAGCAATATTAATGTGCTCAGGTGTCCCAAAAAGTCTTTTAGGAAAATCTGCCTTCCGTAGTTGAGGTGAAAGCTCTAGGAAGTAATTCTGTTGACCAACAGAAAACTAGCCAAGAATTTAGTCCTTAGTTTAAACAAGCTTATTTAGCAATAAACGTTAGTGAAACATTCTGAAACCTTGAAAATTACTTTTCAGTTTGGGAACATTGTGTCTAACGCTCCAATAAAACGTCGTAAGGTTATTTCACAAGAGATCGTAACCGAGGCTGTACCTCTAAATTACCAAAATTCCTGTGAAAGTGTCATTCTCAACTGTCGAAGTATACGAATAGGAACGCTGCGAAGAATGGTAGTGGAGCCTGTGATTGTAAGTAAAAACTTGTTATTTGACAGCTCTCCCTTCAGGTTTTCATGGACATTGTTATTTTCATGCTTGAACAACATTATATTTTGCCCTTGTCTGTGGAACAGTAAGTTTGTCTCTAATTGCACAGGCTGTGATTTTCAAAGAAACTCAAATTCTACTGCATACTAACACCTGCAGCCTAGCTCTGGTTTTTAATAGAAAGATCATTCCTGCAAAAGCCTTGAAAATCCTGTTTACTTGGTCGCTGGGGGGTTATGGGTTAGCATGCATTTGTTAAGAACATTGAAAACAACAGCGGCAAAAAAGTGGATGTTGAGAGGTGGGAGGAAGAAGCATTGTCCTACAGATGAATAATTTTGCTTCTATAGAACAAGTTATTCTTTTTCAGCCTTCTTAGTTACATGGAGGTTTTCAAGGAGACATTGAATATTAGTTGTATGCAATAAGCCAGATAAAATGCATTTGTCTTGCTGGCAGAGGTGTTACTTGCTCTTTCCACCTCTCTGCAAAACCCTGCGTTCTTTTATTTGCTTAAATACTGATAGATGACGTTCTTTTTTGAAGCAATAAAATTTGTGTGATTTTTTTCAGAGCATTGTAAATATTTTTGGAAACTTGAGTATGTGAGATCAATCTCAAGTTTTAACAGTATGACTGAAAGAGACTCTTGAGTAGTAAGGAATGTCCTTGCCTCTTTTTGAGTTGTGCTAAAATGTACATTTTGGGGGATTTTAAATTTGCTTTTTAAATTTTATTTTTAAAATGTTTATTACTTACTACTTAGTCAATTGTAATGTGTTTACTAGCAGTTAAAAAGCTTTCAGTCACTTTTAGTTTGGAGAAGATGTGAAATCTTGCTATTGTGTTGTCTTACAGTTTTGCCTGGATTATATCAAAATACGGCTGGAGAGTCAAGAAGGTGAGTACTCTATGTTAGTACTTCATATATATATATATTTTGAAATAAAGTAACTTTGTTAAAGGTATTAAAAAATGAATGATAATTAAGTGTCCATTCTGGTTTTGCCATTTGTGTAATAAATTATACCAAGTGCCTGTACTCAGATAAGAGAAAAAAAAAATGCAGAGTACAGATTTGACCTGACCTGCCTGGTGAATAAAAACTAAAATGATACTGCATTATCTCTGTTTATTACTGACAGAAAAAAACCCCAACACTGATAGCAGAAATCAGCAATTTGTGATGTGCATGCAACTGGGTCATTAGTTCTTACCCTTCATTTGAGTTGAAAACCTGTAGATATTCTGGTGATGATTGGTAAAGTTGTCTTGAAAATTATGAACAAAAATAAAAAGCAAGAGTAACCCTCCTGTGAACTTTTTAGCTCTTTAACACTTTACTGGTTCATTTATTTCAGATGTGTTGACAGTAAAAAACACACAGGTATCTTAGACTTTTCCTGTCTGTATCTCCCTTGATAATTTTTTTCTCTACCTAAAAGTTTGTATTTCATGTTACTGAAAGAAGTAGGGTATTAAAAAAAAAAAGTGACATAGCTTAGGAAATGGTGAACTTACAACTCTTGTTCTATTTCCTTCCTTTTCTTTTCTGGGGTTTCATTCCGGGGCCTGAAATCTTTGCCACCTTTTGTTAGGTGCAGTCTTAAGATACAGTTCTATTGAATATTGTTTCCTATTTCTAAACAAAGCTATTGCATTTTGTCATTATTATATGCAGAAAGGTGTCTCACGACCTGTGAAGTGTAGCTTTTGGCCGTCAAGTTTTTGTTGCATCTAAAATACAGATGCACAGGAACTACTTGTTTTCAGTGTATTTTAAAAAATAACATACTAAAAAGCTTCATATAATTTGTAGAAGATGGCTATGAAGTTTTAGTCAAAACCACTGTGTGTTGAAATTATTTCCGTGGGACCTGATCCCTCTCAGGAGCATAAAAATCGTGATTCATTAAACGCTGTTGGAGCATTTAGCACTTCTCCATTTTATTTTTTTGAGTTTTGCATCTTTATTTCAGTAAAACCTGTAAAATACTCAACATTGGCAGTATCAGATGTAGTGTTAAAAATGTACCATATTACTGATGTTTCTCTTTGTGAGTAAACTGAGAGCAGTAGCAGTACCTTGTTTCCTCAGGCAGTCAGATCATATCTCTGCATGTGTTTATTCTCTTCTATTTGAAGTTATTTTTCATAAGGTGTCTTGGTCAAAGAAAAATCTACAAAGAAAGTTTTACACACCTATTGTAAAATGTGTCATAGAAATAGTTGCAAATATAATCACTGGAAATTGTGGGTTGGTTTTTTGGGGGGCATGGGGCCTGGAATAAAGAGTAGATTAAAGTTAGTGGAAGAAAACTGTTCCTTATTCCTTTCCTGACAGGTGACATTGGAATTCAGTTTGTCTTTTAAGACATGAAAAATCATCACTTCCTGGATATGTGTTAGCATCAAAGTTTTAAATCTTTTTAAGAAAGTTAGCACATACTGATTTCTTATTAAAATCAAGGGGGAAATTGTAATGAAAACCTAAAATCTTTTATAATTTAATGTTACTATTTTGTCCTAGACTCAGAAAGTGATGTCAGAGAGATTAACCTGAAAACTTCAGAGCTTACCAAATGTGAATGGTGTAGTGTCCGAAAATTGCCGGTAGTTTTCTTACAAACAGTACCTTCAACCTGTAGTAGCCTGAGAGATCAACTGAAAATGAGTAAAGATAATGTCTGGTACGAATGTAAAGGAGACAGTAAGTAAAACAATTTTAGCCTACTATTGACTTTAAATTGTATTTTAATGTTTTGGGTCATGAATTAAGACTAAATGCATTAAGACTAAACATTCATCATTGGCTGGGGTAGATGTAGTGTATTTTCAGACACTGTCACCTTCTCAGGCTGATGAAGAGAACAGTTCAGAACTGCCTGGCATTGTGTTTGTCCAGACATGTGCTGATTACAACATTTAGTCAGTTTAGAATAACTTTTTTCACTAATATTTGTCCTGAATGAAAGTTAGTTTGTTTAGCTTTTGTTTACAAGCCTTTACATTTATATGGCAGCTTTTGCTATACTTCTGTTTACTGTGCTGTTCTGCTGCCAGGCCTTAGTTTCAGTAGAAACTGTTGCATGGATTGGCTCGGGTTTTTTCCCCAGTATACTTGTGGTGATGTTGTGAGTTAAATACCTGCATGAAAAATAGGTGGATTTTCTTCATGTATCTTAAAATTAAATGTCATTTCTACATAGTTTTCAAGGATCTGGCATCTTAATATACACACTTCTTGAAATTAGCATGCCATTCTCTTCCCATCTTCCTCTTCACTCTTCCTCCCAGGCACTCAGCAATAGGACAAGGGGGCACGGGCTCAAGCTCTGCCAGGGGAAATTTAAGTTGGAGATCAGAA
>JAWWEV010000115.1:84676878-84714762 GCA_035583235.1 Hafferia zeledoni | reverse complement strand
ATTCCCCATCCCTGGAGGTTTTTAAACTGAGATTGGACGTGGCCCTGAGTGCCATGATCTGGTAAATGGACTGGAGTTTGGACCAAGGGTTGGACTTGATGATCTCGGAGGTCTTTTCCAACCCAATCGATTCTATGATTCTAAATAGGCTTTCCTTAAGGTTAAATTTTGTTGTTACTTATACTCAGTTTTGCACATACACGATTCATTCAAATGGAGCAAGAATACTTTCAGCAATCTCAGAATTGTGTGCTTCCATAATACTGGTACAATAACCGCATCCACCTCCTCTAGAAAGTATGGACTGTAAGGAGTATTATAATTGCAAAAGTAATTGGAGAGCATGCAGGGGACCTAGACACAGTTCTGGGAGCAGGAATTACACTTCATGTGGACACAGGTGTTCACAGGTGATAAAAGAAAAAGCTTCCTGAATTGTCCATATGCGAAGTCCTTCCCTTGGCAGTGCCTCTTGGCAGTGTCCCCCCCAGCTCTTCTCCCTGAGCCTGTGGCACTGAACTAGTTTTGCACCCAGCTGCTTTATTGCATTGGATACTTAGGAGCACTTTGTGATAGGACAGTTGTTGTTAGCTTTGCAAACAATAAAAATAATTTAAGCCTGAATCCATAGCCGTGTAAACAATTGTGTGTAGGTGCCTAGGTCCCAAAATGGGAACGTCCAAAACACAGTTAGACATCTAAATTTTCTGTGCAGTGATTGAGTGTTACGCTGCAGAAGAGTTACTTTACAGAACAGTTAGCACACTAGGTTAAGAATGACCATGGGGAAACAGTTGTATGTGGGTCTGAAACTCCTCTTACAGAAAAACGGGTCCTGGCAGCTCTGTGTTAGGCAGCTGAGTGAGACTGGGATTTGTAGGCTGAATCCTATTCCTGTGTCTGACTGCCTGAAATAATTCCTCTCAGTCCAATTTCCTTCTTTTTGATTTTTCAGATGATGCAAGTGGATGGTATTTATCTAATAGTTGATTGATCTGATTCATTCTCTCCAACTTCCTCAAAAACAGTGATGTTTTATAGTGTAGGGTTCTAGGATCAGAGAGGAAATTATGCTGAATACATAATTTCTGGAATTGTAGTGAAACAATAGGAATGTAGTGAAACTGCAGTAAGAAAAAGTATTGATTACGCAGTCTTACCATCAGTAAGCAGAGAAGATGGTATTTCAAAATCTCTTTTGGGTTTGCATTCAGTGTCATTTAAAATTTTGTCAGGTGCAATATTTAACATTGCTGGATTAAGGCAGAAGTTGAGTGCACTCTTTTTGAAAATGTAGGTAAGAAAGATTTGTCAGTTAATCCTTCTGTCTGCACAGATCTGTATTACTGGCAGTATGTATTGTCAGCAGTGGGTGCTTGTGTTGGCCCACGATTCTAGGAAATCTGTTTATATTTTCAACATGTCTTATTTTATTCCTAAATGAATAATTTTCTCTCTGCTTTTTTGTAGGTCAAGAAGAACAGTACATCATTTTGATTTTTGAAACTGGTCTTGATCCTCATGCAAACTCAATATTTGAAAAAATAATTACTGACATTGGTATTAGGAATAATATTTCTGACTTCTTTGTGAAAATTTCCTTTGAAGAAGCCAATGCCAGGCTTGTTGCATTCACTAAGTGCTTGGAAGACAATTCCAAAGGAAGCCCATCTCACAGAGAAAGCAAAATAAAAAATGTAATTATGCTTTTGTTGTAGAACAAAATCATTATATTTTTTAGATTACAAATACACTAAAGATAGTGTGTTGTTCATTAGCCAAAAAAAAATTGCAACAACACTTGATGGCTTTTATATGAGGTTTCCCAGACTGGTCCGTGGTAGGTTATGAAACTGGGAAATAGTCTGTGCTTTCACAGTACTTTTTAGTGTGTTTAGTTTGATTTTAAGGTTAAAATAGTCCACAAGTAATGTTGTTATTTAAAAATAATTAAGCATGAAAAATCTTTAGCAAAATTAGCGCAATTTTTTCCAAATTCAACTAATGGTAAAATTATAGTGAACAAAAAAGTAAGTTGCAGTGTTGTAGTTAAATTTTATTAATGCTTTCTTTAGACAAATTACCTTTTGAAGAATTAGAAAGTTTTGTGACTGAAAGAAATGAATAAAGATCTAAGTGTATCAGATGGAAATTGGAAAGAAAAAACCCCAAACTTGAAGTCCTTCTCAAACACAGTGAATAATATACTGCTGGACTTTGCAAAGTTTATTACTTTTTTATTAAAATTGAGCACAGTATGCAAATTAATATTGACTTTATTATTTTAAGGTTGCTTCTGAGCCCAAAATGCAGCAGCGAAATAAACAGTTACCATTTTTCGATGATGATGAAGAAATTGGTGAACCACATACAGTATTTATTGGTCCTATAGAAAAGTAAGATGTTTATCTTTGCCCTGTAATAATTCCCTGAGGGGGTTTTTGGCGTTTCATACTTCTTATTGAATGTATTTTTCTTCTCAGGTTGATAGTTTACCCACCTTCTCCAGCTAAAGGCGGTATTTCTGTGACGAATGAAGACCTCCATTGTCTGAATGAAGGGGAATTTTTAAATGATGTTATTATTGATTTTTATTTAAAGTAAGTTCTATTTCACACCAGTTTTTTGTCGTCCTTTTCTTTGAAGCTTGAAATGTTGTGACATTAAAACTTTATAGGTCAGTGGATAACTCTTGGTGTCCAACTATGTGTAGCAGTAATTGTAAGGGTTGTTCTGTCATTTTGTAAGGAATTTTGGTTCCTCTGCTGTCCTGCTTGACATTGATGGTGTTCTCGCTTGGGAAAAGGTTCTTTTCAATTCTTTAACATCTGAAGAGCAAATTTAACTGCAAAAGAAAGATTTTTAAGTTCCATTGTCTTTTACAGAGTGTTTGTGTTCCTTGAAATTTCATTTGTTTTGATGAACATAATACATAAATTAATTCTGTGGTGTCACTGATGTTATTATTGTTACATGTTGCCATGTTTATGCTACACATAAGGTCCATGTGTATAACTTTCAGTCTGAAAATATTTTAGAGATGAAAAGTGTCACTCTTGGGAGTGTTTGAAGATCTAGTGGATAAACAAAATACAGGTCTCTCCTAGATAGGTTGTTGTGTAACAAACTCATTGAATATTTGTTTTCCTACTGTGATATAAAAAGAAATGCAACAGCAGGAGAACAACTTGTTGATTGAGCAGAGCACTTAATACCTTGAAATATTTACACAAATTTTGCATTAATTAGTTCTCGTGGATTATCAGCTCCAGATAGCTATTTTGTGAGAAGCTGCAGCAATTTGATGGGGACGTAGCAATGTTGGCAGTCCTTTTTACTCTGATAGTGAATGCTTTAGAGTTAACCCTTCCATTAATTTTTCTTTCTTTTTTTTTTTATAACTCTTTAGGTATTTGGTACTTGAAAAGCTAAAAAAAGAAGATGCTGATAGAATACATGTGTTCAGTTCATTCTTCTATAAACGCCTTAATCAAAGAGAAAGAAGAAACACTCATGAGACTTCAAACCTTTCGTAAGTCTGTTGATAAGTCAGTTTAACTAAGAGCTGAGTGTAGTGAAGACTACAAGAAGAGATGCTTCTTGTACAGAAGAACAGAACTCAAGGAAGCATCCAGACCTATGGCAAACATAGAATATGCCTTGAAATGTTCCGCAAGCTGTCAAGGTGAAAATATCTGGAAAATGGTCCCTTAAATAAAATAAGCCACCCTACAAATTATGTGTTGGTTTCTTCTTGCAGAATACAACAAAAGCGACATGGGCGAGTAAAAACATGGACACGACATGTTGACATTTTTGAGAAGGATTTCATTTTTGTTCCCCTTAATGAAGCGTAAGTGAATGTACCTTTTTATCACATATGCTAATGGCTTAAGATTCATAATTTCAAAAATGAAAGTGACATCATAGTGTGAATTGATGTTAAAAAATTAAGAGAATAAACAGTTTTTTCCAGGTGATAAAAACAGAACAGTTATGTAAGATCTTTAAGTGCTATAGTGTGAGAAGTATCAGACAACATAAAGACTGAGGAAAAATTAACTTTCCTGAGTACTTTTTCTGGGTTTTTACATCGTTCTCTGGAGTTCTTTCCTCTAAGCTTTTGTCATTGATAACTTTTGGATTTACCCTTTTTAGTCCTTTCTAATGAGATCTCACTAGTAGGAGAGATGGGATGGGGTCATCCTTTAGTTACAATGAACCAGTAGTGGAAGAAATTTCTACTGAAAATCTCTAGTGCCTTGGGAACCTTAGTCTTTTTCTTTATATCCTTTTGTCCTTATATTTTTTGTGCATCAGAAGGAAGACCATGAGCGTTCTAATGGTTGCTAAGCAGTTTGACAATGCTTGCTTTCCTTAAGATCAGAGCAAGTAGTCACAAACACATTTCTGTATTTCCCAGAAATAATCTAAACAGTCCTTAAGCCAAAATATTTAGGAAAGGTAAACTACTCCAATTTACAAGTGTACAGTGAAAACATAAACAAGGACAGAGAAACAGGAGGTTTCTAACTGACTTTGCATAGACACGCCTAGCTAATATTTCAAAATCTAAAAAAGAGGGGTTTTTAAATAAAGAGCCAGTAAGTTTTATAAAAAGAAATTTATCTAGATACCAGGGCATTGTGCAGTGGGAGGAAGATTTCTGAATCTTCTTTTTTCCTGCCTCCTCTCCAGCTCATTTCTGAGGCTAGCTGTAGAGAGGCAGTTATAACTGGACATACATAGATCTGTCTTTTTAGAAAGTTATATGTATATTCCCGAGAAAGCTGTTCACCAGCCCTAACTTTGGGTTTTGAGATACTTTGACCTCTGGCAAGACAACCAGATCTTAGATTATTCAGATGTAAGGTATTCCCCTTGTCTTCTGTAGATTTCATCCTTGCCATCCCTCTCCTATGAAGCTTCAGGTATCAGAACTTTGAAGTGTCTGTCATTTAAATTTTAGGTTGCCTTAGCAGTTGCTATATAGTTACTTCACACCATCCTCTCTTGTGTCATTCAGACATCCACACTGGTTATGCATTGGAGAAATGAAGGCTCCAAATACTTAGAAGTCACCTGAAAATGAAAATAAATAGTTCTGTGGTTTTGTAAGAATTACTTACATTGGTACTAACTTAACACAGTAGTTTGTACTGAAGGCATGGTGTTCACACCGTGTGTGAGTGGGGGATTTGGAGTTAGACTATCTTGGTCTCATGGACTTACCCAGTTGTGATGAGAGCATTAAAATTGTTCCTTTGATGTACCTCTGTTATATGGAAATAATCCTGTTCATGCCTTTTGGAACTGTCCTTCACCATGCACTGAAGTAAGTGGTGACAGTAGCACACTGATTTGCAAAAGTGGTTTCCTGGTATGTACAGTAAGAATATTGCAGAGCAGAAAAATATCCAAGTATCCAGGGAGATGAGATAAAGGTGGTTTGATAGCGAATCGCTGGACTTCAGTGGATATTTCCAGAAGGTCTTTCCAGACTGTCCCATAACCACTAGTTTCAGGAATGGGGACTCATGATCTAACAAGCTGTCAAACTGCAATAACTGAAGGTGGGCAGGTTGACTTTGGGGGAGAATTAACTTGAGAACAATATGGCTGATTTAACCATGACTGTATCAGTGTCCTTTGCCTGTACAGTCCTTTTTGTTCAAGTCTCCAATGAAAATAGGTTGTTTTCTTAAAAGTGACTGGCCATTTTCTTTTTACAGACAGGTTAATTTGCTAATCTGTTTACATAATTGGTGCATGAAGTCTATATTAGTAAAGTGCACACAATTGCCAGGGTTTGGCAGTACTTAGAATGTTAATTTATTAGATGTGGTGAATCATTCAAGACAAAATGCCTTCATATGCAGTTTTCAAAGGCCACTTAGTTTGACTGCCATTAAGTTTTGATGGAGTTTAGGTTTCATAATCATGTAATTAATTTTTTCTTATGTCAGTTAGACATACAGTTTTAGCTACTGCTTTTTCTTTTTTTTCCTAAAACACTTTGAAATGTGACTTCACCTGTGTAATATGTAGCTAGCTTCTGTTCTGTTATTTGCTGTAGGGAATCAGGGGTCCTTCAGAAAATTTCTTAATGGAGTCAGTCCAAATCCACTTGTAATGCCTCAGTCCCTGAATTTGCTGCTGCTCTATTTCTGATTAAGTGGCAAGTCAGCAAAGTCTGAAGAGGCAAGGAGATAGGAGGAAACTGGGACATAACTTATTTTGTGTTTGGGAGATACAACTATTTTTGATCCTGAAGGAGTTAGAATGTCAGTTCTGTGAAGGCTGAGGAGAACAACAGTCACAGTGATGGCATTACAAACACTCTTTTTTCCCCTTCTTTAACTCACTGTTGACAAGATTTCTCTAAAAATGTGAAGTGTTGAATACAACTGGAAGATTTCATAGGTGGAATAGTATGGGCAATTGAGCTATGCTGTTAGATATGACTTACTTGTGTCGCTAGTGCTGATGTACTAGAAAAGTTGAAACATAAAACATGAACTCTACAATCTCGAATTCATGCTCTAGTGAAGAAAATATTAAAAAAGGAATAAGCCTCAGTTCAGAGAATGAAAGGAATACATAAAGGATGAGCAAATTGAAATAAATATTTAGGCAGCACCTGTTTTCATCTAACTGCATCATATTAATGAATTTGTTGGCCATTACTTGCATGAAGAAATCTTACTTTTACAGAAGATGGAGAAGGCTTAGTAAAACTGCTCAGAAAAGTGAACAGTTATTACAGTTCATATTTGAATAATTATGGGGGCAGATTTACTTTCTGTGTGCACTCAATGTTTTGTTTGGTTTTCACCAATTTCAGGTTTAACTGTGAGCATTAATGTAACGGTTTTTAATGTTATTTTTTCCTTTGCAGCGCCCACTGGTTTTTAGCTGTTATCTGTTTCCCTGGTTTAGAAAAGCCCAAATATGAACCAAATCCCCACTACCATGAAAATGCTACAACACCGATGAAATCTTCCTCTTCAGATGGAGAGAGCAGTGCACCATCTCCTTTGCCAAATGAATTAGATGCACAAAACTCGCCTTCCAAGACCACAGCAAAGAAGACACTGACCAAAAAGTACCATGCAGCTTTAATTGACACAAGCACTGAAACAGAGGACAGCGAGTCTTCGTGTTGCAGAAGAAGTCCTTGTAGGGGAAAAAGTGCTTTTAAAAAACTGAATCAAATAGACAGTGATGTGGAAGAATCTAACACTGTGGAATCAGCATGCCATAAACTAGACCATAGAACTCTGGATGAAAACGGTATACAGGGTGAATTCACAGCTGCTAGCCAATCTATGGGTATGTAATGGTAAAAGTATGTACATCTTAATGAAGCGTTTGGAGATTTCACATCTGTTACTACTTCTGCAGTTGTGTAAACTTCATACTTTGAAGGTTTAGTATGTGGCTGAACTTGAAGTGCCTGCAATATAAGTAATACATAGCCATTGCATTTCAAAAGTTTTTGTGGCTGTTGACATAACTTTCATGATACAGACCTGGAGATAAAACCCTGTTTGCCTGAATCAGATTAATTTTTCACTTGTGTGACCTTTTTCCAAACAATAGTTTTGTAGATACCACTTTGCATCTCTTAAGACTGCAGTTGTTAAGCAAAGAATATTAGTTGACCATGGATCCTTATAGTGTATGTGTATGATGAAACTGAATTAAGATTATGTAAGCAACCTTAATTTCAGTGACTTCTAGCATTTGATATTTTGCTTCAACACTCTTCATTTCTTTAATGTCCTGATAAGAAAGTAGGGAGAAGTAAGAAGAAAGTAATTCTAAAGAAAAGAAAAATTCTTCCGTGTTACATTTAGAGAGGCTTTCTCTATGCATCGCTGCTATGGAGACAGAGTTCAGTGATGTGCAATACTATTTGTACCCAAGTGAACAAAGGAGCTGGCATAACTTTTAAAGGCAGGTGAAAGAATTAGGAAAATATTGTTTTCTCTATCCCACTGCAAGGTTTGGATCCCTATGAGGTATAGAATGCAAAACATCTGGTCATGCAAAGGCTTTTACTTTAGTCACCAGTAGTATTCCCACTGACTTAATTTACAGAGTAAGGAATTGTATAGTTTATAGTACAAGTTCTGAATATGTTGTCATTACATGGTTTAATCTGTGTACTGCAGGCCATTACAACCTCAATATATTTGTGGATATAAGTACTACTTGCTAATGTAAATTTATTCGTTTGTAATATAGTCGTCACTTTTCCTAGAAGGTCTTGGAGGGATGCTGGGGTTGCAGGTAGATCTGTTCTTGGTTAAACTGACTTTCCATTTTATGTGTGATTGTTACTGTTTGTGACATTGTTGCTGTATGATGCAGTCTCATGTTTTGAATGCTGCTACTGTTACTTGTCTGTAAGTAATTGAAACATGCTTTATGATGGATTTTTGCTAGGATTGCATTCCTTAGAGTTTTTTAAGGCTGCACTGGATTGCAGGCTGATGGTCCTGTTTCTAACTTAAATGCTCAGACTCTTTTGCTCAGTTATTGCAGATGATGCACTCTTTCCTTAAAGCAGACGTTCTTATGGGACACAGTCCTGGTTTAAGGGTGAGATTGACCCTAATGTTATGTTAAGGCAGCTAAATTTGGATGTGCTGTGTATTTAATCTTTAAATTCAACCAGATGGAAGATGGGCATTCTGCCTTGGGTTTTATGACCAGCCTTTAACTCTTGGTCCAGAAGGGTGTGGATCTTGACTGTGCCAAATCCATATGTATGTCCTGGATGTCCAGGGATATCTCAGAAAATAACAGGTGCCTCTGATAGTGTCAGTGAAACCAAAAGACCTGCTCATCTCATCCTAAAGCAGATACACAGTAGCTGTTCAATTGAGTAGCTCTGTGTCTGATTATGGTTTCTTTTTAACGTTGTGAGACCTTAGGTGTCAGCTATACGTGGAAGCCTAAATTGAGATGTCTTGATCTCAAACTGAATCCTAGTGTTGGACTAGTGCATCAGTAGGAGTTCATGCCTAAATAACTTCGAAGAAATCATGTAAAATGTATCTATATTTATTACTTAACTAATCCTCTTTTTATTGCTCAGTTTTTGAACGAGATGTGATTCTTTTCACTACCAATTTTTATTTTTTAGAACTCTGCCAGCAGCGAGTCACATTAGTATGTGACCTGCTTATTGTGCTAAGGTCTTTTCAGAGGTACTGAGTAAGACTAATTCTCAGGTTTGTCCCTGTGGAACTCCACTGGTGATCTCTTTCCAAAGTGTTATTTCGACTTCCCTGTTGAAATATTCTCAAATGCAGGTGTTCTCTGTTTTTTTCCATTAGCTAGTTCATTGCCCTATTTAATGTTCTTATAGAAATCCTGGTTTTCTTTAATAGGTAATATGTCCTCCAGAAATGCTTTTATTGTTGTGAGTGTTTAGATATATTATAAAGCCTTTTTCTGGGAAGCTTTTGTGTTTTGCTGGTATGAGTTACTCATTTTTCACTTATTTCCACAGTTTATTATTTTCTCCCTCAAAATCTAATCAGAAGTCTTGTATGGTAGTATAGTAAGACTAGTGGGCCTGTAGCCAGCTGTATCTGTTTCTTACACAGATACAGCTGTAGCAATCATGATTCTTTATTTCTTCTGATGCTGTTTCCCAAGTGACTACATATATTGGAGGGGGGGAAGAGTGAATTTATAGATTTTCTTTTTATGTAGCAAACAGTGACGTTTCAGAAATATTTCTAAGCTACTGCTCCCAGGAGAGCTGATCCTTCGTTCTCTCATCCCTAGCAGTGTGTTCCCAAGCTGCCTTTTTCTTTTTACCAGCACAAGTCTTGGTATAGCTGCACAGTGATTGAGGAAGTGTTTCTAGCTAAAAAATAATAAGTCTGTGACTACTTCTTAGTCTGGTCCACTGTGTGTGAATGTATTTGGTGTCCTGGAAGGAACCAGCTAGGGACAGCAATATATAGTTATTGCAGGGTGCCCCTTTTGGTGGCAGTATCAATTTATAGTGTTGTAAAGGCTTGGTGGAACTATGGGCCAATTTCATGGTGAGTTTTAGTCTAGGTCAAATTTTTTTTAGGTATTTCACAGAATAAGAAATAGTTTCTGTTGTGCTAATTAAAAGAAGCTTTTCACTTTTGCTCATATGTTAATTATCATATGTTAGATGTATCACAGTTATTGTGAGGAATCCTGAGGAAATCTGAGGTATTTAAAATTAGTTCAGTCTTCAGGGATGACACAATATTTGATGTTTAAATATCCTGCTGTCTGTGATTGATACAGATGGATTGCACAAAATCAGACTAAACTATAGTGAAGACTCAGCTGATGGCAGTAAACTAAATGAAGATGAGCTTATAGATTTTTCTGAAGACCAGGATAACCAGGTAAAGAATTTAGCCGTTTTCTTTAGGAAATATGAGCTATTGTGTTGTATTTTGAATGGACATCTTAAAAGCAGTGTACACATTGTGAATGTGCATTGTCTAAACCTAGTCATTTTTACAAGTGTCAAATTCAAAGGACTGGTTACCTACAAAAATTTTCAGATTAGCTGCAGAGGGGATTATACATTTGTTTGTTTAACTGTTTAAGAGAAAACTGCTGTACTGATCCTGCATTTAGTTTTGTGAGTCTTTGGCAGAGTGACAATATTACACAGTAGTTTTAGTAGAAACTCTGAAAGTCAACACATTCATCTCCCACACCCCCATGTGCATCTATCAAAGCCAAGAACAAGTTACTCTTTTTTTCAGATGCATTTCCCGGACATAAACAGACACATGTATAAGTATGTGCTACTCTGCTGTTTTGTTTCACTGGTGTTTCTCCTAATCAAATTTACACAGAATGGATTTATATTCAAATACCATTCTTGTTCAAATTGAAAAACATCTAGATTTTAGAGCTGTGGAATATCTGATGATTAAAATGTCCTTTTTACTGACTCAGTACTGGGTATCAGGGCATTATTCCATAGCCCTGTTGCTTTTCCAGCTGGATGTTACACATTTGCTCTTCCTCATTGGCCTTCCTGTTCATGTTCCAGGTGTATAACTCCAAGTTTTCACCTTTCAATCCTGAACAAACTATTGTTTTTCATAGTCTGCAGCCATCTATAATGACTTCCAAATAGTGTGTGTGTATATATATATATATATATATGTACACACATACAAAAGCTGCAGTTTATGTTGAACCATAACTGTGCTTTTCAAATTGACTCAGTGAACCTCTCCTGACATTCCACTTGTGCAAACATTCTGAGTTTTGCCTAATGACAGTGCCTGACTCTCTATTTTGTAGCAGTTAGAGTTCCCCAAAAATGGAGAATGAGTAGTAGAGTGTTTCCAATCTGAAATACATGGCCTGAAGGCAAGGAAGCAAGCACATGGCCAGCTGGGTTCCTTGAGAGGAGGAGCAGATTCCAAGTTCCTTGGCTGCTGTGTGGGCTAGAACTTACGCTGGAGCTGGCACTGATACTCTCTAGAATGCACAAAACAAGTACAGAAATCATAGATCATGACAAGCTGAATGCACCTCCCTTTGCATCTGCCAGAAGAGGAGTTGAGGCTGCAACAGAATAAAGTGTACTAGGAACTGGGCACTGGTTTCTAATATAATAAAGTTCACGGCATAGCTTGAGGATTTCAGTCACACGATCCTGTGTGTTAGGGAAGTGTGCACAATTCTGACAAAAATTTTCACAAACCATGCTGATTACAGGGGTTCTCATTTTTGGAAAGCATCTCTTTCTCCATAACACAGTGGGCTGTGGTAGTAACATGGAGCTCAGTAGAAGGGTAAGAAACTTTGGATCACTGGGATACTTTTAGATACAGTAATATAGTGGGTTTGTTCATAAAACTTCCATATCCTTCATAGCAGTCAATACTGAAATCAAAAGGTCAGGGGATATTTTCAGGTTTGTGGTATGACTGTTTTTACAACCCATGGTATACAGTATTATCGTGGTTTTATTTTCCTTGTCCTGAGAAATAAGTTGTTGAATTCTGGAGCAAAAGCAGAGTTTTATGTGTGCGTTCATTGCAGATTTTGTCTCTTTTCACCTAGAAGATAACATACATGAAACCACCATGCAAGTTTCTACTATTCATTAGCAAGAAAAGTATTGATAATTTAGATTATAACCAAATAATGGAGATGCACCTTTTTCAAGCCAGCAATGTTTTTTTCTAGTTTCAGCTGTCCTTAAATAGATAGCACCATTCAATCTG
Organism: Hafferia zeledoni; assembly: GCA_035583235.1. Classification (NCBI taxonomy): domain Eukaryota; kingdom Metazoa; phylum Chordata; class Aves; order Passeriformes; family Thamnophilidae; genus Hafferia; species Hafferia zeledoni. The sequence goes on along the minus strand of JAWWEV010000115.1, from coordinate 84,702,502 downwards.
TGTCATTCCAACATGGATTTGAGAAACCATGTGACTAGAAGTTGGTAAACTTTACAAAAAGTTAATTGTTAAATGTAGGTTATTCATCTTGAATGAAAATGCTTAAGTATAACAATAATTTTCTTTTGCATCTATCTGAGAAAACAATATTAGCTTTTAAACACCTGTAACCATCTTGGTTTTGTAGGAAGACAGTAGTGATGATGGTGGCCTTGTAGATGATAACTGTAATTCAGAAATGGGACAGTGGTACCTGAAGCCAACTATCTGCAAACAGTAAGTATTGAAACAGTTAAAATGGAAATTTCGTAGAAGTTTACTAAATATAAAAGTCAGCAATTGTGGGAAATTCCCATACATTGAGTCTTTGAACACTTCAATCAGCATGTTTATAGTATTTGAGAGAGAATTGTATAGTCCTTACTATCACCTTCAGTGAGCAGAAAATGTATTGAATGAAACTACTAATGAAATAATAAGTTTGGGAGTTTCTGTTAAGCCTGTGCACTCCTTCAGGCAAGTGAAGATTGCTTCTTCCAATAAGGCAGCTGTTCTTTGATATCTTGCACTTGGATTCCAACAAAAAGAGGGTGAAGAAGCATGTTCAAATGTTCCTATATTAAAAAGCAGGTCAATGTCTTTAAATGAAATTAATACTAAAGAAAACCTTTGTCACTACTCACATTAGTAAAGGAAAATGGGAATAATTTTTAACTGCCCCCTTATGTAAATGTGGTTTTGCTGTCCCTCTTTGTTGTCTCTCTCTGTTCTTTAGTACTTTTTTTTCTAATAAGAGTTTCCACACTTTTTTGTTTAATTTGTGTTCTGTTTTGGATTTGAAAACTTTTTCCATATTTAAAACACAGAAATAATTTATTCGTAAACATTGACTCCAGTTATTTGCATTTTGATGTGACAGAAATGCCTGATTCCAAAGTTCCAAATCCAGAAATACTGTTACTAATTTTGCTGTCTTGACAGTTTCCTTTGTACATTTTCATAATTTATTCATTTTTGTATTTCCTTCTTTGTGAATATAATTTTACTAGAAGGATGAAGACTTCCACATTGCATTCTTAGGATGCAGAACAAAATTACAGACTTTTAGATGATATGGAATATATGACTTCATACATTTTCATAAAGGAGTAAAGTCCATCTGTGTTGTGAGTTTTAAGAATATTTATGAGCTTCTGATTATAGCTTGGCTAAATTTGTCCAATTTTAATACAGATTATCTACATAATACTTTGCAGCAGAGACAGTATTTTAATCCAAATGGGAAATTTCATAACATCTTTGACACTTAAGTATCAGAAGCCATTAAGGGCACTTAAATACTCTACTATTAGCATATTTTAAAATTACTTCTATATGAAATAGAAAATTACCTTGAAAAAGCTGCCACTTCTCTCCCCTTTGAAGTACTAGATTATGTTTTTTTAGAGCATTACTTATATAAATAACTTTCTTTTATCAGAAATGAAAAGAAGTACAAGAAAACATTATTCAAGTGATTATGTGCTTATGCCTTAAAAAACTGCATAGATGTAAATCAGTTTATAAATGCAGACACACTTGTACATGTTTGCATGCAAATATTTTGACTGAATTTACTAGTTTGAAGCTTCTTTTTTTAAATTGAGATTGGATGTGGCACTGAGTGCCATGGTCTGGTAAGTGGACTGGAGTTGGACCAAGGGTTGGACTTGATGATCTTGGAGGTCTTTTCCAACCCAATCACTTCTATGATTCTGTGATTCTATAAAGGATACCTTGTCTGGATGTGTATGTGGTACTCTTAGAAAAGAAAATGCAGAGATTTGTGAAAATTAATCTGCATTTATTTATCCCTCAAAATACGTATTACATCTAATGCCGAAATTCTGATCTCTGGTATGAGTTAGCTTTGCTGCATAAATCCAGCTGTTGCACATAAAGTGACTGATACAATAACATTGTTATGTTTGTGGCTTCTGAAAAGGGGGTGTCCTTTAGATTGAGTGACAGGGTAGCAGCATTTGTAGTGTGCAAGAGAGGATTTAAGCAGACTAGTTCTCTGGAAAATATTTGATTATGGGTACATTATTTTTTTAAGTCTTTCAAATAGAGTAGGTGTGTGTTTAGTGTGTAAGTACCAGCTAGATTTCAGATTCAGGCTGGGATCACTTCTTGGACATTCATTGCTAGTATCATCTTAGGTGCTATGGAGTGTCCCATCTGTCCTCCAGCTGCTGCTCCAGAAGGATGTGTGTGGGCTCCGTGCCTTACTTTCTTGTCCCTCTCCAGAGAGACTTGTGCTCCTAAAAGAGCATCAAACTACCTGAGGGTGTTTTAAGCAATAGTTTTTGCTAGTAACAAATTATTTCTGTCTGATAGTACTGTATTTTCTAAGTGCATTCATAAGTATACTCTAGTATGTGAATAAATATAAAGGTAAGTTTCATTTAGCTGTCCTAATTAGGGGTAAGAGCAAGCTGTCAGAACTTCGTAGTATTGATCTAGTTTTGTTATGGTCACCTCACAAACCCTTTCTGTGTACCATTGTGTTTTTCAAGCAGCTGTACAATACTGTGTACTTGAACACTATGTTCTCTCTTAGGCCCTGCATTTTGCTTATGGACTCACTGAGAGGCCCTTCCCGGTCAAATGTTGTGAAAACACTAAGGGAGTAAGTTTCGTATCTGGTATTTGGGGCTTTTTTAGTTCGGTTTGGTTTGGTGTTTTCAAAATTTTTCAAGGAATAAAAAAAATGTTTTAAATTTGCATGCTCTTTTATCTTAGGTACTTAGAAGTGGAATGGGAAGTCAGGAAAGGCAGCAAAAGAAGCTTTTCCAAAGATGTCATGAAAGGTTCCAACCCAAAAGTGCCACAACAGAACAACTTCAGTGATTGTGGGGTCTACATACTGCAGTATGTGGAGAGCTTTTTTGAGGTATGTATATTCGTGTAGCTATTTTTGTTTCCTGCATCAATTAAATAGAAGCTGTGAAAATGAGTACAATTATAAAAGGCTTTTAGTGTAGCTCTTATACCTACTTCTGAGATTATGCATTATAAACTAAATTATACATAACACACATAATAACTTTTTGGAAAATAAACTAGTTACCCTTTTTAGTTGTATACACATTTGAGAAATAGTAAGCCATGAAATTTTCTGACAGTTTTAAGAAAATGCATTTAGAGTCTGGTGTTCTTGTGGTGTGTACCCTTTAAAATTGCTCAAGTAGGAACTTGAGTTCAAAATCTAAACTAAATGCAGTACAAAAAGCTTGTTCTTTTCCCCTCAAGAACTGTGACTGAACAAAATCAGTAATGTGACATTCATAGAAGTTTTTTGGTTTGTTTTTGTTGTTGTTTATTTTTTTTAACTTGCAAGAAAATGTGTAAGTGAAATCATTACAGCTAAATGCCAAAACTTGTTTCCATTGAAGGAATGGGTTCAGTGGTTACTTCAACTGACTTGGTGTTCAAGTTACAGCTTCTTTCACAAGTAGAGGCACTAGCACCTTCTGGTCTAGGTTGGAAGGAGAAATGATAGTCAGGAGAGATGTTGCCTGCATGGGACACTAACTCTTTAGAATCTATGGTGCTTTAGAGCATTGTTCCTAAACTCTCCAGTAGTTAACCCTTTCCTGGGAAATACGGCAGCTGCTTCTCCATTCCTCAACCCTCTCCTCATTCCTACTTTACAGAAGAGCATTGAGACTTTAGCAGAGAGTGCATTTGTGCAAATGGAAGGCAAAAGTTTTTGCTTTACCAGTGAGTCCTTAAGAGCTTAGAACCAAGAGCTAAGTGCTTCCTATTTTGTACACTGGGGATATGAGGAGCAACCAGGTTTTATTAATCTTAGCCCATTGCTTCTCACAAATTAGTTGCTGAATGATGTCAGGCTGAACCCCTTGTCCTGCCTGGTCTGGCAGTGTGCAGCAGCTTTGCCTGCCAGGAGATGGGCACTGCACATAGAAGTGTCAGCAAATCGCAGGATATTCTAAGAAGGAAGGAAAGCCTGTGCTGGTTGCACAGTACCTGGGTGCCTTGAAGTTACTCAGCCAACAATTTCAGCTCCTCTGTATTTGGAAACTGCCCAAAGGCTCATTGTACACCAGCTGTACAAACTTGATGGGGAGTATGCATAGGGGTGCTTAATTTGACGTTTGCAGACTGTTCAGGCACATCGTTTTCTTTACGCATTTATTTTAAGTATCTTTAACAACAAGGGTTAAAATCACGATGTTATTTTTTAAAACCAAGACCCACTTGGCAGCGTGGGTAGTGTAGTGAGGAGCACACCCATTGGCTGTCCCCACAGGTACTTTTTCAGCCCTCCCTGCCCAGCTTTGCCCTTCGGGGGCGGCTCTGGCCCCGTGCCCTGCCCACTGCGTGGCCCCGTGTCCGGCGGGGGCTGTGGCCACCAGGGGCCCCCGAGCGGGGCCCGGCGGGCGCTGCACCCCCGGCACAGCTCAGAGCAGCGTCTGGCACTGACCGACATCGTCCTGTGCAGAACATCACTAGGTCTTTAACGAGCGGCCTTGCTGGTGTTGCCTCAGTGATGAATGTAACTCACCCTTAAATAACCCCATTAAGGATGGAAACTGGAATATATAAAAGCAGGAATTTCTTTGAGAGAAAACACTGTTCCACAAACTGTCCTTTAGTTGGGTGGAATTGTACAGTATCACTGAAGGGGCATAGGTAATGTCTCATGATAATAATTCTCTTAATTATTTGATTGAATGATCTCTTCATGATCTCTAGCAGAAGAACAGAATGTAAATATAAAAGCACTGGTGGTAGCCAGGGGCTTTGTTTTTTAGGGTGAAATCTAAAACTGATTCTCCTAGTTGGTTGTGGTCCTAAAGGTTATTTATAAGAACAGGAATGTTTATTAATGGATTCCTAATCAGCTCTAGATTTTGATGTTAGTCCTTCTTAAAAAATGTCCTGTATTTTTACAGGAATTTTCTCTTTTTATTAGAACAATTTTGCACATTTATGCAGTCAAATGCTTTGTCTAAGAGATGTAACAGAAAGAGTAGATTGTTTGGGCTTTGTTACAATCGGAACTGTGAATCTGGATGACAGTACTGTAACGTACTGAAACTTGATTTATTTTTATTATAATTGTACACGTACAAAACACAAAAATTGTAGAAATTTTGTTCCATGCTGATGGAATGAAGTGAGGAAGAATGTACTTTTACTTACTACAGTTTTCTTCAATCTTTTATAACTCCGTACTTAATATCCAAATGACCTTTCTTTTCAGAATCCCATTTTGAGTTTTGAGCTACCAATGAATTTAACAGACTGGTTTCCACGCCCAAGAATGAAAACCAAAAGAGAAGAAATACGAAAATTAATCCTGAAGCTCCAGGAACAGCAGAACAAGGAAAAGAAGGGACAAAGAGACCCAAGTTCAATTTTGCAGGAAAAGACAGAGCAACTTACCAACAACAGCTCAGACTGAATGTTGTATCTGTTGCATGTTAACTCCACAATCAAAACTGAAACCTACATTTTTGTCTGCCCAGACTAAAGATTTGGCATATTCTCTGTTCAAAGTTACTTGGGAATGTTTAATGCCTGTATAAATGTGTGTCATAAAATGGTTTAATTCCCACCAAGATGTGTATTAAGTAAGTGAGTCTGTACATATGTTAATGAGGCCAACTTTTTCAGCATTTGTAATTACTTTTTTTCCACTTGATAGGGAGCTTTTGTTATGTATTTCTGTTAATAGAAGTTAAATAGCAGATTCTAAACATAAAGCAAATAAAGAAAATATAGGATAAAATGGTTACCTTTTTCTTTTTCAGTAAAGTTGTAATGTTACAGGCTTAAGTAATGCATAGGGAATGATTTGGTAGTGAGATAATTCATCTTTTGACCCTGTTTAATTGCCCTTTACAGGATTATTCTGCTTGCGCTACAGACAATAATATGGGTAAGTGTCTCGGTGTACCATGGCCTCAGAGAGGGTTATTCCCATCCTCCCAGTATCTAAGTGTAGGCAGTGTCATAGTTCATAGGACAGCTTCAGATTTGGCGTTTTAAAAGATATGCATTGCAATTACAGTTCCACCCTTGCTTTAGTGAGATGGGCTGGGGAAAGAGGGAGAATGTTCTTTGACCAGAGGTGACTCTTCAAACAGTATTATAAAAGCGGTTTCAATGAAGTGATCTTGAGTCATTCTATTAAATCATATTTTGTGGATCCCAGTTGTTGTACAGGTGTATTTTGAGACTTTCTTCATTATAAAATTGTATTTTGGTAAGTGTACTTGGAATAGCAGATTGCCCATATTACATTTTCTATGTTACAATTCTGAATGTTACATTCATATGTGCTTTATCTAAGTAATGAACATTTAAAAAGAAAAAAAGTGTATGATTACTATTTTTTGTAATATCCATGCAAAAAACCAAAATGCCAGTGTTCATTGCTTGGTTGTTCTTGGCTTTAGGTAGCATCAGACTAATGTTGGGATTTGTTTGGATATTTCCAGTTTATTTTGATTTTACAGCAATCTCAAATGCCATGGTTGCTTAAACTGCAAACGTAGCCTTTTATCCGTGTTTTAGAAAGGCTTTGGCAGTCAGGTGAGGAAAGTAAAAGAGAAGGTTTGTGGAATGGTATGTTATCTCCAGTTTCCTACTAATGAAGATATCTTTGAAGGGAACCAGAAAGTGTCCCTTCCCAGGAAGGAATTTGTGTTAGAGAGGGATTTTCTATCCCTCCTTGCAGATAATATTTTCTCTCCTGATCTTTCTACTGGGAATGCCATTACCGTTTTCTTCTCCCCAGGAGAAGCAGCAGAGAGTTCATTAGCTGAACTCTGTGTCCCTCGAGATTTATTTTTGTACACAACACCAAATCTAACCAAGTACTTCATGGTCTCCATGAGTTACCATTCTTGCTAAATCCTGAAAACACAGCTGCTAATGCCATTACTTCAGGGCATTCCTGCACAGAGGACTCTCTGTGACACCCTCTGTTTACAGATGTTCTCTCACCAAGGCAGAGTGGTTGCGCATAGAGCAATACAACTGCAGGCTGCTAATCTTTTGCACAGATACCCATGGGATTTAGGAGAGTTGTTCATTCCCTCAAACCCTGGGCCCCATGGAGAATATGTGAGCACCACATACACGTGTTACGTCAGAGGTGACTCCTGCACAGGTTTCTTGTTCAAAGTATTTGGGGGCAATTTTCTGGACTACAAATTAAATACGTAATGTGCGCACCTCCAAGTTGTCTCCTCCTTCAAACTTACCCAATATTCTTGCCATTGTTGGGGAAAATCAGGGATAAAATAGTTCCAGGCTGTGGAACTGCAGGGCCTTGTGTGACTGGCTTTAGTGCAACTGACATATTGGAATAGTTTATACAAATGCAAGTAAATCACCAATGGCTTATAGAGAAGGAAGGAAAAAAAATTCACAGAAATAGAGGAGACACAATCGCAAATAGAATGAATTCCTTCCCAGTTTAGTCTTTCCCAATGGTATATTATATGGAATATATCCACATTTGATGAATTATAATAGTTTTCATTTTTCTAACGTTCGTGATGCAGGTTCATATTTTGATGCTGTAGAACTATTTGATTGTCTTGCTAGGAATGGCCTGGTGCTTCCTCCTCTTCTTTCCTCTTTCCTGTCTTCCCTTTCATCCTCCCTCCCTTCTTCCCCTTTTTCAAAGCTGTGAAGAAAGTGCTGGATTTACTATCATTTAATGTTAAAGGTCTCAAGATCTTCAGTCACAGCAAGCTACTATACATGTTAAATACAGGAAACTTATTTTTTTAATAAAATGTGACGTTAATAGAAAAAAACCTACAGAATTAAGAATGAGTTATTTAAAACCTTTCTGACTTGGTTTAACAAGCTTACTAGTGCATGTGCCTGGTGTTTGTTTTTAACATAATGGTGGGCAATGCTACAGTGTTTTGCAATCTAACAAGTTTTACCAGTGTGTTTCCTGAATCAGATTTGTTCAGTGGAAGTTAGTGGGGTGGGGGCTAGATATATTTATTTAATAATTATATGACAACACATGCACTCTTATAGAAAGTATATGTTGCATATTCCTTTAGAAGATTTAGGATTACAAATGCTTTAAGAGCAGTCTGACTGCATTCTGAAGTGTAAGGTATCAGGTGGCCACCTAATTAAATGTATCTGTTTGTATTGTTTTTCATGTTGGGTAGAATAACAGTTAGGAATTCTTACTAAAGTTTTAGATTACTTTGCATTAAAAATGCATGTACTTCTGGTGCACATTTGCAGGATAGCTGCAAAAGCAGAAGAGACATCTAAGTAATCCCTGGAGACATTTCTATTTTTCCTGCTTGAGAAACTGAACACACTCTTTAAAGACCAGAGACTTCAAACCGAAGAACTGTGTTGTTGATTTTTGAAGTTGCATTCTTCCCTTGGAGGAATGTAACTTTCAAAGCCCCCAGTAAAGAAAGAGTGAAAAATCAAGCAAGCTTTACACCAAGATGAGGAAACTATGCTGTTGTTTTGTTGGTTTTTTTTTTTTTTATTTGTCTTTCATAGCAAATAAGTAGAACATGTATGATTTTTAATTCCCACTAGCATAGTACATCTGGAAACTGGAGTGAACTACTAGACTTCTCTTAGAAACAAAATGCAGCAGTTTTCTTAGTTTAGCAATCCATTGTAATTTCTTCCCCTCAGATTTTTAAATAGAATGTAACTTCAGTCACTGGTTAAAGCTTTATGTTGATAATGTGATGCTCATGTTTTATGTACACGTGAACAGAAGTAGCTATAAAGGTGCTCGTTCTTCGCAGTCCTGATTCTTGAGGCCACAATGATGAGAGGTACTGGAGTCTGGATAAAAGATTTTTATTTTGGCATGACACTTTTTAGAACAGTATTTCTTAAATGTTGCATACTCAGTGCCCATAAAGAACCTCTGTACAGTGACTTGGGTTCACAAAGGTACTTCTCCCTAAGTCTTTTGACTTCCCATCTACTTTGGAAATCAAAGGGGAGCTGATGTTACAAACCACAACTTTAAAACAGTGAGGTAACAGCCATTTTACTTATCTTTCACCACCATATTTTTAAACCAAATCCTTTCTGCTTAACTCAATTGTGTCTACTCAAAGATGTAATGAAAGATGTCTGTTTTGTAGGCTCCAGTCTGGTTAAGGGAGGATATAATCTGGAAAGTGGCTGTCCTCCCTGTTGTGGTCTGTGGTAGTGTTCTGATGGATTGGATTTTGCTTGCTTTTAACAAATTTGCATGTGGACTCATGCAACCCTGTGGTTACTAAAAGAAGCTGGGTAATGTACACCATACCTTAGGGATTCCTTACTCAGTTGTGAGAGTAATTGCGAGCAGCAACCTAGATTCAAACAGCCAGGCTATTTCTTCGCTAGATCTTTTTTTTCTTTCTTCCTTTTTCTTTTGTTGTGAGGCTCATGTTTGATGGTCCTGGGGAAGAGTAAGCAGTGCTATTTGTAATGTGTGATGCTTAAAAATACACATCAGCTACATTCATACATGAATATATGTGAACAGAAGGTTATCTGGATTTCAAAGTATCAAAATTCTAGTAAATGAGACAGACTTGGCCTTATGTGCTTTTTTTCCCCCCTCTTTTTCATCCCTCCTTATTTATTAGTTGTTAGCACTTATTATCTGTCTCTAGAGTTCTTTGGGGTATGACTTTACCCAAAACAATCATCAGTTAAAGTACTTCAAGAGTGGGCGTAAAAAAGCTATTCCTTTTTTTACATGAAAGATTCTTGTATATGAGGAAAAACAACTGCAGCAATGAGGCTGAATGTTCTTCATAAGTAGATGGTGTATTTTAATAGAACAGTAAAATCTGCATAGTAGGTGTGTCCATTTGCACAGTGTCATCATTTTAGCTGATAGTTACAAATTCCATCTTCAGGACCAGATTCTCTGTTACTGCAAACTGACAGGATAAGGTTAATGGGAACCAGACTAGTTTGACTGAGCTGAGTATTTGTTCTCCCATAAGCCGTGAGGAGTCCACTTAGGGGAAAAGCACTGTGCTCCAGCCAGCCTGAGCTTCCTGTGAGCAGAGTCTGTTTAGACTCTGGTCTTTAACACAGAAATTAAAACATAATAGATTTCCCCAATGGTTTAACTTAGGGAAATTTATCAACTATTTACACAGAACCATCCTTTTAAACATACTTCTAACTTTAGGAACTTAGTTTACTTTTCAACCTAGTCTGATGCCAACTAAATATACTAAGTATAATTAAATATACGGATGCCACATCACAGCAGTAGTTGGCAAATTCTTACACAAACTTCTCCTCCCATTGTCCTCCAGATGTAACAGTTTTTAAAGCAGGCTCTGTGACAGTGCCTGTTTACATCAGGCTCGTCCTTTTTAACTCGAATATTTGAAAAACTAACATTGTGTTTCCCGTATCTTTACATGTATGTAAGAAGTGCAGTGGTAGCCTGGACAGGGACATTAGCATATATTGGACCAAACCTATGATGAGTTACAGGAACTCTCAGGAAATACTTGGCTGGGAATTAAAAGCATTATGGTCTAAAGATCGAGGACCACAGAGTGGTTTCGGTTGGAAGGGACCTTAAAGGTCATCTAGTTCCAACCCTCCTGCTGTGGGCAGGCACACCTCCCACTGGACCAGCTTGCTTAGAGCTCCATCCAACCTGGCCTTGATGAGTGCACTGTTTATGCAGCAGACTGAAAACAGTAATTATTTTAGTTCTAGAGAACTTCATATGTGTAGCTTCAGGCCTGGAAATTTACGTCATACTACACAATATATTCAGTAATATGCCAGGTAGTGTATTGGTTCTGTAATACAAGAAAATCAGACAGGCTAACCCCAAGGGAGCACTATTAAAAGCATGACACATTTCTCACAGAAAATGACACTAAATAGGACATAAGTTGTACTGGAATGCAAACAAATGGAATATATTTCTTACTTAAATGTTCCTCAGTTCTGAAACTTAAACTGCTTTGTAAACAATAGTGTAATAAGATCTGTCTGTGTAACAAAAGGGCAATAAAAGGCCGTGAGAAGTTGCACAGTTTACTCCCATCTTACAGGATGCTGAAATTTCTAGACTTCAAACAAAATTTGCACTGCAAAAGAATGTTTAGGCTCTAGATTCAGGAAGACATTTTTAAGCAAATTTCTGTAGTAATGTGTTGGATGGACAGCTTATGATACGATAATTAATTAAAAAGAAATATAGTTCCCCCCCCTCACCCCTCCATGAAGCCAGGCCCAAGTTTTGCAAAGCAGTGGTCACTGAATGAATTTATTAGTTCATTTTTTTGCTCTACACATTTACTGCACAGTTAATTTTTGTTGATTTTCATTCTACTCTGTTAGTCTTTCATACATGGTTAATGAATTTGCAATATAGTTAGCCTGATTTCAGTATCTAATTCCATCCTCGTGTCTTAGTTGTCTGTGTAAAGCAAGTAAGTTAGTTCTGAGAGTCAATGGAGGTTCCCTTTTTCATAGGGACATCATTGAATTCAAGTGCTTTTATTTCAGATGTTAAATTTTTTCAGGCCACTTAGAAGGTAGACAGGGTGACCTTGGCTTCACTCTTATTCTGTCCACAATCAGAGTTGCTCGTGTTGCAAGTTGAGTGCTGAAGCTCAGGGAAGGATGTTAAAAGCATTTTAGTTTAACTTAGCTAAGCTACTCTCAACTGCTGAAATTCACACTCCAGCTCCTCTCACTTGTGAGGATTGAAATGTTAGCTTAGAAAGATGCTTGCTGTTTACTTCGCTACTTGAGAGAAAACGATTTTGTGGTTAGGAGAACTGTTTGCCTAGACCGAAATTCTATTGACCTGAGATTATCAGAAGACATAATTGAAGTGAGTAATTCTGTTTTCCAATTTTTCCTCTGTTCTTTACACAGTGGAGTGCTTTCTACAGTATTCATACAGAGCTATTGCTTGATTTCCCTGGGTTTGCAAACTCTCACAAATCTGAACCTAAGCATCTAAAGTTGAGCACCTGAAAATAAGAGCATAGCTAATAACCACTGGAGAATATTTTTAAGTAACTTGCCAAATATTGGATAGTTTTCCTGTAGCAAGCAATGGGTCATGTGTTCATGTCTGAAAAACAGTATTTAGGTGCTTTAACAAAGATAAATTTTTTTCATTATCTTCTTATGGAACAACAGGAATCATATAGCTCATAGTTGTCTTTACTGGGAAATTTTAAGTTCCCTAAACACTGACTTTGCATTCATTGAGAGAAGTGGTATCTGAAGAAAACACCACATGTGATCGCATAGAAGTTTGTACATGCAAGTGGACTAAATTAAGGCTTCTTGTACAGCTTAAGAATTTTTGGGTGCTTCCTGCCTTTCTAGTCCTTGTGTTTGTGTGTACATTGGTTTGCATTTTGCACATTTTGGTTTTTCTCACTTCCATTGTCACTACATGGTGGTCACTCATAGAGCTAATTCCACAATTCTAATTTTTGTTACTCCATAAACAGGCATAGTATGTTGAAATTTTCTAGCTTACTTAGATGAAAACATGAGAGACGAGAACTTCTTCTGGTTTACCCAAGCACCACTTGTCCCTTGCTGTTTTCCCTCATTCCAAACCCTGATCAGATCCTTTCTGCACTGGTTCTTTGCCCAGTCTCTCGGCTCTACACCTGTCACTCTTTTATTCTGTCTCTAAGCTGAGTTCTTCAGTCTACATTCCAGAAAAATGGACACTGCTATCCTTTTCTGCCATGACCCTGTGTTGGCAGCTTTATCAGCAGAAAGGCTGAGGACATATAGGCTGGATGAGCAGACATTGAGTTACAGCTGAGCATCCGGGCCCGGAGAGTGGTGGTCCATGGTACAATGTCCAGTTGCAGGCTGGTAACTGGTGGTGCATCCCAGGGGTGAGTACTCACAGTACTGTTCAACATCTTCATTAACAATCTGGATGATCAGGTACAGGGTCCCCTCAGCGAGTTTGCAGGTGATACAAAGCTGGGAGGAGTGGATACACTGAAGGGCTCTACTTCCAGAGGGGACCTCAACAGACTGGAGGTATGGGCTGACAGGAACCATCAAAAGGAAGCCCAAAGTCCAGTTCCTGGTGGGGAACAACTGCAGGTACAAGGGCATGCTGGGGGCCAATTGGTTGGTAAACAGCTTTGCAGAAAACAACCTGGGGGGCCTGGTGAACAGAGTTGAATATCAACCAGCAATGTGCCCTTGCTGGAAACAAAGCACTGAATATCCTGGACTGCACTGGGAAGGACATTGAAGGAGGTTCCCCCCTACTCAGCACTGGTGAGGCCACACCTGGAGTATTATATCCAGGTCTGGACTCTCCAGTACAAGAGGGACATGGTCATACTAGAGAGAGTCCAGTGAAGGGCCACAAAGGTGAATAAGTGACTGGAGCATTCCTCCTATGAGGAGAGGCTGACAGAGCTGGAAGTGTTCAACCTGGAGAATGGAAGAGTCAGGTTGGAATCTCATCAGTGTGTATCAATACTGGAAGAGAGGACACAAGCAAGATGGAGCAGGCCCTTCTCACTGGTGCCATAGGCAATAGGCACAAACTGAAACACAGCAGGTTTGAGCATCAGGAAACACTTTTGTACTGTGAGGGTGACTGAGCACTGGCATGGGTTGCCCTGAGAGGCTGTGGCATTTGCATGAGAGACTGTGGAATTTGCATCTCAGAGACACTCAAAAGCTGTCAGGACATGGTCCTGGACAGCTGGCTCCAGGGATCCCTGCTTAAGCAAGAGGTCAGATCATATGACCTTCAGAGGTTCCTTCCAACCTCAGCCAATCTGTGATTCTGTGAGCTTGCTCTCAATTTCTGTGCTTAGTGTGACAAACCTGTCGAGTGCAAGGGAGTGGCAAAGGAAATCCTGGGCAGCACTGCAACAGGAGTGCAGCAGTTCCAGATGTGCTCTTCCAAGAATGAAGATACAGGGGTCAAAGCCAGCTCACAGCTAACACTGATCATGTTTAGCTTTGCTAAATTTGATTGCATTGCAAGACTATTGGCAAAAGGCACCTCTCTCACATAAAACATAACTTGTTTGCCAAATTTAAATCTATGCTACAAGCTGGTGGGCAACTTTCTTGAAAAACTTAATCAGTGTCACTGTTCTTTAACAGTATGAGCACAGCCCTTTCAGCTACCATTCAATTTGCATCAAATACCTAATTTGGAAAATTTTTCATCAAGCAGTTGAAGCTTATTGAAGGTATTATAAGCAACTGAAAGACAAATACAGCAATTTTTTATACCTGCTATTTTTCTAGAATAATTCAAGTATTCTTGCAATTCCTAGAACACCTTGTGAACAGATAGGGGATTCAGATTATTAGCAGATTTAGTAACTGAGACAGAACTGGACAATTTGGCATTCTCTGGGTCAAATGAGCATGCCAGGAGAGAACGTCATGCTACAGTGGGTGTTTAACTTCTCAGTCAGTATTGCCTTATCTTGTACTAAAAGTTCTACCCACAAAGGGTTGAAGTGGCCGTGGAATCTAAGTGTGGGTGTAAAACCCAGCTCAAGGGCTGCTCACCAGCAGGAAAGCACTCAGGGTGAGGTTCAAGATTATCTAGCTAGTATCCATACAGGGAGGCAAGTGTAGTCTGTCTGTGCTTTTGGTAGCGTTCAAGTGCATGTGTAACTGCACTGCAAAGGAATAGAGAGAGATGCTGAAACAATGTGCTGCTTTGGCAGCCTATTTTCCTGACAAAGTATTCTTTCATGCAGTAATCAGTGGTCCCCCAGGCAAGTTTGTTGAGCTGTTTGCCCAGATGGATAGCAACAACAGAGAGTGGATCAACATCTTTGAGAGTGGATTTATTCAACAAGCAATCTAAATGAAACTTTCTGTTCTGTATAATAACCCCACAGTGACATGGGAAGGCTAAACAGGAGGTGCCTGCAAAAGTTTTGCAGAATTTCATTCCTGCCTTAGCAGCATTAGCAATCTTCCTTTTCAGCCTAGTGGCATGTTTCTTGTATAGTTTTTCTTGCTAAATCAATGTGAAGAGTAGGGGAGCTACAGCTGGACCCTCATATTTTGTGAATTAGGTTATTGCCAGACCTTCTCTGGTCCCTGCCCAAAGGGGTGTTGGAATTCCAAGGGGATCACTTATTCCTCTTAAACTTTCCTTTCTCAAGACTGGCTCAAAAACCAAAGCTAAAAATGCCTAAAATGAAATGTCTGAAATGGGATGGAAGAAAAGACCTCACAGTATGTTTTACAGGACACAGTTGTTCAGGAGTGCACTAGATGAGCAGTGGCCTTTATGGAAAGATTTACAAATTAATTAATAACCTCACAGAATTCCCTAAAAAAAAGGATCCACTTAACTAAGAAGTATGAGAAGCTCTCAGTGCCATGAACTACCGAACCCACACTGAAGTTCATTTAACTGCAGATGAGTAGCCCCTGCTCCATGAAGGAAGGACAGCCCTGTGCCTGACATCTACCTATTTACTGCAGGCTACTTTTGGTTTTTTCAGATGAGCCTGTGGTTATTTTATCGACAACTGCTGTTCATCACCAAAAAGGAAATCCATACAGGTAATCACAGAGTGCATCAAAGGAGAGTGAAGAAGCAACAACTAAAAAAACCCAAACCCTCTGGTATTTGCTATTGTGTGGTATCTGTGTGGCTTTTACTGGGTTCTCATTCCTACACCAGAGCTCCTCACTCTCCAGATGAAATATGCATGAAAGTGGGCCCATGATATCTTTATCAGAGAGGAGCTTCAGCAGAAACAAAAGAAAAGTTTTTCCCCAGAGACAAGGGGTGTGTTTTACCAGGAATGGAATCCATCTGTCTTCAAATACTGGGATGACTCCAGGAATATCTTCCAGCTACCCTGGGGTACTGCAATCTCATTTTCCTGTGCTCACCATTTGTATTTATAGAATGAATCCACTCACAAAAGTAAAACAAAAAGCAATAGACTTCAGTCAGAAGGATTACAAGTTCTCAAGTCAGGGATTCCCCTTACTTCGTTTCAAGTTAATATTTATGCAAGCTTAGTTCTCTAGGGCTACCCATAATTCAAAATAATCTATTTGCTTAATTGAATTATTCTTTTAGGAAGAGGAAATTGAAAAACCGGGCCAGTCCAAGTGACTTAGTCCTAGTCAAAAACCAGAGCTTTAGAAAGAGTCACACGTTGGTAGGGGTGAAAATGGAAAACCATCAACCTTCCTTAACTAACACATCAAAGAAGAAACTACTCACCAATTGAAATGAAACAGGAAGACTTTAAATAGGAGCTCTTATCTTAAAACATAATGTCTAAATTTTTTTTGCAACTTGTATGAAGCTGTTGAAATACAGAAGGCCTATGGAAAAGATGGAATATTAAAAAAAAAATTAGGTGTCAAAATAAATATTCATGTAAACTCTACTGGAAAGAGAGGAAAAAAAAGATCATTTTACTACTGTGTGAATCAGACTTGTGTATGTGCACATAACACTAAGTGAAAGGGAACAGATAAAGTAAGACTTACATACTAATTTTCCAGTAAATAATTTACATGATAAGGAAATGGAATGGTGCTTATCTAGAGTAAGCCTGCTCGGAAAGAAACCAAAGGTTGATCCTGAAAGGAACGTCATCTACTACTGCCAAAATCCCAGTAAATTTTCTTGTTCTTTCTCTGTCACTGGACATAAGCTGCTAAACCTTGAGCCAGCTAGAAATGTTCTTTTGCAAACATATGAGCAAGCTATTCTTTATCCAGACAAATAACAGATAAATTGTGTGGCAGCTACAATAGCCACATTTGCAAACTCTGCATGGGTAATTCCAAGACAGTTCTAACACCAGTGAGTTTAGGTTTAGGTTTTTTTCAGAAATTGATTGCAAAAATACAAAAGCATTTTAGAAAGTATCTAAGTGCTAAACTAAAAGACTCAACAGTTAGGAAACTCCAAAGTTGGCGCTGGCAAGCAGTGTGGCATTTTAACCTGACCACATTACACAGATACAGTATAATTACATCACATTCATATACATTTAGAGTATGCCAACAAAGCATGTAAAGTAACTGAACTTCTGGCCTCATTAAGTCATTGGCGGTGACTTAAATTAGAGCCCATGGATATCCTTACACTCAGAACTTTACCCATTACATGGGATGTGTAAAACAGTTGTAGCTACGTATAATCAATGAGGAAATCCTGCTAATACAAACATGATTCAAACACAAGATTTCCGTGTGGAGAGATGGATCCAGCAAAGGCTTTGTAGTCAATGTCAAACCTGTAAACTTAACACTCACGATACTAAACACTTGAGAACAACCATCTGAGGAGTGAAATTTCTAGTCATGCAAGTATGAGAGCCTTTACCTTTTTATATTTATATTGAATGATCTGAATTTTGATGCACTGAATTATACATATGAGTTCACTTTCATTGAAATGTAAATATCCAGGATATTGTATGATACTCTTTGAAATGATAAAATATATGATATCTTTTCAGAGTTTTCTGAGAAGTTACCTGAGGTCCTTTACCTGCTCATCCTTCCAAACTACCCTTCATCAGCTCTGACAAAATATGGTGATTCATACAATTAACACATATTTCTAATAAATATGTGGCAACTTTAATGACAGAAGATGTTTGCTATAATCCATAATAATCTGGATTCATATTAAAATATTCAATTTTAATATCTGGGTGAACAAAGACACCTTGGACCTCTGGAATACTGTCAGTTCTTTGTTGCAGGGCTACAGCAGAGGCGCATGTTCATAGTCCTATTAAAATGTCATGCTGCTTTGTACTGGTGATCTTTCTGCCTTTGTAATGCTTATGGGATTCATGGTAGACCATCCAGAATGTGGTGTTTGCACATTTAACACGATGCTAATATAGCTCTCGTTCCTCACAGCAGCCCCTGGTGTTCTGATGTGTACAGTCTGAGCCTACCCCCCGAGTGCCAGCTGTGCTGACACACCACATCTGTGCCTTGCAGCTTGTGAATTGGATGCTCCTCTCTGCTGTTTCCCCCTGCTTGACACATTGACATGCGGCAGTAACGAGGTGATGATGTAAAGGCACTCTGCTCCCCCTCCCAGCCTCAAACTGCATCTGTTCCTCACACAGCTGTTAAGCAAAAACTGGTTGACAGCTCCAACCCCTCTGCACTCTTCCTGGTGTTCTCGAAAGTCTTGGTTAGACTGAAATTGCAAAGAGTTGTCCAACTCAAAATGCTTCTTGTCTGACTCCTTACATACAGGCAAGGGATACAGTAAAACATGTTTTGCCCTGTTTTCTCTTTCCCCTTTCCCTCTGTCATTGCTTAGGTTGAAGTTCCTGCTCTCAGATTTCACTTGTGAGTTTTCCTGTATTTTCCCAGAGGATTTACAGAACAGACACTGCTATGTCCTGGGTTATTTTTATATTTCCCAGGGAAAAAAATAATAAAAAAGGGGAGAGAGTAAAGACATGCTCCTCCGAATGAGGGAGCAGCATGGTGAGAAACTGCTCAGCACTGCTTGGCTTCCATGGGACTGGATATCAACTGGCTTGTTTATACAGAAAGTATTTTGTTGACCATTTCCTAGCATTATATCCTGTTTTGCTAACAGAGGGGGGGTTTATCCAGTTGGCAAATTTACATTTTCATCTACTTGTCCATTCACTTTTCTCACAGATAATAACTATCCTTATCTCTTCTACACAAATAAAAGTAAGGCTGACCATGCAAAGTACTGCCCTGAAAGGTTCTCTAGAAGTTATACAATATTTTGATTTTTCCAAATTGTTAAACATTCTTAAATTATGTCAAGTGAAGATGCAATTGTCAAATTCACCTTGCCACTTTGCAGGCATGTGGAATGTTTTAAAAACCAAAACAAGCTCATAGCAGGTTTCAGGAGTCGTAGGAATGTTAATCTGGACACAGGATTTAACTCCACCCATGCTCTGCCCAGGATGTAGGATTACTCATGCACTTTGTGTACTGCCATTTTCTGTCCATGTGTGCATCCATACTGGTCCTGGATAGAAACCCCTGAGTTTCTCCAGGTTGTCCCTAGAGAAGCCCCTGGGTTTTCTCTTTGTCCCCTACAAGAGGCCAAGGCATCATTACAAGCATCATAACTACAGATATTGGCTGGAAGAGAGTAGTTTAAATTATTTATTAGCTAGAGGCTGTACTCACAATGTCCCTGGTGTTGTACAAATACTCAAAAAGAATGCTGCGAAACACACCCTACTTAAAGAAGGATAGCTGGGGCTGCAAAATTAAGGAAAACACGACATTTTGAAGTATCATAGAATAATAGAATCAATTGGATTGGAAAACACCTCCGAGATCATCAAGTCCAACCCTTGGTCCAACTCCGGTCCCTTTACCAGATCATGGCACTCAGTGCCACATCCAATCTCCGTTAAAAAACCTCCAGGGATGGTGAATCCATCACCTCTCTGGGCAGGCCATTCCAATGCCTGATTACTCTCTCTGTAAGGATTTTTTTTTCTGATCTCCAACTTAAATTTCCCGTGGCAGAGCTTATAAGCCCATGCCCCCTTGTCCTATTGCTGAGTGCCTGGGAGAAGAGAACTGGTTTGTTTCCCCTTGTCAGCAAAATACCTAAGAACCGTCGAGTGGAGACCAGGGAGGCTTTGCTCATACTGCCAGGTCATTGTGCCACTGATGAAGTACGGTGTGGAGAGGAGCAAAGTGTTTACAGGAAAGCTGACAAACCAGCTGGGGACGCTAGGAATGGATCGCGGTGAAGCCAAGGGACAGGGAGGGGACGCAGAGCAGAGCTGTGCGGGTCGGGGAGGGGCGGCCGTGGGTGCCCCCAGCGCGGAGCCGGCTCAGCATGATGCAATGCCGGCCGGCCGGGCCACTCCAGCAGCCGCCGGGAGGGATAGGAGAGCTGGGCGTGGGCAGATGCCAGGGAAATCCCGGAGAGCCGCCGCGGAGTGCGGGGGAAAGGCGGGCCGGCACCTGTGTCGCCTTGCAGGAGCTACAGGAAGGACAGGGTTGGGGCAAGCGTTGCTGTTCTGCTTCTGAGCAGCGCGTATGGCCACCGTGTCACAGCTGTGCGGGCAGGACGCGGGGACAGGGCAAGGACAGGGACAGGGCAGGGAGCGCACAGGGACGGGGCTGAGCCTGCCGAGGCCTGCGCAGCAGCACTGCCACCACCTGCTCTGCGCTGCCCTGTATGGGGCCACGGTCCATACACACAGAGACAACCCCAGACCTGACCCTTCGGTAACCGCGTGGGTAAAAAATAAAGGAAGAAACCCAACTTCTCGCAGAGTACCCACGGCGCGGGCACAAGCCAGGCGCGCCCCCGAGCCTGCCCCTCTGCTGCGGGGTCGCTGTGCCCGAGGGGCGCCGGGGCGGGCCCGGGGCGCCCTGTCAGACAGCCCGGATCGCGGGGAAGGCCGGCCCGGCCCCGCGGCTGCCCCCGCCCCCGGACGGCCCCCGTGGCCGTGACGTGCCGGGCCGGGCCGAGCCGGGCCGTGCCGGGCGGAGGGGGCGGCGCAGAGCAGCGCAGGAGCCGCGGCGGCAGCAGCAGCAACAGGGCTGGCAGCGAGCGGGGCGGCAGCAGCAGCAGCAGCGGCAGCACCACCATCACCACCAGCAGCAGAGCAGGAGCAGCACCAGCACCAGGAGGAGCAGCAGGTAAGGACGCGGCCCCTTGGCCCCCGCCGCCCTCCTCCCTCCCGGGGCAGGCTCCGGCCCGGCCGCAGCGCTGCCCCCGGGCCCCGCCGGCCCCCGGCCCGGGCAGGTGCGGGCGGGGCCGGGCAGGGCCCTTGGCCGGGAAGCGCTCCCAGCGCCCCGCGGGACGGACCGGCCCGCCCGGAGCTTCCCGGCCGGGGGCGGCTGAAATCCCTGCGGACTGACTGCTCTGTACTTCCTTAAATGAACTGACATGGGAATTTCTTTCCTCTGTGGGTTGTTTGTTTTGTTGTTGTTCTTGTTGTTTGTTTTGTTTGTTTTGTTTGTTTGTTAGTCTCATGCTCTGTGAAATAGCCCATCCCTGCGGAGTTAGAGCAGAGCTCCCCTCTTTGCTTCAGAAGCATTTCTGTACTGTCGCATAAAATAAAATTTTTACAGCCTTTACTGGCCGAACTCAGTATGACTGGTAGTGCAATGGAAAAACATCTCTCGGAGAATTTCTCCTTGAAGTACTTTTGCAGGCGATGCACGGACAAATCCCGACACTCAGTTCCTGTAACTCGCATTCGTAACTGGTTAGGAAAACTCAAAAAGGTTCTTCCCCTTAATGGTTTTTAGTAGAACTCGCAGTGCAGCGCACACAGTGCTGGTGCTTGCCTGATGCTCGGCCCTCGGGTCCTGAACTAGTAAATGCCAGCAGAGGCCTGTGAGTCGGCACAGCTGAACTAAGAAATGACACGTCCTGTCAAAGGATGGAGGTGACAATTTTCGGCTAAATGTTGCTGACTGTCGGCGCTCTTTTTACGAAGATGGAGAGAAGTGGTGTGTCGTGACTTGCGTCCCCTCCTGCTCTCGGAGGGAACAGACCTTTGAGGCGACCTAATTTCTTCAGCTCATTTGGCATCGCCGGGCTGCGAGCGGCCTATGGACTGGGTGCACAGCCATCCCAGGACAAAGGTTGGCCTCGGCACTGAGGCTTCCTTCTGTTGCAAGTGTGACAAATTAACAGGGTGGAGATGAACTCGTGAGTTAAATGTCATCTGCAGTTTTTAGTGCGGTGGTTGTTTTTTTTTAGTGAAAAAAACCTAATAAAAAATAGAAGTAATCTAGTTACTAAAATCATCATTATGAAAAATTAAAAGTATGAGTAAATGTCATGCAGTATTTGTTTGACTCTCATTAAATTGTGCTAACATACGAGTTAACTATGAAGTGTACGGTTTATAAAATATCTGCAAAAGAAAGATCTCAGTATTGTTGGGCTGGGAGTGTAAACATCGAAACTGTCAGAGCACCATTTACAAACCTTGGCAATGTTTTTAATAATGTAGAAATATTTATAGAAATATTTAATGTTTTTAATGTTTTAATGTTTTTAATAATGTAGAAGACTTATCTTGACTGCATTTTTAGTGGATATGTTTTTAATGTGTCTAAGGTAACAAACTGTTTTCTGACGATACAGTTATGCCTCCGACTGTGAAACTGTAAAGCCAGCAGTGTGAACATAAAGACAGTAAACTTTCCTGTGAGGCTTAATAGCTGTCTGAATTAAAACCATGTCAGTATTAGCTTGCAGAAGTTGTAAGCAAGTTCAACAAATTTCTCCAGCCCCAAGCTTCTAGTCAGAGTGGGCATTCCTGTATAATCTGCACTAAGTACTGTGTCCCTCAGCCTCCGGCATTGCCATGTGCCTTTGTTTTGATAATGGGTCAGTATTTTGACCCATTAATAATAATGTTCTCCTAAGCAAGGTGGAATGCCGCTTCCTTGTGCCTAGTCTGCTAGGGTGGAGAAGGCTTTATGACCCAATCTAGCCGTCGTATTTTTATGGTATTTGATAACGCTGCTCTGAGGAAGGCTTTGAGGTTTTTGAAATTTTGACAGTCTTATGAGTGATGTGGTGAAGTAGAGTAGGGACTAACTTTTTTATCAGTACAAAATATGGAAGCATGATATTAAGCTGGCAGGTTCAAAATGAGCAAAAGGGGTGCGGTTTTGGTTTTGATCAATATGTAGTTAGTTAAGCTTTGGAAATTCTTTCAGAAGTGTGTGGATATTGAAAGTTTATGGGGATTTGAAAAGCAGCTGGACAAATTAAATGGAAGAAAAATCTACTAAGACTTACTTGTGCAGGGTACCTCTAGTAACTCAGGGAGTCACTGAGCTGAACATGAAGCCTGGGAGAATAAACTGGGTATTGTCAATTATTTGTCAAATTTTTATATTAATTTCAGGCATTGACACAGTTGAAACAACAAACCTACCATCTGATCCAGTAGGGCTGCTCTTAGAAAAACTGTTTATCTGAAGTGAGTGTCTGAGAACAGCTGAACCAAAGGGACTAAATCTAGAGATAGCAACTCTGGGTGATAATTCTCAGGGAATGATTATGAGTCACCATCAGACTGGAAGTCAGTTTAAGTGGTGCTGGGGGCAATTCTGGCACCTTTGTACTTGTTGTCATTGATGTCTTTGATCAACACAATTAGCACAAAATCTGAAGGGAGACCGAGTAGGGATTTCAAGCTGTGTTTTTGATGATCTGCTTTGGAAGACAAGAGGTTTTTGGTAAGTTCAAAGGCTGTATTTGAGTACAAGATATTATTTTCAGAAAGGAGATCCCATAATGCAGATAGTTGAAGTCAACTTTGCAAGCAGTGCCATGGAAGCAGGTCTGAGGGTTAGGGGAGATAGCAATAAGCAGGAAGGTGCTTCAGCTACTGTTGAAGTTTATAATTTAACTTTTCATGCTAGTTCCCACAGAAAAGAGATGAGGGGACAAGAAGATGCTACACTCTTATATTAGTGAGAAGTGGTCTGTGTCCTTCTGTCAGTGACTGCATCAAAAAAGATTAAACTAGTTTGCATCAAAGACTTGATGAAGTTCTTAAAATCTGTTATGCCTTAGGGAAAACTGGAACAAGCTGAGGTTGTGCAATCTTCCTTCTGCAAAGGTTTTTGAAAGTCAAATAGGATTTGTGTTAAGAATATATTAAAAACATTCCTCAAAAGTGTCTTACTTGTTCTCATGCAGGGGCTTGAGCTTAATGATTTCTTCAGGTGCTGCCTGTATTCTGGTGTCAGCTTATATAGAAAAAAGTAATTTCAGTCCTCAAAAGATAGGCAGTTTCTCTAATAAAGTCCTAGAATCTTTGAGTTACTGCTGGTCATCTCATGTTACAGCTTAAGGCAATCGGTTTTAAAATAATTAGTGTTGGGGCAAACTATTGCATTTGACAGCAAAATATTGTGGTTTAAGAGTATAGCCTGTAACGCTGTAGGAAATGTAGGTGTAGGACCATGCTATGATTTAAACCAGGAAAATCAGAAGGATAAAACCTGAGGTATTCATCATCTTCTGTAGTATATATTGTATGTGGCTTCATAACCACTGTCCTAGTGTTGCAGTATCTTCGGTTCTGAAACACTTTTAAAGAACTGTCACCCTATTGAAGAAAAAAAGAAAAATCAGACTTGCTTAGTAGCATATGTTTCTCATTTGGTATCAATTTTTTAAAGTATGCATGCAAAGATTAAAATGGCAACATTTTAACACAGCGTGCCATTTATCTGAGTTTTTGTTCTGCTGTTTCTTGGAATGACTGTATTATGTTTGTAGTAAAATACTGGTGACTGAGACTTGTGTCTCTGAAGTATTGATAGATACTGTAATAATATAAAAAACACGTGGGAAAAATGTAATTTTTGAGCTGATGGCTGTGAATGAATCTTCCACTCCCTTTAAAAAGCCCAACAAAAACAAGTTTTGCGAAGCAGAACATGAAGTATCAGCCACCTTTGGCATTTTTCTAAGGCTCTAATGGCGAGAAAAAAACAGAAAAATCTGTGAGGACTTGAATCTCTGGTAGAGTGATTTCTGTAAGTAGTGACCATACAGAGTGTATTTTATTGAAGAGAGCATGCTAAATGACCAGGTTAGAATACCAGATCAAAAATGTTATTAATAAATGTAACGACCAGCTTAGAATACCAAATAAAAATATTGTTATTAATAATAATTAAGTTCTGGCTGTTTTTATTTTGTTGAGCAGCGTGCTGAAGCGGAGCAGAGGACGATGGGGCTGGGGAGGGCTGTTTCAGTTCGGTCCTGCCACCGTGCTGTGGTGCCACAGCTCCAAGGCAAAGCCCGTTGCTGCCTGTGGACAGCTTAGCCTGGCCTTGCACAGGTGGTTTGGGAGCCCCTGCTGCACGCTGACTTTTCCTCATTGCAAAGGGAGTTGCAGTAGGGTGACATTTAAGCTGCAGACATGGTGCTGGCTGCAGGTCCTGTGGGCATGCGGAAGCTCTGCCAGATGAATTGAAGGTGCTGTCAGTAGCAGGGCATGAACGCCTGATTAAGTTTGGGTTGGTGTCTGGCTGCTGTGGCTGCGCTGCGGGTCATACCCGGGGTGTGCCTGACTCCTGAAGCACTTCTGTCAAGCCGGGGGTCTTTTCTCGTCAGCAGAAGCATTCTTCTTGCACTGCAAGTGGATGGGTGAAGGGTGGTTTCTTCTTGCTTCAGGGAATGAGACGTGGATGAGATCTCGAATTAGACCTGACTTTTCATATGTGCAGCTCTCAGTGCTACTGCTGCTGCACTTGCCTGATCTGAGAATGCTCAAGGCAGAATGGGGCCAGTCTCCAGACTGCGATCCAGCTTTGGCAGTGCTGAGTGGAGGTGTCAGGGGCACTGCCAGGACTGAGGTGGCCATGTCCTTACATTCATCTTTTGAGGTTTGATCTGCACTCAGAAGAATCAAAAGAGAAATTCTCAGAATCCTGAGCTGAAAGTCTGAGTGACCCCTGGATTTTTGTATGTATGTATGGCCAGACTTTGCGAACGCAGATTTGGGCAGGGCTCTCCCCACCTGGGTGTGCCCTTCCAGCCTGTGCAGTGGATTTTTTAGGTGAGGCACAGCGT
>JAWWEV010000115.1:84665935-84676665 GCA_035583235.1 Hafferia zeledoni | reverse complement strand
GGCTTGAACTGCCAGGGGACGGTCCCCACTGAGACTCGAACTCAGGACCTTGGGATTCAGAGTCCAGAGTGCTCTCCATCACACCATGGGACCACCCCCCTGGATTTGTAAATGCTCTACAAAAGGTCTTATTTATTGTAAAAGAAAATTTTTCTCTCTTTTTTTTTGAGGCAACAATATTGTAGTACCCTTGTTTGGGAAGAAGCTGTCCATGGTGGGTCAGCATGTCCTTCTGCAATCCTCAGGCGTGACCCACAAAGGAGGCCGTGCCTGGTGTGGGCTGAGGACACGCCCTTCTGAGTCACATCTGTGCTTTGCTTTTTCGTGATTTATTCAAGTGCAGCCCATCACAGCTGCTCTGTGGTGATAGAGGTGATAAGCAGTAAAACTCTTTCACACTGTCCTCTGTGCCAAAGACAGACAATTTTGCTGTGTCTCCTTTCGTATTGTCTGGCTGAGCCCTGTGTGCAGGCACACAAAACCTGCCCGTGATGGCAGTCTGCTTGTTTGAGGGGAGGCACTGGAGAGTTTTGGGGGTGGGATGCTCTGTAGCTGCTCATCTGGTTCGAGGTTTAGTGGCCTGTGATAACCTCCTGTGCTGTTGGCCCTGCTTACGTACTGTAAAGTTTCCAGGACAGGGATCAGGGCATTCAGGAATGAAGAATGTGCCAAATACTTTATACGACTTCAGTTTTAATGATTCTACCGGGTTGCAATTTTGTGAGTAATTGGGCTGACAGAATTGTGGGCTGCCCCTCTAAAAGAAGGAAATCATCTTCAATGGCTGTGTCCTCTGCCCCCTCCCCTGCAGTGCTGATGGTTATGGGACCCAGTGCAAACTGCCGGCTCTGCAGAAAGCAGCAAATCCCATCACTTTTCGCTATATCCGTGCTGCAGAGGGGTGCCAGGCACTTCAGATGTTCTGTAACAGGGTTGCAGTAGCACGTAGTGAGGAGCAGAAATGAGGGGAGGCAGACGAGTGTACTGCCCTCAGCCATGACCTATTCAGCTCACCTTCTCTCAGGAATCAACAACATGTTTTGCAGTCTCTTAGACCTTTGTAACCTTTGTTTCCTCCACCAAAAGTTAGACAAATGCCTCCAGTAGCCCTTTGCAGAGAGAAATGCAGACATAAGGAGTGTATGTGGAGAATTTAATAGAATCATAGAATCTCAGAATGGCCTGGCAAGGAAAGACCTTAAAGATCATCTAGTTCTGACTCCCCTGTTGTGGGTGGGCATGCGCAGGCAGAATCACACACCAGGGCAGTCACAGCAGTTGGATGGGAAAGCATTGTAAAAGATCATGGATTTCAGAAGGGCCTGAGATAATGGCGGACTTTTATTAGTGTCTAAAGATAAAGACAGTTGGTTTTACTACATGTGGTAGGTTTGGGGGTGAGAATGAATTTGTGTGGTTTTTTTTTTGTTTGTTTGTGTGTTTGTTTTTTTTTTGTTTTTTTTTTTTTTTTTTGTTTTGTTGTTTTTTTTTTTTGTTACCTGGAATTCTTTTTACAAAGATAGGAAAACTAATGAGGTAAATATTTGTCTCATTTTATAGGCTCCTCGAGTTCTTTTTTCAGTGTTTGTGGCTGCTTTAAAGCCTTGGCAGCGTTCATGCAGCCAGGCTTTATGGCAGGTGCTTGGGAACAGGAATGGCACTCGGCGGCGGAATGGATCTCTCTGCTGTGTGACAAGGAGTGTTACTTATGTGGATGCTACAGGAACAGTTCTGTTTCTCCTCTCGTATTTTCTGACTTGCCTTTTTATGGGCATGTTCCTGGATCTGTTTGTCCTCTTTACTTTTTTTTTCTTTCCAAAAAAGAGTCTTTAATGGTTTTTATAGCTTTTGGTAACTGATCTTTTGGCTGTGGTTAAGAGCATTGCTTCAAATTTCAGAGTTCTTGGGAAACAGAAGAGAAATGGGCTGTTGTAATTGTCTTGAATTGGAGCTGATGGGAACAAAGCACTTTTGTTTCTTCTGTACACTTGCAGATTTGGAGATGGTGGGATGATCTCTGTCTTCAGTTGTCATCCCATTACACTGCTCTTGCATCTGCTCAAGCATCTGAAATTAGTCATGATCAGACACTCAGATTATATGGACCTTGAGATCACGTTTGGTTCACTGCATGAATGTCCTATATGAAAAGATTTTTTCTTTGGGTGTTTGGAGATGCATTATGGGCTTTTGAAAAAGTAGTCTAATACCTTAGTATTTTTTCACATCAGTTCTGCAAGAACAAATTTCAAGCTTTGTTTAGGGGAAGGGTGTTTTTTCAGATGCCTTTTGTATCATATTCTGATGGTAATCTGAAACAAAATTTAAATCTTGTTTTTCATTCTGCTTTAAATTCTACATCCTTTCAAAGGAAAAAGATATTTTACTGATCCAGAGAGAGGAATCTTAGACATGAAGTTTCTTAGCTGTACAAGTCATGTCTTGCTCAAAAGGTCAACACCCACAGAACTGTTTCTTACAGTTCAGTGGTCTAACTAGCTGCTTTTCTGAGTTTGTGACAATCTTTCCTATTGTCAATGAACATGGAGTCTTGATGAAAAGACATTGATACTATGAGTGTTTCTGGGTTACATGCTACATTATAATTACATTTATTCAACACCAAAGCAGCAAAGATAAATATAAATATTATGTTGACCATATACTCTTACTGATTATTCTCTTTCTTTTTAAATCCTTGCAGCTTTTTCCAGTTTTACATACATGTATGTACTTTTGTCAAGTATTACATCAGATTTCTTTTGACTTGGAACTGAAAGTACTTTATTTTACTTTTGTTGAAGTTTAGCTTCTTTATTTTTGTTGCTACAGAGTTCTGTGTCTGTTCATGTAGTAGGTAGCCTAGCAGGGGTTATAATACGTGAAGTTCGTTCATAGACTTGTTTTTCTTAGATTGCCCTTTGCAGCCTCTGGTGTAAACCATTCTATTACACTCTTGCATCAGTTACTGATATCTGTAGAATGAAATTTTTTTTTAATCTCTTAAAAATGCAGTTCTATTTTTCTTTTTTTTAAAGTAAAAGCTTGAGATTTTGTGTGAATAATAAATACTGACTTCTTGAGTGCATAGGGTGGACATGGACATTTGTATGATTTAAAAAAACTAAACAGCTATTTGAGATGAGTTGTTATCCGTATTCATCCTGGTTTCTTTATGAATCCCTTTGGGAAGGAAGAGGGCAGAGAAAAGGCACTTCATACTGGTGTGTTTGCTTAGTGACTGCTGCTTTAGCCCGAGGGAGGAGGTGGAAGAGGGGGAGAGGGAAATGACTGGGAAGAGGAAGAGCAGTTTGAGGTGAGCTCCTTTTTGAGAAAAGGCTGAAGTCAGATGCCAAGGTGGGGAAATTTGGGGAGTTGAGAGGACCAATGGGACCCCAGCAGATTCAAGAGGAAACATTTGAAGATCATAGTAGAAGAAAAATTTTGTTTTGACTGCTTGTATGCGAAAGAGGTGAGCATCAGGAGTTGCCTTTCCTACCATGCCTGGGCTGGACTTTAAATCCATGTTTTCCTCATCAACGCTAAGATGCTTCCTGATCCCCATACGTGCCCAGGCACTGACCCTGGGTGTGTCTGCTGGAGGCATAAGAAGACCGTGAGGCCTCGCACTCTGGGCTAAGTATTTCACCCCAAGACAGGTAAAGGTTTTCAAGTGCAGTCTGAAGGTGTGCTAAGGTGTGGGTTTAGTTGTAATTAATGAAAACTAATTGGCTCATGTTTTTCTAGGATTCAGCATGTTCTCCCTAGCAGCTTCTCTTATTTCCATTGGTCCTCTTGTTTAAAATGACCAAGAAATTTTGAGAGGATCCAGGTAAGACAGGAGCCTTCTTAAAAGGATCTGTTACTTCCTCCACTGCTTTAGGCAGAAATTTGAATGGGCAAGATACAGCTGTGCATGAGGCTCCTGTGGCTTGTTTTGTTTAGTTTGATCAGTTGCTTTATGTTAAATTCGTGTCTTACTTTTGTAATGAACATCTTATAGGCAGGCAAACGCACAAAAGTATGATTAGAAGTCTCCAATCTGACAACAGAGTAGGCACATCTGTGTGATAAAGGCAGGATTTTTTTTCAAACTTTGTAATTTTACTTTGTTTCAGGCCTTTTTGTAAGGAAAAGCTGTGTAACTGTCACACATCTGAAGACAGAGGAGAAACAGTTGAATATGAAATAGTAGCCACATTTTCAGGAAAACTGATTTTATGTTGTGAGAAATTAATCTAGTGATGTTAGCAATTATTTAAATAATGTTTACTCCTTGGTGTGCTTACTGTTTATTTTTGAACCTTGTGTCTTACCAGACTTCAAGTTACTGCTGTTCAAAAAGGGTGGGGTTTTTTCCTTTTTTCTGACAAATTACCGTTTCCCTAAAGCATCTCCTGCAAGTGTTTGGACTCTGTTGTGCTTCTTATATAAGCTAAAGGCTTGTATGAGTAGGTAAGGAAATAAGAAGAACAATTGTGCCTTCTCTATTACTATACCTCTGTCAAGGTCTTTACATCTATTTCAGTACTAACAAGAAGAAAATGTGGAAGAAGAATGAAGAGTTTTTAAAATACCTTCCCAAAACTGAGGGAGGATTTCCCCTTTTTGAGGTACTAGGGCTCTCCTCCAAGGGCCCCCACCCAGCTGGGACTGCAGTAGTTTGGTGTAGAGCTTGGGTGCTTCAGACTATAGCAAGTAATACGTGGGATGCAGACCTTGGTTCTGTGATAGTTGATACCACCTCCTTGCACTGTTGCATGTAATGGCAGCCAAATTTTGACCCAGATGCATGTGATAGTGTTCATTTGGAGTTCATCTGAGTGTAAAACATAATGAATACTCCAGTGTATGTTGGTAGCATGTCACCTGGATTGGCTTCCTGGGTTGCATTGTGTCTTGCTCGTCATTCATCTGCCTGGGTCACTCTGGTGTGATCTGGTTCCTTGGTGCTTCAGTTGCGGGTATTTGTGGACAGCTTCACAATGTGCCTCTTTCCGAATCAGCTTTCAGGATCAGCTGCTGCCCTTAAAGAAGCCCTGTGTAAGTTATTCCCAGGACACTTGCCTTTTTTTTTAACTTTTCTTTTTTACATTTGCGTTGCTGCTTCCAGGATATCCTGCCTTTTGTATTTCACAACTTGGTGGAAATGGGAAGGATTTGCATGGCGTCAGTCCTGTAGACGAGCAGGCAGCTTCACATGCTCTGCATGGACTGCATATACCAAGAGAGATTGCAAATGGAGTTTGTACAATAGAGCAAGTAAAACTGGCTGCATTGGTGTGGTTTTCTGAGGATGAAAGAGATGCTGGCTTTTGTTTTACTTATCAGCCAGGCTTGGTGTCTTGTGAGAAGGGCAGTGGAGAGATGCAGGGTAAAAAATCTGGTAGAAACAGAATTTAAACATGGGAGAGTTTCAATTCAAATCCATATTTTTATTTCTCTGTTTTCTGCCTTCTCTTTCTGAGGATGACCAGTGTCATACCAGTAAGCACTGGACTGGGACAGCTGTAATTTTTGGGAGCTGTCAACCAACAATTAACCCTGCTCATCAGGCTGAGGTTGGGAGAGTGACGTGGAGGACACATTTGCTGTGGGGAACATTCCTCTTAGGACAAGCCTTGCCCATGTGTGCTTCACACAGCAATAGAATGTGCTTGCTCTCCATGGGAATCAGCAGGACAGAGTACTTTCTATTGTTGGAGGCTATTGAGGGTTGCTGCTCTGCTGGGGACTCCTTTGGCTATTCACAGCGATCCTTGCACCGGATGATAACACACTGAGCTTGGTCTGGGTCAGCAGGAGCACTGGGTCACTGTGCCAAGAACGCCCTTGCCTTTTACCACCTGAAATGTGTGTGGATTCGCTGGATTTCTAGACCAAAGTACAAGTATGTTTTCCTGTTTTAGAAAAAATGGAAGGGGGGCAATGCTGTTGCTTTGAGATGAAGATCTGCTTTACAGGGTAATTTTAGATGCAGCTTAATGTTTAAGGGTGAGGCAGTTTAGAGTAGGAAAGGCTTGAGAAGTGGAGCAACTACCACAGGTCCAAAATTATTGATGGTGGTGTTGAGCAGACAGAAGCAGCCCCCTGTGGTGGGGAAAGCATGATGTGGAGCAGTGGTTGCTGAGCTGTGGGCATGCTGGATGGAGGAGGTGGAGCAGATGAGGTTCACCTTCCAGGCAGGACTGTGCTGACTAACTGGGCTCAGAGGCTCAGCACGGTTTAGGACTAGCACAGCTCCACTGGCAGAGTGGAAAGCTCCTGCCCTTCTGGTGTTCTCCAAACAAAAAAGCAGTTCATAGCATTGTAAGTTTTTCTTACCTGGAATAGCACTGGCGCTGATTTTTAGGATTGGCCCTTTCTGTTGTGATGTTTTCTCCTCAGTATCTTAAATGATCCTGCCATTTCTGTGGGTTTTGACTTGTTGATAGCTGGCAGCTTTAATTATAAATGTGTGTTTCTCTCTAGAGAGAAACTTTTTTTTTTTAAAAAGGCATTTTGAGTCTCAGACAAGAGGTAAACTGTGGATGCCTAGAGAAAGCAGAGAAGCTGAGTATCAAAAAAGAAGATAAAAATCAAGGCCTATCTTTTCTTGCACTGCTACAATAGAAGACCAGGTCAGGCAAAAAAATCAGTCCTCTCTCCTATACCTCCCTGGTGTTTTTCAGTATAA
The DNA here is from genome assembly GCA_035583235.1 of Hafferia zeledoni. Lineage (NCBI taxonomy): Eukaryota > Metazoa > Chordata > Aves > Passeriformes > Thamnophilidae > Hafferia > Hafferia zeledoni. Next base: position 84,669,989 of record JAWWEV010000115.1, on the reverse strand, counting down.
ATCTAGTTCAAGAGACCCTTAGCAGTGAAGGCTTACAGGAAGGCTGATGTAGTTATTAGAGCACTTCCTGGGTGGCCCAGCCTTCATCTCCGAAGCCACACCTGGTGTATTAGGGTTCCCTATGCTGTTATTATGGGACACGCTCTGTACACATTTCCAGGATAATGTCCGTATCAAAGGAGGATCATCACACAACACAGGCTGCTGGGTGCGTGGAGAAATCAGTTGAATTACAGTATCCAGTAAAACTTGAATGAGTTTTGCAGAGTGGAAAACGGAAAAAGCAAATGCTTTTTTGATACCCTTTGAAATATAATTGTGGTTCTCCCTTGTGCACTTTAATTTGAATGTCAGCAACTTTTGCTAACTTGTTTCTTCTAGAAAAAAAAAATTTATTATTTCTGAGCAGACCAGATGCAGTGGTATTTTCATTTTAGCAAATTTAGATTTGTGTCCTTCACAGTTCATAACACTGGGAAGTTAGTTGGCATGGCTCGCCCTTGTCTGTGAAGGCAGCATAGGAAGCTGCTTTTGCTGAATGTGCAGGCATTTGAGAAGGCATTTGATTAATCTTGTTTCCTTTACTGTTCCCAAGTTATTTGAGTTATTAAATAAGCATGTATTTTTTTTTAAGTTAGTCAGGGTAAAACATTATAGCTAGCACGTTCTTTTTACTAGTCACCCAAATAAAGCAGAAATTCTGGAAGTCATGAATTTCCTTGTAGCAGAGCATTGATACCAAAATGCAATGTCAGGTCGATATTATTAGTTTTCTTTCTGTGTAGTAAGAAAGAAATATCATCTGCTTTTGTATTTTGGGTGATACTGTAGCAAAAATGTACTCTAGGTTTACAGTTCAGTCTTGTGAACTATAGCAGAGTGCTTCTTTCAAATAACCTCTTTTTGTTAATAGAAATAATAGGACAGTTTTTCAGACCTTATGTCCTTCAGTCAATAAAAGGAAATACGTACTTCCCTGTAATAGGAGACAGGTATGTTATTTTGGAGGGTGGAACAGGAGTCTTTGTAAAGAGAGGTGGAGTCTGTTAACATGCTGTGATGAGGGTACTGATTCATGTGTTATGCATCTTGCAAAATGGGTCCCTTGGTTGGTTCTGTTGTTTGGTTTTGTTTTGGCTTTTTTTAGTGCAGTGGGTTGTGAGTTGTACCAGTTGGGCTGCTCTGTACTACATCTACTCTCTGAACTCAATTGTTCTTAAGTTCTTGTCTCAAGACTTCATACAGGAAGATGACTGAACCCCATGTGTTTGTTGCTGTCTCAGAACCAAACTAACTGGAGTTTTCTGAGTTCCTGAGGCAGTGCCTGACTTGTAATAATCCTCCAGGTTCTTCATCATAGTCACATTCTCCACAATTGTTTCTTTTACACTGTGTTTTGAATTTTTTCTAAAATGACCTTAGAAGATCTTTAATATAAAATGATGCGAGACAATTATACTTAATAGCTTTTAGCTTTCTAGTCGCCATGAATAATTCAAAACCAAAAACTCATCCCTGAGGAAGATTTTTTTTTTTTTTTTACTCCAGAAAGGAAATGGAGGAAATATGTAAGGATTTTACTATTAACTTTGCCTTGCTTCCCCAAGATGATTCTGAAGTCATTCAACTGTTTGAAGAAATATCCATCGTGAAAGCAGATCTGAAATGTTTCTATTCATAAGGAGAAAGTTGCATTGGTCATATCTGACTTGTGTTGAATTCCTGATCACTGTAACTGAAGCTCCTGTGGCGCTCAGAGTTTGGATCCAAGAAGATATATGTGCTCCATATCTCTGGAATAAAGAATATATATGTTCTAGAATGTAGGAATTGCTGAAGACTTCCAGACTGGAGTTCTAAATAGACTGCTTGAGTGAACCTGGGTTGCAGCACTGTAGACCACAAGTCCAGGAAGCTGAAGAGGATGCTTTGTAAAGCCCCGAGGAAGGGAGTCATTGGGTTGTCTTCTTTTGTGGGTCAATTGATGATAAGTTTCACATGACTCCACAGTCTCTCCTTCAACAGCAGCACAGTCTCTTCTGCATCTTTGATCAGTCTGCTTCACTTAGAATTGTATTTCTCCTCTTTTAGAAACTCGCAATGTGTTCATTTTCCATGAAAAACAATCAGAGACTGTTTTGTGATTTGCTGTTTGACATTCAGCAGTGAGGGTTTTGCTTGTTACCACAAATGTGTTAAAGGTTTTCAGCATCAGGACTTTGCATGTTACTTTTTGAACTGTCTCCTAGGCCTTTTATTGACATAATTGATATTTATGAGTATATGAAATACCTGCAAATGCTGAAAGCAGCCAGGAAATGATTCTCAAGTGTTTCTGGCATAAGGCACTAGCGCTTACCTTTGGCTGTGTCTGTGTGCATACTGAAAATAAAAAAGTAGCTGCCTTGCAGGCTGGGTGTGACGTCTTGCAAATCAGATAGAGAAATGTTGAACTAGGAACAAACAAATCTGCTCGTAATTTAAAATCTGTGTTAGTGGTTAAAAGTAATTCTTCAAAACATTTTCAAAATTGTGTTTAAAATAGTTCCTGTTTCCAGTCTGTGTGGCTTTTGTTTCCACTGACTGTGTATTACAGCCTTTTCTGCTAGATTGAAGGATTCTGTAGTTCTGTTTTCCGTGTAAATATTATATATATTTAAGCTGTGATTGCATGATCCTTACTGTTTTTTATTTGGTAAAGAGTTCGTTTAAAATTTCATGGAATTTGTGTGTGGCTGGTACTGAGAGGAAAGTTGTAAAGACGTGCAAGAAGAAAATGTTTTGCCTTGGCCTCGGAAGACAAGGGGATGTGTTTTCAAGGTTAGAAATTAGTAATAATATATTTTTCAGTGGGAAGAATTTGGACATTATTGAGTTAGATTGGTCTACAATTGGAGGAAGACTTTAAGCATGCTGCTTTTGTTCATAGAAGGTGTTGAAATTAAAAGAAAAAATAGAAGAAGATTTAAGTATCTTTGAAGTATGCTTAAGAACTATTTCACGTTATCCTCTTCTCTAATTGATTAACTGGATAATAGGTTTAAATGTGCCAAATAACAAACCCCATGGATTTTATAGCAACTGATCTGAATTGATCTAATTAAGTTTGGGTTTTCCTCTTGTGTCACCTGGTTGAATCCTAATGATGTATAGCAGTTTGCACTAAACTGAGTTGGGCCTGTCTCTTGGAAATAATGTTGAGAAAATCAGACATTTCCTAGTGTTATCTCATGTTAATTAGATAAAAATACTAAGTGGAAATATCTGTTTTGTGCTTGCTGGTCCTTCTCACTCATTTAGGCAAATCCATTTGATTGCCTTTCTTGATGGTTTTGATATCGAGTATATTGACTGCCCTTTGTATATGTAGATACATGGTTTGAACCTTTGATGACCATTTTCTCATTAAAAAATCATTTAATCTTTTTGATTTCTGACCCTCTGAAGTTTCTGATGAGCACTAGGATTCTGTCAGAAATTTCCTATCTGTGGGGTCTTTGGAATGCAACTTTTTCTTAATCCCCCCTTGAGAGCTGCCGAAACAGCAGTTATTTTAAACTGCTCTAAAGGAGTGTTACTTAAACCTTAAAGGTCATATGGGCCAAATCTCTGTGTTCCACATAAACTGCCCTACTTTTACAATTGGGAACTGTGATGTCAACCATCCTTGATATGAGAGATCTCAAAGAAATTCTGGTAATAAGTTCCAGAAACTCTGCAGATGGAGGTTCAGTTATATTGTGTCTTTGTGTTGCACAAACACAATAACAAAAATACGGTTGTTTAGTAAATACTATATGCATATCCTTCTTTCTGAAATGTTTAAAAATGTGTATTCTCTGAGGATCAAAGTCATGATTTTCTAGACTGGCCTTGAAATCTGAATTCAGATTGTGTCCAAGTAATTCAGGCCATGCTTGTAGGTATTTTGAGGTTTTTTTGCAAAATGTTGCAGGTAACAACAGCTGGAAAAGATGAGAATCATAGAATCATAGAATCGATTGGGTTGGAAAAGACCTCTGAGATCATCAAGTCCAACCCTTGGTCCAACTCC